>JANAVB010028518.1:0-496058 GCA_029216955.1 Iris pallida
AGAGGTATCTGTGTCCTATTGTCTTGCTTTCCGCCGTCGTCATGCGGGACACATGTCATGTTTCATGTATCCTAATTACAATGGTATATTCCGGGCCCGAGCCATGTCCTAGATCATTCGAAAGCGGTTATCGGTACCAACCTTTTCGTATGAGAGAGGCCCGTGTCCCTGTTTGACCAAAAGAGAGACCTCGAGCGCAAGACTATCAGTTTAGTTCGTGTTGCTTGAGTTCATCGCTCCTTGGGAGAGTCAAACGTGGGAGTGTGAGGATGATATCCGATCACGTTATCCCAATCGGTTTGGCTCGTGAGGTGTAATATCTTTCTTATGCCTTGTACTCTGATTCCTTGCTTGCATGTATGATTGTATGATTGATTGGTAGCGTAGATTGCTTGTGATAGTATAGCTGTCCCGACATCTCTAGCCTCTTGATTAAATTCTGAGGACGGAATTCTTTTAAGGTGGGTAGGATGTAGTGTCCCAAAATTCGTGATACGTATTTTATACGTATTCGTATTTCTGACCCGTATTTTTTTTTCTTTGATTAGTTAGTTGTGGTTTATTTTTATAATTAGCATTGTGGTTTAATTTTCATTTATTGTTCATGGATTAATTCGGAGCTTGGTTTTATTTAGATAGAAGGGGATTGGGTTGGTTCGGCTTGGCTTGGTTTACTTGGTTCATCATGAACCAAGGTGAACACCTACCTACCACCACCACCCTCATTTATATTTCCACCTAACTCTCTCTCTCTTCATTTATTCTTCTCCTTCACTTCTTCTTCTCCACATTTACTCTTCTACCTACCAGGAAAGAGAGCTAGGCAAGTGTAAACTTGCTTCGTGATGGATCTCAAGTTTTATTGTTCCATTCTCTTCCTTACTTGATTCTAAGACTCTTTAGAACTTGGCCTTTTTTATTTTGATGGATATTTTCTTGTAGATCTAAGTTTGTAACTTTTCGTTTTTCTTGGTTTTGATCTCTAAAACTTGGTTATTTTCGAAAACTAATGGTTCTATGTTGTAGAGAATTCAATTTCATGCAGTTTTGTCTTTTATTTTGCTTGATTTCGACTTCGGATGAGGAAGTTATGGCCAAAAAATTTTGGTTAAACTTCTATGTTCATCTGCAGCATGAGGCGCATGTCGCAGTTGACCGCATATGATGTCGCTGTTGAGCCGCATGAGCCGCATGTCGTAGTTGACCGCATATGATGTCGCTATTGAGCCGTATGAGCCGCATTGGCTGCATATGATGTCGCTGTTGAGCCGCATGTCGCAGTTGACCGCATATGATGTCGCCGTTGAGCCGCATGAGGCACATGTCGCAGTTGGCCGCATATGATGTCGCTGTTGAGCCCCATGAGGCACATGTCGCAGTTGGCCGCATATGATGTCGCTGTTGAGCCGCATGAGCCGCATGTCGTAGTTGGCCGCATATGATGTTGCAGTTGAGCCGCATAGGCCGCATGTTGCAGTTGGCCGCATATGATGTCGCAGTTGAGCCGCATAGGCTGCATGTCGCAGTTGGCCGCATATGGTATCGCAGTTGAGCCACGTAGGCCGCATGTCGCAGTTGGCCGCATATGGTGTCGCAGAATAGGCCGCATAATACATATTTTGACTATTTCTAACTGTTATATGTCCTAATTGACCGAATTGTGGCTCGAACTTCTCCCAACTCCCAACGTAAAAGTTGTAGATCTTTTCCTTAGCATCAAGAATATGTCACTAGTTATTTTATGCAAGTTCTTTCATTCATAATATTGTAAGAATAGAATACGATAGTGGCCCGCTGTGGCGCACTCTTGACAAGTAAACTGACATGATATATCTCGGCATGCTGTTACGACAGCTAGCCTAACATGACAAGTATGAAAGACTTGGACACCGTGGACGATTGTGTTTGTACAAATAAACTAGTACTGGCTTGCATCATGTCTAGGATGGGAACCCCTGAGTACCACGGTCAGGGGTACCTACTGAAATTGACTAAGGCTAATTAACTAGAATGATTCAGTAGACATGAAGAGATTTCCAGCTACAGGCAATCCCGTTATCTGGGCGCATTCAGTGGACTTGTAGCCTACCGACGAGTAGGGCACATTTCCAGGACACAGTTGTGTGTTGCATTCTTCCTAAACGGACATTCGCCTGGATAACCGGATGGTCTACAGGGCTTGTGGTTGTTGGGGTAATCTCATTGCATCTTGCTAGTAATTAGGCTTGTGATAACCCTAGTTAGTTAAAAGTATCAAGTCGTACTCTTGATTGGCAGTGATTGATTGGATGGAGTTTATTCCAGCTTAGTCTTATCCTGATCCTGTGTAAGATTGTGACATGACATGATTATTGATGCTTGCCTTAACAATAAAGATCAGGGGTCCAGTTCTGTTCAGGCGAAGGGTTACAACCCCGGTCCTTGTTTGGTTTAAGGGTTGTAACCTGGCTTCCGGAGCAGTTCTGTGTCCTCTCTTCATTTATTGTCTTATTGCAACCCCCTGTCATGCTCGTCATGTTTTACCTTACTTCAATACCATGATTATTTGTACCGACCTCAACAATAAAGATCAGGGGTCCAGTTCTGTTCAGGCGAAGGGTTACAATCCCGGTCCTTGTTTGGTTTAAGGGTTGTAACCTGGCTCCCGGAGCAGTTCTGTGTCCTCTCTTCGTTTATTGTCTTTATTGTACCAATAGCATTTGAGACAGGTTTCTATTCAGGTGAAGGGCTGCAACCTCGGTCCTTGTTTGGTTTAAGGGTTGCAGTCTGGCTACTTGATTGATTTCTTCGTACTCAATTTATTATTGTTATTCCTATTATTATCAATTTCTCTTATAAGTTATCTTTAATATTCTATTGTGATATGCTGGTTTTAGTTCCTAAATAAAGCCTCCTTTGTGGCACTTGCTCTTTCTGAGGTCTGACCCAGCTGATTTTGTGTGGCCAGATATCGGAGCAGCACCCGAGGAACCACCTGTCTTCCAGTCAGATGGTGACCACCAGGCGTAACCCTGGCAACGAGTGGGTTCTTTTTGTCCTCCCACTTTATTGTAAAAAATATTCCTTTGAGGCGTTTAGCCGGCGAGCACGTGTTAGCTCGTATTGCACCTTTATTTACTGTTTGCCTACGGGCTGTAACATGATTGGCAACCTAGGGTTGATCATGTATGACTGAAACTCCTGCTAGTCCTGATATTTTGTATGACTAGCTTCATGATCATCCAATATGCAATGTATGGGACGCCTTATTATTGTATATTGATGCTCTAATATCTTGTTACTGTTACTAGTTGCTTATGATTGAGACAATAGGCTTACCCTTGACCATAGGAGACTGATGGATTGTAGTTAAACCCTCATATATCTAGACAGCCGTGATCGTATAGTGACATGGATTCTATTTTATTATATGTAGCTGGCTATGTCTGCCCTCGCTCTCCAGTATTCTAGTTCTGGAGTGTGACATGTATGCCCCGTCAAAGTTGAGTTTCAGTTTGTTGTCTTTTGGTGGATGCCATGATGAGGCTTGAGTAGGCCTGACTAGAGGAGGATCACTAGAGGATTGATCATGATTGTAAGTTTCATATTTGTCCTGCAGAGTAGTAGCTTGTTGAAGGATCCAAGTGATGTTGATATTCAAATTTTTGAAGACGTATTTATTCCTGGCCTTCCATATAGACCACTTCAGATAGAAACAAGATGACATAGCAACCCGATCACCCTACTTGAGTAAATTGGAGATGAGAGAGAAGATGATGGTTTGGGATCAGATATATCTTAAAATTGATGTATTTCCTTGCCAAGAAGAACATGTTATAGGACCATGAAGAATAAGATGGTCAGTAGTTTCTTCACATACCTTGCAAAGCGGGCATATAGCATCAATATGGTTGATCCGTCGATAAATGTTGGCTTTGGTGGGTAGAGAATTCGTTAGAACTCTCCAAGTGAACATAAGAACTTTTGGGCAGATGTGGTTAAGCGACCAAAGTTTCTTCCAATCAGTAAATATAGGGAAATCAGAGAGGTGATGGGCTCTGTTGAAAGTATCATGAATGACACAATATATCGACTTTGTAGTTAGGACCCCATCAGTAGTATGCTTCGGTTAAGTTGATCAGATGTACAATTTGATGACAAGAGAATTTTTAATATAGCTTCTGCTTCAGTAGGGGGAATAATATGAAAATTAAGTTCACCTTCCAACTGAAAGTTTCTCTATTAATGAGTTCACTAACAGAGAAAACCCATCTTCTCGCAAATGGATAGCCTGATACTCTATGTTCTGGCATACTTGTAGAAGCATAGAATTTTAGGACCAGAAATCCTATGCGCCAGACACTACATGCGCCTGAGCTCGGACAGAGTACTTCATAGCAAAAACATCGAATATAGACATCGAAAATGGACTTTTTATTACATATAAAAGTCTATTACATGTCTAAGAAAAGATTGTACAAAGGAGAATTTCTACAAAGAAAAGATCCTAAGTCTACAGCCAGCAGCCATCATACGCCCTCAAATAGGCACAGCAATCACCACGCGCCCTCAACAGGGCGCATCCTTTTCAGCAGTCCAGTTATGCGCATCCTTTTCAGCAGTTCAGTTATGCGCATCCTTTTTAGCAGCTCAGTTATGTGCATCCCTTCAGCAGCCCAGTTATGTGCCGCTCTTCCAGCCAGGCTCACCGTCGTCGAAATGCTTCGACTAATGAAGCATTTATTGAGCAGAACGAGGGTGGCAATCAACCCTCTAGCCAAGGAAAAGAAGAGCACCGCAAGCCAACCTGTGGCCAGGGGAGGCTTCGAAAGAGCCTCCAAAGGCTAAGGAAGACCGTAATCGAAACTGCGGCTAAAGGAGCAACTTTCAACACAACCAGAGTGGGCAACGCCCACTTTGAAGGAAGAAAGAGCCCCCAAAGCCGCAGCACCGCCATTCCGATCTGTGGCTCTTCCTGCACAACGAAGACGAAGCTCGAGCATCCCTATCTTTGGATGCAACAGGCACCTTCCGCCTGCCTCGGAAGCCCTCGACTCTGACTTTTGGATGTAACAGTCACCTTCAAGTGCATCAATGAAGACATTGCATCGCATCTTCACCTTCGGGAGCATCTCGTCAACAGAATGCATCCGAGTAAACAAGTTCATGTCGGAAGAACGTGAGAGAACGAGAAGCAAACTCTCTCTATGCCACTATTTATAGGCCGGGCAAATCAAACCCATGCGCCAAGTGGATGGCTCTCCGAATTCCGTACAATGAATTTGCATTAAATGGATGAACCGGACGCTTCGAATTCAGCTAAGTCAAAACAGCTATTTAAAGCACTCGAAGGTCGTAACAGTCGCACCATTAAAGACCTGTCACGAAGCAGATGCGCCGGCCAGGCTGCGCATCACACAGACGCGCCCTTCAGCACCAAGTGCATCACAGGGAATATGTCCCCATGCTTCTCCATACGCCTAGTGGAATGCCAACCGATGCGCCCACTCAGCTGTCCATCGAATGTCACAAACATTGAATGCTGAACTGACAGAGTTGGCAGCACGCCTCCCAAAGTCTGAACAGTTCAGAAGACGAAGCGTCGCCAACGTCAGCATCATCATTACTTTCCTTCGACGGCTACTGCCACATGGCCACCCAACCACTCGCATGTGTCTCTGCAGCCATGCGCCCAAATTTGTATGCGCCTCAAAAGCCATGCGCCTCAGACTTTTCATTGATCCCTAAAGACAGAAGAAAAGTCACTATTAAAGCTCTGTATACGCCTCAAAAGCCATGCACCTCAGACTTCTCTCTGATCCCGAAAGACAGGAGTAAAGTCATTACTGAAGCCTCGTATGCGCCTCAAAAACCATGCGTCCCGAATGGTTCGTGACTCCTAAAAGTTACGTGCCAAAGCCTCCTCATGCGCCCAATCCTATGTGTATCCTACCAGATCATTCCCCACCAAATCATAGATCTCCGAGCCATGGGTCGATGACACGTGTCCTTTGACTCGACTCACCCAAGATCTCAGCAACAAAAATATCTTCTCCTCTGCTACGTACCGGTCCACAATAGCAGCATAAAGAATTCAACCCCTCGGTCAGGGCACATCGTTCATACGCCTCCATCAGCAATCACCACGTGGCGTCTCCACGACCAGGTGCATCCTACATGCGCGTATGAGCAGCCAGCCTGCAAAACTATAAATAGAGGGATCATTTCCTTCTTCCACACCTACCTACACACGGACAGAACACACAAGAAATGAACATACCACCAGAGAGGCAAATACAGACACTCAACGTCTTCCTCCTCTCAGCAAGCTCCAGCATCCAGAGCAATCCAAGTCTTCAGAGAATCGATAACCGTCGTCAGATCGTAAACGGAGTCAACGTATTACCACTCACTCCATCGGCACAAGGGACCCAGATAAATAAAAGCGTACTCCTAGGACTACATCTAAGTCCTATACTGTAACATTGTTCTGTTTGTATTGAAATTTACAATAAAAGAATTTTAATGGCAAACAAGCTGGCGACTCTGCTGGGGACCTCTTTCTCCTTCACCGAGAAAGCTGTGTCACAATTCGACGGCGTGAAGGTGGGCTCCTCCTACAAGACGCTGGTCGTACGCCTCAATCAACAGGCGTATGAGGAGTTCATCTCTGAAGGCAGTGCGAGTCCTTCGAAGCAGCTGCCGAAGCCAAAGAAGACCCGCCGAGTCTGGGTGCGCAAGGTCGACGCCTCGGGCACCACCACCGAAGGGGATGTGCCGATCTAGCCTTCCTGCTGATGTCCTCAGCAACCAAGATGCGCCCGCTGGTGCAGCGCATCTCTCGGGGAAATGTGCGGCTAACCACATTCCCCAGCCATCTCCCTCTCAGGCGAGGAAGATACGTCGACGGAGCAGGGGCGCAGCCAATGCCCCGTGCATCACTTCTGATGCGCCATAGAAGGTCTCTGTCTTTGACAGACTCACTCGCTGTAATGGCGAGGAGAATTTGGATTCTGGGTACTATGCGCCCCAGCGGACTGGTACGAAAAAATCCAAGACAGCACGGGCCATGCGCCCCAAACGTGCTATGCCAGCAGCAAGCCAGAAGTATGCGCTCACAATCATGCACACTGCTGATGGTAAGCTGTACAAGGTCGACTCAGGTGCTTCTGCGCCAGAATTGAGCCGACCTTCAAAGTCCTTGTCTCACTTGGGCGCATCTGTTGCGTGCACAACCAAGTCGAGTAAGGCAAATCCAGTGGTCTTGAACTCCCGTGCCTCCTCTGGTTGTGCGTTTGAGGCCCGTTCAAGTCACTTTAAATGCTGTTGTTCCCCCACTACTGATCGGGATGCCTGTTTGGTATTAGATCAGGGGGCGCATCACTCACTTGACCACCCCGACGCTTGGCCTTGCCATGCGCCTGAAGGGGGTGTGAAGGTGGCACTCTCCTCCAATGATCTGCGTAACGTGATCACTCACAAGCGCCGATCAGGAGAGTCGACTGACAAGCACGATGCGCCTCCCACGGGGCATACTTGTGTTGTGGTCACTATCAGCTGCTGTTGTAAAGCGGCAGTCCTACCAAGACAGTCGGTGTTCCAGCGGCTGCAATCATCGATACCCCTCCGACGACGCCTCGGGAAGAAGGTGTCAACAGAAGAAGAGCCAAGGGTTGCTTCATGCAACGTGATCTCCAACTCCTCATCAGTCCGAAAGGCGACTGACAGTTCCTCTTCCTCGTCCAAAAGCCAGCCGAGGAAAACCAAGACAGCTGTCGCGTCCTCCGGAGTGTTCGAAGGCACTCGGGAGAGGAAGAAGATCTTGGAAGAAGCTGGGGGTAGTTAGACCCTTGTCGAGTCCGAAGACGAGGGTATCCAAAGCACATCTGGGGCAGATCATGTCAGCCTCACAAAAGATGAGGATATCCCCCAGAACATAGCTGGGGGTAGTCTAGCATCTACGGACCCGAGTTCCGGAGACGCAGAGGTCCTTCAAGACGGAGCTGAGGGTAATCAGGCCCTTGTAGATGTGTCCGTGGTGAATGTTCTCCCGAACATAGCTGGGGGTAGCCAAGACGAGGCTCCAGGAGAGGCAACTCCCCCACAAGAGAGTGAGGTCGAGAGTGAAGCCTCAACCCATCCATCCACTCCCGGCTGCGTCATGACAGTAAACGTGACTGGGGCTGATATCGAGTCTGATGCGCCGACAACAGACCTCGTCCAGCGCATGGATACCCTGGAGGGAGGACTCAAAACCCTCTCTGCCTCCATGCAAACACTGACTCAAGCAGTATTTGAGATACGATCAGCTTTGGCCAGGATACCTTCTGTCGGTCCCGATCCAGGGGCCAACGGAGAATCGAGTGTACCCCTTCAACGGGTATCCTCGGACATAGATTGCCGCGAAGCACCTCGGACGTCGGAGCCCTCAAATGCTCAACTTCCGGTGGTACCACCTTTTCCGGCTCCCAGCTCCACAGAAGACGTGGTCGAGATGATCAGGGACTTGCGCGAGCGCTTTGAGTCCAAGACAAGATAAGAGGAGCGCCAAAAGATGGGCATCCCCCAACCTTATCCCCTCGAATGGAATAAGGTGGTTTATCCCCCTAAGTATAAACCACAAACACTGACGCCATACGACGGGAAGGACTCTCTGTGTCACTATCTGACGTATTTCCAGTCTCAGACGGGACATCTTCTAAAGGAGGATGTACTACTTACCAGCATATTTGTTGGGGCACTGAAAGGAGTGGCATACGACTGGTACTGCAGCCTCCCCGATAATTCAATATCGTCCTTCGACGACCTGACGCGTCTTTTTCTCGACCGTTTCTACGACGGCGGAAAGGATATGACAATGGCGTCCCTTATAGAGGTACGCCAGAAGGAGAAGGAAACAGTTCGAGTGTTCATCGAATACTTCCGACAGGCCTGCTTCAGACTGCCCCCGGGCATGCCAGAACATGCGCTTCTCTCCTCCTGCAGCATGAACATGCTGCCTGCAGTTAAACTCTGGCTTAACTCTACTCCTCCTCCCGACTGGAGCTCCTTGATCATTGAAGCAGAAGCTGCAGAGAAGAAGGCAGCCAATGCTCGTCTTCTGGGAGTCAGTTTTCCTGCCTTTGAGGACAAAGGGAAACGGCCTGCAGCCAACAACCCCGGACGAGAGACAAAGGGAAAATAGGCATTGACTGTCAATGCCTCAAAGGTGCATCAGCACCTGCTCAGAAACCTCCACTTGCACCAAGGCCGAAGGAGGTTTATTCGTTCAACGACGAACCCTGTAACTCTTTGAGATACTAAAGCAGGGTGACAAGATCAAGCTTTCGGACCCGAAGCGTCCCGATGAGGTTGGAAAAGTGGACAACCCGAGGTACTGTCACTACCATCGGTTTGTCGGACCCCTAACCAAGGACTGCTATGTCCTCAAGTATTACATCCAGCGCATGATCAATACGGATGTAATCTCCATCGACTATGAAGAGAAGACGGTGTCAGCCAACGTGGTGTCACTCCAGTTTGGCACCTTGCCGCCAACTACAACACAGGATGGTGTCGTCCCCATCCCTAAGGCGACAATGGAGGTGGTTAACTTACCACCTACCCGTGACAACGTGAGTGGACTCATCCCACTCACCACATCTCGGGGAGAGATCCTATGGGTTCACCCCGATCTCGTCTCCGAGGTGACTCAATCGGAGGTACGCCCTACCTCCAAATCCAAAGGCAGGAAGATCAAGTCTTGCCGCATGGTCTCTTCTTCAGCGGAAGAGGCACTTCCTGTGCAGACGCGTTCACAATAGAACGTCCAACCCGACGAAGCTGTCGTCGAGGTGGTGCCTCCTGGCACCGTCCCTGCTGTCCAGGATGAGGGCCCGTCTAAGCCCCCAGTAGCCAATAAGCAGAAGCAGATAGAGGCCGGCTTCGACAGGCCTCTACGAAAGGAGAATGCTTCGAGGCTAGCCAAGCCCCACAACTTTAACATACTGGTACAACTGGCCAGTACTCTCGCTCGTCTATCTCTGTTTGAGCTCCTCCGTCTTTCCAAAGACTCCCGAGAAGCTCTCTGTGAAGCTCTAAAGGATTCTGAATCCTTTCTCAGTCAGGTCAAGCAGCCTGACGATCTCCCGACTGTATGCACGCACTGTCATTGTGCGGATGAGGTTATCCCCAATATAACCTTCACCCAACAAGACATGCTGCTCAAACACAACCGACACAACAGGCCGCTGTACTATACAGGGTATATCGGTTCAGTCAAGGTAAAGCGGATTCAGATCGATCCGGGGTCTTCCCTCAGCATCATCCCGAAGACACTGCTCTCAACACTGGGGATCCCAATGTACCGACTGGCGCCCTCCAACACAACAATCAGTGGCTTTAACACAGGCAAAAGTGAACCACTGGACAAAATACGACTAAAGTGCCACATCGGTAACCTCGGAACCGAGGTCACTTGTTATGTCGTGGACGCTGAAGTCAACTACAACCTTCTATTGGGTCGCCCATGGCTGCATGAGTACATGGTGGTGCCGTCCATGCTCCACCAATGTATGAAGTACGTGTCCACTAACAACGTCATTCGTACGGAGTTCGCGGACATCGAACCTTTCAAAGGGATTGAAGCCTACTTTACCGATGCTGACTTATACAAATCACTTGACGAGGAGAAAGCCAATGATGTTGACGACAAAGCAGAAACGGCAACAGAGCCGGACATGGAGCCTGCGGTCACCTCCGACGCTCCTTTGAAGATCCGAATCAAAGGCAAACCGCCTCAGAAGTTGCCTCCCATGAGCATTAAGCTACCCAGGAAAGCACCAGCTGCTCCTGAAGCTCCCCTGAAGATACGGCTCAAGGGAAAGCTGCCTCAAACATCGACCCCCCTCGTGACAAAACTACAGGGGAAGGCATCGATCACCGGAGGCACAGCGGAGGCACCTCTGAAGGTGCATCTTAAGGGCAAGCCGCCGCCATCCCAGCCGCCAGAGAAGGCCTACGTAGTCCTCTCGGACTCCAAAGCCAACGATGTGGTGGACTCTCCCGATCCTGCTCCAGTGCATACAGATGAAGAGTTGGAAGAATATATCTCGGCTGATGTAGATGCCCCTTCTCTGGACAATGTAATCCTGCGGGATAAAATCTCATATTTTATCAATAACAGAGTGTTTTTTAATTATTCTAGTCTTCCATATTGGAATGCCATGTATACATTAGATAACGCTCTACGGTCATTGCAAACACAAATAACGACCGTCCATCATGTAAATCGAGTAGTCCCGTCCCAAGGGGTCTGTTATATAGTTCCACCACGGAGTCGAGACAAAGAATCCATCATCTTTGGCAAGGTTGAGCGTCATCAAGACCTTCCGCTACTCGAGCCAGAACCAGATGCCGGCAGAATACAACTCTATCGGTACACGGACAAGGCAAAGTACCTCATCCAAAAGATAGGTTACGACCTAAAAAGCAACAAAGGCCTGAACTACGGCAAAGGTCGACGTCTTCCTCTCCGGCTTCCAACACATAAAGGAAAGCCGCAGGATTTACAATCGAACTCGACGGGGGATAGGCTATGTCATGCCACCGTCAACTCCAGAGAGTTCAGACGCGGAAGAAGTAGAACATTCTCACTCGTCTGAAGCATCAACTTGGGACTCCGATACCAGTATCGGCTCAGTCTTCAAGAGGGTGCTGTCAGCCAACATGACGTCTGCACAATCTCAAGAAGAAGAAGGCGAAGACCAAGCGCCGGAATTCTTCGAAGAAGAACCCTGGGCTCAACGCCTAGGACAACAATGGGAGTCTCGTTTTGAATTACGTGAACCTCCCACCGAAGACGAAGTCGAGCAGATCGACCTTAGGGATGGATCTTCTTCCAAACCCATCTTCATCAGCAAAAGCCTAAAAGGACAAGACCGAGAATCTTTAATCCAGCTGGCTAAAGAGTATATCGATGTCTTCGCCTGGAGCTACGAAGATATACCGGGACTTGATCCCCAGATCGTGATGCATAGGCTGAATATCTTACTGATGCCAAGACTATCAAACAGCAACAACGGTACTTCCGTCCGGACATCATGAACGCCATCGATCAGGAGGTAGACAAACTCTTGACCAGCGGCTTCATCCGTGAAGAGCAACACCCAGATTGGGTAGCCAACGTCGTCCCCGTCACTAAGAAGAATGGGAAGATACGAGTCTGTATCGACTTCAGGGACCTCAACTCTGCTTGCCCAAAGGACGAATTTCCTGCTTCCAATCACCGACGTGATGATCGACAACACATGTGGCTTCGAGCGCATGTCTTTCATGGATGGGTATTCAGGCTACAACCAGATCAAGATGTTCCCTGATGACGTAAAACACACATCATTCAGGACTCCAAAGGATGTTTTCTGCTACACAGTAATGCCCTTCGGCTTGAAGAACGCCGGTGCAACATACCAACGAGCTATGAGCACCATTTTTTGTTGACACCTTCGCAAGACAGTCGAATACTATGTTGACGATATCGCAGTCAAGAGCCGTCTCAAAGAAGATCACCTACAAGACCTCAAGACAGTCTTCGATCTCATGCGGGCGCATCAACTCAAGATGAACCCCGCTAAATCCTTCCTAGGGGTTTCTAGCGGAATGTTCTTGGGCTTCATCATCACGGCGAAAGGCATTCATGTCGATTCCGAGAACACAAAAGCCATCCTTGATATGAACCCTCCGAAGAACCTTCGAGAACTTCGAGGCCTACTGGGGCATCTGGCATACATCCGGAGGTTCATAGCAAACCTTTCCAGCAAATGTCGACCCTTCACTCAGCTCATGAAGAAAGAAGTCTCTTACGTCTGGACAGAGGAATGCCAAAAAGCTTTCGATGACATCAAAGCTTAGTTGACGAGCCCGCCAGTCCTGGTGGCACCAGTCGCCGGCAAACCATTCCTCCTCTACGTCCGTGCCATGGATCATTCCCTCGGCGCCCTGCTAGCTCTGAACAGCGACACAGGCTATGAGCAAGCAATCTACTACCTCAGTCGAACTCTGATCGGGGCCGAACACCGGTACAACCCCGTTGAAAAGGAGTGCTTAGCTTTGGTATTTGCCATCCAAAAGACTCGATATTATGTCTCGGGGCAGACAATTCATGTCGTTTCCCGAGTCAATCCGCTCAGGGTCCTCATGACGAAGCCAGGATCATTGAACTCCCGGCTAGCCACATGGGCGATCTTGCCAACACCATACAACAGGGTGTTCGTTCCGCAAAAAGCTGTTAAGGGTCAAGCTCTGGCCGACTTTTTTGCTGTACACCCCATCCCAGAGTCCTCAAGACTCTATGAAGACATCCCGGAAGAGGTCCAAGAATCAAACGTCACCGAAGAAGGCCCCGTCTGGTGGATCTTTTTTGATGGCGCTTCAAGAACAGGCCCCAAAGGCCAAATCGTCGCAGGAGTGGGGGTGGTATTAGTCTCCCCCGATCAGCTGGTCATCCAGCGTGCTTACTTCCTTTCGAAGCCGTGCTCCAACAATGTTGCCAAGTACAACGCACTCATTATGGGACTCCAGCTGGCGCAATAGCTGGGGGTGAATCATCTGGAAGCTTACGGCGACTCAAAACTCGTCGTAAACCAGATTAGAGGGCAATACGAAGTTCGCCATGAAGATCTGATCCCTTACCCTGAAGTTACATTGAATATCATTTCATCCTTCACAGAGTTCTTCATCGAACATGTACCTCGTCTATAAAATCTAGAGGCTGATGCTCTGGCCGGCCTCGCAGCCTCATTAGTAGCACCTCTCGGAACTCAACACTACGTCACGTTAGTGGGTCGAGACCTGGTCTGCCCTAAAAATAACCTGTGCTCACAAGTGGCCCATGCCATGTCAACGAGTGCTGGTGTTAACGTCCGAGACTGGATATTCCCATTCATCGACTTTGCTGTCAATAGAATTCTTCTGGAGGACCTGAAAGAAGCCGTCTCAGTCAGGAGACGCTCTCTTTGATTCTACTACGATACTGCTACTAAAATGCTATACCGATGCTCCTACGATGGACTTCTCCTTCGATATTTGTCCAACGAAGAAGCAGCCGAAGCCCTTCGAGAAGCTCACGATGGAACCTACGGGGGCATCAACCTGGTCCTAAGTTGCAGGACCGACTGCGATGCATGGGCTACTACTGGCCAACCATGGCCGCTGACGCTGTCGAATATGCTAAAAAGTGCCATACGTGCCAGCTTCACGCAGACTTCATTCATACACCGTCAGAACCACTACATCCTACAGTTGCCTCCTGGCCCTTCGAAGCTTGGGGCATAGATATTGTGGGACCGATCACCCCTCCTTTATCGAGAGGACACTGCTTCATCCTAGCAATCACCGACTACTTCTCCAAATGGGCGAAAGTAGTTCCACCGGCAGAAGTGAAAAGCTCCAGAGTGATCAGCTTCATCAAGCACCACGTCATCTACTGTTTCGGAGTTCCCCGGAGGATCATCCACGACAACGGTCCTCAGTTCATTAGCCATGTTTTTAACAGATTCTGTAACAAGAATCCCATTCAAAATGTGGTATCAACCGCCTACAATCCGGCAGCAAACGGATTGGCCGAGGCGTTCAACAAAACTATCGTCAGGCTACTCAAAAAGGTCGTTTCATCTAACAAATGCGACTGGGACAAAAAGCTCGACGAATGCCTTTGGGCCTACCGCACAACGGTATGGACCCCGACAGGCAACACACCATTCTTTTTGGTCTACGGGAGCGAAGAGGTACTGCCCCTCGAGATCCAGATACCCTCACTCCGCGTAGCAATCACAAACCAACTTACAGAAGAGGACAATCAACGTCGTCGTCTGCGGGAACTGGAGGCACTTGACGAAAAGCGTATCCTTGCTCAACAACGCATCGAACTCTACCAAGCCCGTATATCACAGGCTTTCAACAAGAAGGTCAAGCAGAGGACTTTCCAAGTTGGCAACCTGGTTCTGGCAGTCAGGAAGCCGATGGTGTTGACGCACAAGGCACCAGGAAAGTTCGAGCCCAAGTGGGAAGGACCTTTCATCATAGAGACGGTATACTCAAATGGTGCTTACCGCCTCGCCAAATCCAATAGGGACTTGTTCATGATGCCCATCAACGACAAGTTCCTAAAGAAGTAATACTCTTGACATCTTTTAGACATGTGCTTCCACCCGGGGATCTGTGGACCCAATCATCAGGACTCACAGACAATTTCCTTTCACAAAATCATACGCTTCCGGAACCCAGCTGTTCCGTAGCATCCTCCAGTAGAAGCACAACCACGTCCACATCACCTCTGAGTTGTCCCCTACACTCTACAAAGCGGAATCTTACATCCCATAAGACTATGCTACCCACCATGTTTACCACGTCCACATTACCTCTGAATAAATATCCCGTACAGACAACCCTTGCGTTGTCGTACATTGATCGCAGAACTTCCACGTCCACATTACCTCTGAGTAGTTTCGTGTATCCCCCAGGATCATTCCTACCATGTCTATAACACCTCTGAGTAGGGAGATTCCACCACTTGAATCCCATATTTGCCATGTCCACATCACCTCTGAGCAAACATGAGGGTTGTCTCAAACTTATTATCTGTACCTAAAAACCAAGGTGCGCAAAAGATAATAGGTCCACACAAATCATCAAGTTCATGACAGCAAAAATGAACACACCACAAAAAACTTTATATTCTTTATTTTTAAATAGAGAGTAAAAGTTTACATCTCCAGCAAGAGTTGCAAAAAATATATATATATGCAATGCCTAAACATCCCCAGGGTTGGCTGAAAGCTCTTCAATCCGACACCTCAAGTCCGCCGCTCGAGTCTCCACAGTCGCCAGGACTCGACGTTCAGCTTCTTGACGCATCGCTTCAATAGCCTCAGGAGAAGTATCGTTCTCATGCTTCTCATCCAGCTTCTGTCGCTGCTGAGCCAGGGTAAGAGCCCGGTGAGTGAAAGCTGCTTCCTCCTTCTTGAATGCTACGTGTTCAGCCTGGACACGTTCGGCGTCTAATAGGAGTGGGGCCCGGTGGTCCTCAAGGCGGCGGATCTGGGCGTCAATCTCCGTGATATTAGCGTCCAACGCAGCTCGTGCCTCTACTGTCTCCCGCATAGACTGAGACAACCGCTCCACTGCAGCTTCAGTCTCAGCCACTTCACGTTCCCAGACACTCACAGTGGCCTGGTAAGAAGACTCAATCTCGGCGATCAGCTTCTCTTTCTTCGCATCTATCAGGACGGAGAGGTCATTTTATTGGATGCGCTATAATTCGAAAAGTCGCTGGTCCAGCTCAGCCACCGAGGCTTCCAGAATGACGGCCATATAGTCGTGGCCCTGGTGAAGACGGATCAGGTTGATATGAGGCATTGCCAGAGTTCTCGCCGTCGTAAAATTCCTATTGGCGTCCATCACTGCCGATACCCCCCTCTGCAGCATTTTATACACTGCCTCGATGATGAATATCACGTATTCATCTGCATCCGTCAGCACCTGCGGCGTCATAGCAGGAGTCGGAGGAGCTGCTCTAGTTAGCGGACTGGAAGAAGACCCGCCGACCTCAACCTGCGAGGCTGGAACCTCGGCATCAACAGGCTCTTCATCAACAGGGGCTTGACTACTAGCCCGAGGAGCCACAGGAACAGAAGAATTCGAAACAGGCATCGAAATAGTACCCCAAGTAGAAGGAGCAACAGCCATCACACCCTTATCCTTCCCAAACTCGGAAGAACTACCGACGTCAGTGGCCACCTCTTTAGCCCCAAACGTCCTATCAGCAGCCAGTACCTCCCCTGGCAGAAAGGGGAGATCAACACTTACCTCCTGACTCGTCCTTGAAGTCAGGACCGCCAGACGAGTCTCCTCATCAAATCCCTCTACAGTGACAGGATCTGTCGCTACCTCCTGATCGGTAGCCACCATAGCTTCTGCTGCTGAGTCTGGGGTAGGGCTCGGCAATGATGCAGCCGACCTCCCCGCATCATAAGAAGGAGGGGAATCAACCCTCTTCTCTGTTCCAACCATATCTGTTGCCCCCGCAACATACTCTTGCAACTCTAGAGCAACGTCATCCGAAGACGACGAACTCCATCCTACTTCATCACCAGGAAGCCCCGTGTCTGTTGGGCCCTCGGTATGCAAGGCCCCCGCTGCGGCCTTCATCATCTCGAAAGCTGCTGCATCCTCAGCTTCCCTTCTGACATAATCATCCGGGTTCTCCATAATAGGAGACATCATAATCGGTGGGATGCGCACTTCAGACGAGCCCGCGATCTCCTTTGACCTGCTCCTACCAGATTTTGGAGTACGGGGCCTCCTTTTCAGCGACTCCTGCAAAAAAGAAACATGGGTTACATGGAATATTGAACCTAAACCAGATTATGTGGGACATCCTTACCTCTGCAGATGCCGAGTCCGACGACACAGTCGGTGACGATGTCTTCTTCTGCCTCTTTGGCGCAGAAGAGCCAACCTTTGTACCCGCACGTCGTTTCGGTTGATCAACCGAAGGTTCGGCCTGACCCCCTGGGGATGCGGTAGGGGCACCTTGAGGACCCACCTCTGGCGGACGGTACGATCGAGCCCTAGCCGATACATGCCCTGTCACCGATAACGGGGTACCTGCAACAAGACTTGTCTCCCTATCATACCCGGGAGGTGCGGCAGCCATAACACAGTAAAACTTGGTGGCCGAGTAAAGAATGGGCGGCCGCGGATTCTGGACGGGCAGTGTAAAGCGAGCTTCGGTACATCCAATATTGTAGTATTGCCAAGCTCGTGCACCATCCAACAAACTTCCAGCATACCCCAGGGTGATACTGGGATTATCCAACATCAGCTGCGCATAACCAAATTGCCGTACAAAACGGCTCGGTAAATACAGTTCCAGATAGCACTGATTCCTGTTCCGGTATACCATATGGGATGGTCGAATACTTTGCAACCAGCAGAATCCCCATGGAGGCAGAGTGGTGGCGTCTTCGCCCGAGTCCATCAAGTCCTCATCGGCCTCAAAACTCGAGAAGACAGGTCCTACTTTAGTGATCTCCCACCCCTGAAGGCGGGATAAAACCTTCCTGCAAACAGGGATGCCAGAATGCAACCAGCTTCTCTGGCGGAAACAACGAAGGAATGTATCTCCGGCCCTATGGTCTTCTTCCGAACCCGGACTCATTACATTTGGATGGTGTAAAATCAACCACCCCATTAGATAGTGAAATGGCAGTTCGGCATGTGGGAAGTTGTCATTCCTACCACGATCATGGACCACGTTTCCCGTAAACTCCCGTAAACCCCGTAGCAGGTTGCACACCATCGCGAAGAGAAGAGCCAAATGCCGGTCGAAAACTAACTTCACTGCTGGCAGGATTAAGTTCCGGGTTACCCTCTCTACGGAGCCTGACCCGCCCGAGAAAATGTAATCTCGAAGCCAAACCATCAGATATGCAGCTAATACTGCTTTCGACGACATCCGATGAGTTAGGTGCCAGAAACAGCTGTAGGAGCATTCATCCGATTGCTGGTCCTCGTTCTCTCGGGGATTCTTCTCACCTAACCTGCTCATTTCGGAAAGCACTTTGCTACGGGAAAGCGCTGACGGAGTGGTAAATAGAGAGGGATCCTCCTTGTCTTGATTGAAGACATAATCCCTCCAGGCGGTCACATGAGGCTGCGATCCGCTCTTATCCCTCTTCTGCATATAGTAATGATGGCTCGCCACTTCCTTGAAGACGGCCAACATTTCTTCAGCTTTGTCCCCCAGGACTTGGAACTCCTCGTTCGTCAGGAAGTACTCCTCATAGGGTTCTGATCCCCAAGGGAGCTTTGATACCTCGTGCATTTCATGAAGTACAAGGCCTAGCTCCCCCACCGGAGTGAAAAAAGTCCCGGTATGGGTATCAAACATCTCCAGGAGCGCGAGGAACATATGCCGGTTGATGTCAAAACCTGCCTGAGTAGCACGGATCGCGGTAGTCAGCCCCATCTCTTGGAGTTCGGTTTGAAACCGTGACAACATCCAGAGTGTCAGCTTGTCCCATTTAGCAACATAATGACACCAACCCTCTACCCGAAATTTACCTTTCGGGTACGATCGTTCCATCAACATGCGATTGGCAAAAGTCGAAGCGCCAAAGGCAAACGTATTGGCGGGAACATCACTATAAATGCTCTCAGGGCGTAGAGTCCGCCAGGTGAAAGAAGGTCCAGCCCGTACGGCGGTCAAAGTATCCATTTGATTTGAGGTAGAGTCGATCTTTAGGATGCCTGCCACCGCTCCCCCCTGAGATGGGGTTAGATCCCAAGACATCCTCCTCTTGGAAGCAAGACAACAGAAAGCCGTCAGAGGCCATTGGCGTTCGAGCTGCTTAACGGTCATATGTACTCCCCTTGTTGTAAAGAACCAGTCTTCCTTGACCTTCAACACCTTTGCTTCAGTAGAGGTAAGGCGGTCCCCAAACAGGAACTCAGGCTTCAAGAAGGTCACTTTATCAGATGTGACAGACTTCAAAACACCACGCTCCATCATCCGTTTGAGGAACCTATACGGTTGCTCTCGGATTTGAGTCATTCTCTCGGGAGGCTGATCTAGCATGATAGCAGTTCGAGCAGGATTTATCACCTTCTCATCATAATCTACTCCCATCTGGCAGAGGGCAGCATCCAGAAGTACCTCGTTCAGGAGTGGGACAGTCATCGACACTGGTGTTCAAACAAAGAAGGCAAAGATTCAGTACAAACAAAAAAATCTAAGCCACGTTTCTCACCAAAGAGCGCATCAGCCCCATGCACGTCAGTAATAGAGCTTCGACGCATCTTCAGGACATAAACCCATGCGCGTCAGCAGTAGAGCTTTGGCGCATCTTCAGGGCTTAAACCCATGCACGTCAGCAGTAGAGCTTTGGCGCATCTTCAGGGCTTAAACCTATATGCGTCAGCAGTAGAGCCTCGACGCATCTTCAGGGTTTAATCCCATGCGCGTCGGCGAACCTCAGCACATCATCAAGACTCAAGGTCCATGCGTGTCGGCGTATGTATGATACAAGAACGGGATGATGAAACTCACCAACCACCGATGGCCGAACTTCAATAGGTAGACGGGGAACATCAGCCACAACAGCCTCTACAGGCTCTTTTCTTTTGCCTTGTCCCTTGCCAGCACCGTCGCGAGGAGTCTTGGAAGCCATTGCTTGAGAGAAGAAAGTTAGGGTTTTGAGAAAGAACTCTAAAAAGTAAAATTAAGGAAAAGAAGAACTCTCTCTCTCTCTCTCCATCTTATGCCTATTTATAGGCTTGGTCGCACGCATGAACCGATGAAGTGTGACCTCAGCCGTCGCCTCGGGTCCTGTGAAGAGATAACCACAAATAAAACCAAAAAGATCATCATTAATCTTTCTTGGTTATCGAGGCGTCATCATTTGCATTAACTGAGCGGAGCATACGCCCCATCACTGATGCGCGGAGTATCTATGCGCCCAACAGTCATGCGCTCCGACCGCCATGCTTCTTATTCAAAGTATTCCAAAACTTGTCCAAAAGTTTTGAAAACTTTGAAGGGGATCTTGTAGAAGCATGGAATTTCAGGACCAAAAATCTAATGCGCCAGACACTACATGCGCCTGAGCTCGGACAGAGTACTTCACAGCAAAAACATCGAATATAGACATCGAAAATAGACTCCTTATTACATATAAAAGCCTATTACATGTCTAAGAAAAGATTGTACAAAGAAAAATTTCTACAAAGAAAAGATCCTATGTCTACAGCCAGCAGCCATCATGCGCCCTCAAATAGGCGCAGCAATCACCACGCGCCCTCAACAGGGAGCATCCTTTTCAGCAGCCCAGTTATGCGTATCCTTTTCAGCAGTTCAGTTATGCACATCCTTTTCAGCAACTCAGTTATGTGCATCCCAGTTATGTGCATCCCTTCAGCAGCACAGTTATGTGTCGCTCTTCCAGCCAGGCTCACCGCCGTCGAAATGCTTCGACTAATAAAGCATTTATTGAGCAGAACGAGGGTGGCAATCAACCCTCTAGCCAAGGAAGAGAAGAGCACCGCAAGCTAACCTGTGGCCAGGGAAGGCTTCGAAATAGCCTTCAAAGGCCAAGGAAGACCGTAATCGAAACTGCGGCTAAAGGAGCAGCTTTCAACACAACCAGAGTGGGCAACTCCAACTTTGAAGGAAGAAAGAGCCCCCAAAGCCGCAGTACCGCCATTCTGATCTGTGGCTCTTCCTGCACAACGAAGACGAGGCTCGAGCATCCCTATCTTTGGATGCAACAGGCACCTTCTGCCTACCTCGGAAGCCCTCGACTCTGACTTTTGGATGTAACAGTCACCTTCAAGTGCATCAATGAAGACATTGCGTCGCATCTTCACCCTCGGGAGCATCTCGTCAACAGAATGCATCCGAGTAAACAAGTTCATGTCGGAAGAACGTGAGAGAACGAGAAGCAAACTCTCTCCATGCCACTATTTATAGGCCGGGCAAATCAAACCCATGCGCCAAGTGGATGGCTCTCCAAATTCCATGCAAAGAATTTACATTAAATGGATGAACCGGACGCTTCGAATTCAGCTAAGTTAAAACAGCTATTTAAAGCACTCGAAGATCGTAACAGTCGCACCATTAAAGATGTGTCACGAAGCAGATGTGCCGGCCAGACCGTGCATCACACAGATGCGCCCTTCAGCACCAAGCGTATTACAGGGGATGCGCCCCTATGCTTCCCCATACGCCTAGTGGAACCCCAACCGACACGCCCACTCAGCTGTCCATGGAATGTCACAAATATTGAATGCTGAACTGACAGAGTTGGCAGCACGACTCCCGAAGTTTGAACAGTTCAAAAGACGAAGCATCGCCAACGTCAGCATCATCATTACTTTCCTCCGACGGCTACTGCCACGTGGCCACCCAACCACTCGTATGCGCATCTGCAGCCATGTGCCCAAATCTGCATGTACCTCAAAAGCCATGTGCCTCAGACTTTTCACTGTTCCCTAAAGACAGAATGAAAGTCACCATTAAAGCTCTGCATGCGCCTCAAAAGCCATGCACCTCAGACTTCTCTCTGATCCCGAAAGACAGGAGTAAAGTCATTACGGAAGCCTCGCATGCGCCTCAAAAGCCATGCGTCCCGAATGGTTCATGACTCCTAAAAATTACGTGCCAAAGCCTCCTCATGCGCCCAATCCTAGGCACATCCTACCAGATCATTCCCCACCAAATCAGAGATCTCCGAGCCATGGGTCGATGACACGTGTCCTTTGACTCGACTCACCCAAGATCTCAGCAACAGAAAGATCTTCTCCTCTGCTACATACCGGTCCACAACAGCAGCATGAACAATTCAACCCCTCGGTCAGGGCGTATCGTTCATACGCCTCCATCAGCAATCACCACGTGGCATCCCCATGACCAGGCACATCCTACATGCGCGCATGAGCAGCTAGCCTACAAAACTATAAATAGAGGGATCATTTCCTTCTTCCACACCTACCTAAACACCGACAGAACACACAAGGAACGAATATACCCCCAGAGAGGCAGATACAGACACTCAATGTCTTCCTCCTCTCAGCAAGCTCCAGCACCCAGAGCAATCCAAGTCTTCAGAGAACCAATAACCGTCGTCAGATCGTCAATGGAGTCAATACATTACCACTCACTCCATCGGCACAAAGGACCCAGATAAATAAAAGTGTACTCCTATGACTACATCTAAGTCCTATATTGTAATACTGTTCTGTTTGTATTGAAATTTGCAATCAAAGAATTTTAATGGCAAACAATACTAGGTATTTGCTTTTGAGAACCATCTCCAATAGACCAAATAATATTTCCATGAAGAAGAGCTCTATTGTTCAGAATACTTGACCAAATGCAGGATACACAGTATGTGGTGGGTTTGCAAACTAGAAAGATAAAGAGTGAAGGTATTTGCTTTTGAGCAGATTAGCCTAGATGGAGTTGGTATCCGTAAGAAACCGCCAAGACAACTTGAGCACGAGGGAAAGATTAGTAATATGAGGATCACGAATGCCGAGCACTCCTTGAAACTTTGGTTTGGTAGAGTTGGACCAAGATGTGTAATGAAGCTTCTTCTTGTTGTTGTCTACCCCCCACCAAAAGTCCCTTTAATGTTTGAAGATAGTATTTGTAACTTTCTTAGGGATGAGATAGGAAGAGAGAGAGTAAGTGGGAAGGGAGGAAAGAGTGGACTTGATAAAAACAGCGCGAGCAGCATGGGATAAACAGCTCCTTGTCCATCCTTTAAGCTTGCAATTACTAGTATTTAGAAGATCATAATAGTTGTTAACTCTATTTTTAGATTGCAAGATTCTGTGGCCAAGGTTTTTCTTAGTGGATTCCATAGGTTTAACACCTAAGAGATTTTGGAAGAGTTGACACATATAGGGATCAGTTTTCTTGGAGAAGAATATGGATGATTTATCATAATTGATACGTTGGTCAGACCATTGTTCAAAGGTTTGGATAATGATTTTGGCTTGGGTTATGTTATGAAGAGAGCATTTTCCAAATAGAAGTATGTCATCAGCAAACGCTAAATAAGAAAAGGAGATAGAGCACTGTTGAGTCTGACACTGTCATAAAGCAAATTCCTTGCCATGATAAAAATGAAGGTCGATAAAATTTCCATACTCATGATGAAGAGGTATGGAGAGAGGGGACAACCTTAACGAATACCACAACTGGGTTTGAAATTATTAGTTGGTAGACTATTCACAAGGACAATAAATGAGGTAATAGAGATACAATTCATAATAAGTTCGTAGGATTTACCTCTAATGCCAAATCCAAAAAGCGCTTGACTAATGATTCCCCAATGAAGCCTATAATATGCCATAGACATGTCGAGTTTAAGAGCAAATGAGCTATTGGCAGGGCTAAACTTCAAAATAGAGTGAAGAAGCTCTTGAGCTATGATCACATTATCCCCAATGTGTCTACCAAGAACAAAGGCATTTTGGAGAGGATTGATGAGATGTTCGAGAAAAGGACGAAGTCTATTCGCGATAACTTTGGTGATCACTTTGTATAGAATATTACAAAGAGCTATAGGTCTAAACTATTAGAAGAAGAAGGAGAATTTTGGAATGAGTGTAATATAAGTATGATTCAACATATTAGGCATGATACCAGAGGAGAAGAAGTTTTGAATAAGTTGGGTTACCTCCTCACCAATAAAATCCTAGTATTTCTGATAGAATACAATTGGGTATCCATCTAGTCCCGGAGATTTGTAGGGTCCCATACCTTTGATTGTTAATTTAATTTCCTTTTCGTCAAGGATAGAACATATACTCTTATTATCAGCAAATGGTATCATGTTGAGTTCTGTTAAGATGTGGACAGGAACATGATGAGTATCAGCTTTCTGAAAGCGAGATTTGAAATAAGATTCAAATTCATTGGCAATCTCCTGGTGTGTAGAAGCTACTTCACCATTTTTCTTTCTGATCTTGTGAATTGTATTCCTGTGTTGTCTGACGGTAACAGATAGATGGAAGAAGTGAGTGTTCTTTTTTCCCTCACGCAGTTAAGAGATATACGACCGTTGTTTCCAATAGAGGTCCTTCTGCATATGAAGTTTGTTAAGCAAGATTTGAGTTTTCTGCTCTTCTTCATAGGATACATCAATTAGAGGATGACTTTGTAAGAATAAAAGGTTTTCTTCATGAAATTTAATATCCCTATCAAGATTACCAAGCCGAGAATTACCTCAAGATTGGAGCTTAGGTAACAGACTTCTTAATTTAGGGATGAGATCCTTAGCACTGATTTTGCCCCTCATATCAGTGAGAACATGTTTAAAATCTGGCTCATGGGTCCAGGAAGCCTCAAATCGAGTAGGATGACATCTTCTAATTGAAGAGAATTCTATTTGCAAAAGGATGGGATTATGATCACTGTTGATGCTAGGTAAGTGTAATACACTAGTTTTGGGATGAAGGGAGCACCACTTGGTGTCAACCATTGCTCTATCAAGCCTATCTTCAATATTACTTCTAGGGTCTCTATGGTTATTCCAAGTATAATCTAGGCCAGAGTATCCGAAATCCATAGCCTCTACATTGTTAAACCATTTGATAAAGTGCTTGTGATGGGGATAATTAAAAATATTTCCTCCATATTTTTCTTCTGCACGTAGTATGGAATTACAGTCTCCAATGCAAATCCATGGCTCAGTAATTGAATTGATGATGAGGTCCAATTGCAGCCAAAAATTACTCCTATCTGCAACCACAAGGGGACCATATAGGAAGAAAATATTCCATATGTTATTGGTATCATAATCATGGAAGGCAGAGTGGATGTAGTTGTCAGTAGAAGAGATGATTTTCAAATTAACCCCAGACTTCCAACATAAGAGAAAACCTCCAGACTGTCCTTTAGAAGAAATCGTACTGCAATAATCAAGCCCAAGTTCAACCGTAATGGTTTTAGCTACATTTGACGAGCATCTAGTTTCAGATAGGAAGATAATACTCGGCTTAGATGCACGAAAGAATGATTTGAGGGTACAAATTGTCGGGTCATTCCTCAAACCCCGACAATTCCATGAGAGAATCATGAGTCTTGAGGATGTTGAAGGCCAGCGCCTATAACTTCATCATCTTGTGAAATCAATCTTTTGATTGGTCTGATAAGTTCATGTTCATTTGCTTCATCAGTAGAAATTGATCGAGCTCTTTTGGAGATATTTCTAAATGACAAAGTGGTCTGCATAGGAACTTTTATAGAGGATAGAGATGATGTAGGAGTAGGTTTTTGTTGGGTTAGAGAGGATAGGAGGGAGGTGAAGGTGTGGCTAAGGGAGGGGAGAGGAATGGCAGTCTGTTGTTTGTTATGGCTCTGTTGGGGTGAGTTAAGGTATCAGGGACCAAATGAGAGGGTGTATCAGTAACAGAATTAGAGATGGAAAACTGGGATTTGGTTATAGATGGTTATATAGAAGTTGGTATGGGATTGAGGATATGGTTAAGGCAAGAATAGTTGTTTTTATGTGGTGGGAATGGGGGAGAGTATGAATCAGAAGAGGTAATTGGATGATGAATAGGTTGAACAGAGGAATCTACAATAGTAGTTGAGCAATTGGACATGGGGGATATGTGGTTGGGTATTTTCACAAATAGGTTTGAGAAATCAGTTAACGGAACTGTAGCACGTTGGTAAGTAGTTTGAATTTGAGTTGTGATAGGTAAGGAAGTGGGCAAAATTTTTAGTGGGTAACGGGGACAGTTATTAGTTGGGAGATGGAGATTCCGGTGATATGCTCGACTGAGTTGTCGGAGATGGAGATTCCGGTGATACACTAGATGCAACATGATTAGTGACCATATCCGGAGGAGGAGGGTCCGGTGATATGCTCGACGGAGTAGTAGCTCGATTAATAGTCTAGTTTTTATTAGTAGACTTATGCTGGACAGGATTAGTATCATGAATATTTGGTTGCAGAATCTTCCTAGATACAGAATGATGATGTTTGGTTTGATCTATTGAACTTGCTGACTTAGTAAATTTAGACACAGATTGATTGATCAAGCCTTTTGTCTAGGAGTTGAGCTATCTATTTTCTCTGATCCTCTGTCCATGAATCATCATGCAGAGATGAACACTCCTTATGTGTATCTCAATTTTTGACACCATGTCCCAATCTACCACAAATAGGAAAATTTTAGTAAGTCTTTCGTACTTGAGATCAACAAAGCAGTAAGAATTGTTGCCCATCGATATAAGAATTCTTCTAATAAGAGGATCAGAGATGTTGATTTTAATCTTGGCTCATGCAAAAGACTCCAGTTTGATGCTTTAGTGGTGGATAGGGGCTTCACAGATCCAACTTTAGCCGCCAAGGTTGATATGAAATCAATGGTGAGCAGATTAACAGGGAGGCTATGGAATTGGACCCAAAACTCTGTTTTGTTGAAGGAGTACTCACCTGGGAGCTTATTGGGTAGACACCTCTCAAGAATGATGAGGTGATTGCTAAACTTCCATGGACCATTGTCCATAGCATATTCAATATCTTCAGTATTTTCAAATTTAGTAGAGAAGATCCTTTTAAGTAATCTGATACCTTAACATTGCCTTCGCGTCTCCACATCTTGAATATAGTAGCAGTAGCTATGTTATGGGAAGGATATTGTTTCCTTGAGAGGATCTTGAAGAAGATATACTTTTGCCATTCTACCTGGGGGTTGGAGAAGGGATTTGTGGAGGGATCAGGATAGTTGGATGTGGAGGAGGAGAAGAGAAAGCTAAGTTTCTCTAAGACTTCAGAGAAAGTAGAGGAAAGGTTAGAGTCCATTGCACAAGAATTGAATAGAAAGACTAAGAGCAGAGAGAAAAAATGAGAAAGAAAGGAATATAAATTATGGGGATTACTGTCAGGGAAGGAGGTATGAGGAGTGGAGAAAAATCCTAAAAAGGAAGAAGATGGTCGCCATCAGAGAGAAGGCGAGGCGAAGAGCTTGTAAAATCTTAAAATATGGATTTTTTTTCAACATGAATTCTATTCCAGAATCAGTTTTTGCAAAATTCTGTGCTAAGAGCAATTTTTGCTGAATTATGTGGTGCCAATGCAGTTTTGCGGATTTTTAATTAGCATTTTTTACATAAATCTATGCCAGAAACAACTTTTCTATAATTCTATGTTAGAACCGATTTTGCAAAGTGGCACAAAGTGGTACTTTGTTGGCGCACTTTACACTTAGTACGTCAGCATCGGTGCAATGCGTCTTGTACGCAGTTTATGCGCTCGTCTCTGCGCGAATCGCATGCGCAGGTGCATGCACAGGGGACGCGCAAGTACGTACAGGATCTTTCCAGGTGGCGTAGGGCCGTGGTGCTGCTACGCGCTGTATGGCCGTACAGTTGTGCTGCTGCGCGCTGAGCTCTCCTCAACAATATCATCAGTGCTTCTTTCATTCTCCTTTCTCCAAGAATATACTGATCCTCAAGGCTTATAACCTGTGACCCCGATGTTTATTGGGATCAAGCAAAATCAGGGGGTTACCTATGCAGTGGGAGGTTGTCCAAGCAGCCAAATCCCTGGTACATCAGAGCACTTGGGACTTCAATATTAATGTTAACTGCCATTCCTATATATAGTGTTGGTGTTTTGCTTGTTGTTGTTGGTGTTTTGCTTTAGAAACTAGAAAGATAGTCCCACATTAAAAAAACTAAATGGATGTTATCTCTATATAAAGCTTTGCTTGTGTTGAGAGATCACATAAAGTGTAGAAAGGCACATGGGTGCCATGTGAGGGGCATTCTTCTAGTAGAAAGAAGGCTCAACCAACAAAGAAGCATTAATGCTTTTTGTCATGCTCATGGGATAATTGCCTTATGGAGCTAAGCTTTGCAACTCGAACTCGGTCTCGGGTCGGGCTCAAGGTGCCTTGTATGCAATTGATGCGCTCGTGCGCTAGTCTTTGCGCGAGTCGCATGCGCAGGGGCCACACAGGTGCACGCACAGGAGTTGCGCATGTGGCGCAGGGCTGCGGTGCTACTGCATACTACATGGTCGTGCAGCTGTGCTATTGTGCACTGCATGGCCGCATAGCTGTGTTGTTGTGCGCTGAGCTTCTGCGCTTCTGTGCATCTGTTCTGTGCTTCTATGGCATGTCTGTGCAGCTGTGCTGCTGTGCGCTGAGATTCTATGCATCTGTGCTACAGTACTGCGCTTTTATGCACTGGCTGATGGGCTGAATGGGCTAAGGGGCACATGCGGCTATTGATGTGGCTGATTGGAAGATTTGAGCGGTTATAGAAAGATTGAATCAATTAATCAGATCTATCTTTTATGGAATTTGAATTTAATTCGTTCAAATCTTTCCATTATTCGCTCCTATCTTTTTGCAATCAGTTACAGCCAGGAATAGAATTAGGGTTTCAGTCCTTCTCTATAAATACTCTTTTCGTGCCATCATTGAGGACTTACGCTAAAATAAAGAGACGAGAGAGTTAAGCCGTCGCTGCCTTTGGAGTTCTTCGAGTTCGTGAAAGGAGGTGACAACGAGTATTCAGAAGTTCTTTCGAACTTGCAGGTTCCTGTAAGCAGATCGCAATAGGATGAATCTTGCTTTGAGCAACAGTGATCCTTATCACCCCAGCAATGTAATGCGCCAGTCCCAACATACTTGGGACTAGATACGTATCATGCCAGCTGTATACATACGAGTAAATGAAAAGCTCGTATATATACATAAGCTGTAAAATGTAGAAAGCCATGCTCAAACTAAATCTCATCCACAAATATGAAGTTTTAATGATATAATCAAATAGTCATTGGTACAAACATTGGGCGGAGACACATCCACTACCAACAATTTAAAATAAGAAATATACAAAGGAAGAATTGGTTGAGCGAAGGAAGTGACGAGTCCAAGAGCAATCATCACGGAGGAAGGAAGACATGGCCCTAGCTAGAGCACCTGCAAGAATCACGAAACACACACCTGGAAAGATCACCAGGTCCTCAGAGGGACGTAACAAGATACAGGAAGAACATGCCATTTATAACTGCAAATATAAATACTATAAACTACAACACAACTGGTTTCCTAACCATCTATGTGATATGCACTTTGAGGACAATGTTCTATGCAGGGGCAGTAACGGATTCACGCAAGCAAGTAATAAAGAGTGGCCAACAAGTAGCGCTCATCCGAGACATTATCGGCCGGGTAACACGTAGTGCTCATCCGAGACTATCTACCAAATGTGTGTAAAAATAAATGTAGCCCCTACGCTAGTAGCTGTCCCCTCCCCCAATGATACTATACGTATGTCGTAACCATGACACACAAACACGTGTCGTTTCCACCACACTGTTTTATAATAGATAACTATCAAGTCTTCTAACATGCATCTATTGACAGTTATTTCTACGCATGTGCACGGGAGATCATCCCACACGCAAGTGACCTCTATATGATACTCACAACTCTCACACACGACTTGTGTACAATCATGACAAGTCAATGAGACACACTAAATTTGACGGTAGTCCCTTAACTCTAGGTCCACATGCAAAAATAATACACTTGAAATATATATATATAATAACTGAATAATAAAATACAACTAAATATAAGCAGTAAAGATGGCAAGGTATCTTACCTGGTGTGTCGCCTGGCGTGGTGCAATGATCCGACAAGTCATGTTGGTCCAATAGTCGAGGTCGATAGACGGGGGCCTACGTCACAAGAAAATATGTAGGCACTATTAGTTACGATTAGGTTGGACAGATAGTGCAAGTTTGCGAAGAAAAAAATTATTTATACTATTTCTAGTATTTATTTATAATACTAAAAAATATCTATAGGTTAAGTATTTTACGTATATAATTTGGAATTTACATCTTATTCGTCAAAATACTTTTTAGGGTAAAAACTCTAAGTTGTAAAATATGATTTAGGTGGAAACTATATTTCACAAACTAGAATATATTTTTGTTAACTTATTTGAAAATATTACTAACTTGTTTAGACCAAAAACTATACTTGTCAAATATATATATACATATAAATCGAGAAAATATTTTAGTGTTTAAAAAAAACTTGCTTTTGAAATTAGCTAGATAATAATTATATGTTTTCTAAAATAAATACTACAAATAATAATATTATTAAAAAAACAAATAATTATAATAATAATAATAATTCTGATAGAATAATAATAATAATAATAGTAGTAATAATAATAATAATAATAATAATAATAACACTAATAACAATAATAATAATAATAATACTAATAATAATAATAATAATATATATCAAATTTTTGTAAACTATACTTCATTAATCCAAAATATTTAATATAGTAAATAAATTTTTTTTTGTTTCTCTGGCCCATGGAGGCCCGGCCTAACTAACCCAGCAGCTACTGCTGCTCATCTTCCATTAATGAGACTTCTGAGTGAGAGGGAGAGAGAGGAAAAGAGTTCTCGAGAGGCTTACAGTGGGGTTATGGCGGTGGCGCGGTGCACCGGGGTGCTTGGCGGTCGGGTGCGACTCCCGCGGAAGATACGCGTGCGCACGGGGCGGATGCATCCTGGAGATGGCCGGAGGTTGGGCGGCTCGGCCGGTTGTGCTAGCGGAGGCCCGGACCTGGGTCAACGCCTTCACGGCGTTCGCCGGGCGCAACCACAACGTGGATATGCGATCGAGCACTGGACGGAGAAAGGGGACCTCGGTGCGGGGCTGCGCGAGTAAGGGCGGTCTGTCGGTTCGTCAACGTCGGGGCACGCGGTGAGGCACTGGGGTGGCGCGTTCGCGGCGGCAGCGACGTCGGGGAGATCCCGTACGGGAGTACAGGCGGAGGCTTGGCGATGCGGACCACAGTAGCTAGGCACGGCGGATCTGGGGAGAGGCTCGGCGTCGCCGGTGGCCAGGTGAGTTTAGGGTTAGGATTTTGCCTTCTTCTTTCGTTTTGGTGGTGGTGGTGGAGTGCGGTGTTTGGGCGGCGATGGCTGGAGTCGGGTGGCCGTGGATGGTTGTGGAGGTGTTGGAGTTGTGATGGTGTAGCGTGTCGGGGTGGCGCCGGGGTTAATCGTGGTCAGGACATTGATGGTGGTGGTGGTCAGGTTGGTATCAGTGTAGGTGGGGATGGAGGTCGAGGCTGCAGGGAGGAGGAGACGACGAGACGGTGGCTGCCGTGGACGGTGGTGACGGTGAATGTGGTGCGTGGTGGACTGGGACTGCGCTCGGGGTGAGCGGAGGGATCGGCCAGGGAGGTGTTGTGGTGGTGGCGATGTTGATGAAGATGGGTCGGTGGTGTCTTCGCCAAGTGCGACCTAGGTGGTGGTGGTTCAGCAGAAGGAGGCAGAGATAGAAGCCTCGCCGGAGTTTGAGGGAACGGTGGCAGAAAATTTGGATCAGGGTTTAGGGTCTGTAGATTTAGGGTTTGGGGGTTTGTTGTTGAATTTGTGTCCGACATGTGGACACGAAGAAGGTGGAATGTATATGTAAATAAAATAGTGGAAAGGAAAAATTAGGTATACGGACACGGTGCACAACACGATGAGATATTTATGGTGAATTTATGGGTTGTGGAATTTTTATGGAAAAGAAATAATGGCTCTCCTTATATAGGAGGTGAGGACCCCTGGTTGGATATGTACTAGGATTGTTTAAATCCCCATTAGATAATCTCCATCGATTAAAATCGATTTCAATCAAAACTGAATCTTATTTATAGATAAATCAACCTTTATTTAAATAAAACATTTTCTACTTAAATCATTATATTTAATTAAATATTAACTCAAACCATTTCCAAAATAACTTTTTATAAAGAATAAAAATATATTAATAATTAATTTTGAAATTCAAAATAAACTTTAAATATTTGAAATTCATTTTTATAAATAAATCGTAACAATTATAATTAGTTTTCGAAAAAATCAAAGCGGACAATGAAATTAATTTCACGTCACTCGCACATGAATAGTGTATATTGTCATAAAATAATAGTTTTCTAAATTATCACTTATATTTGTACCATAAAATAAAGTGCCTTCTTTATAAATAAACAAATAATATTTTGACAATCTTGATGCGACACAATAAATAAAAATATTTACTTATTTTCTATATGATAAAATCTTTTAAATAATATTTGTATATAAAATATATACCAACTCGCAATTTTGCACGCGACGTACAAATATGAAGTACAAATTAAATACCATTAAATACCAAAAAAAAATATCATAGTAGAAATTTAGGGGGTTTAAAAGCAAAGTCTTTGCATCAACTCCGGTTGAGAACGATTATTCATCTTCGTTGCATCAACTTCGGTTGAGAACGATCAGCAGAATTACGGTGAGCTATTCTCGCCTGCTAAGTTGATTTTATCCATCTCACTCTTTTTAAGAGATTGAAATTTTCATCTAACTATCTGTTTTAGAAATAACAATCTCAAAACAAGATTCAGATCTGATGGAGAACAATCGTGCACAACTTCTCGATACAAGTTTTAAACTTGAGAAGTTTGACGAGGAGCATTTCAACGTCTGGAAGAGAAATGTCGGCCTTAATCTTTAACTTATGAGCGTCGACTATGTGTTGACAGATCCTGAGCCTTTGATTCCAGAGGGTGAAAATGCTCAAAGGGTTGTTGAAGCCACGGCTTTGCCGTCGAAGTGGAGACGGGATAACAACTTCTGCAAGTTGTTGATCCATAACTCGATAGAGGACTATCTGGCAGAGTCATACTGTAAGACGGTCAATGCAAAGGACGTCTAGGAGTCTGTAGAGAATTTTTACAAGGCAGATGAGAACAGAAACAAGATCCACGTGACCAAAAATATTTGGAGGATGCGGTTTGAGGATGACAAAACCAGATTGCGTTAAGTCAAGGAGTTCCTCAAGTTATATTAGAAGCTGGCGGATGATGCCATTTCCTTGGTCGATGCTTTTATCGTCGAGGGTATTGTCGCCAAGCTCCCACCTGGGTGGAGAAACTTTATCGCGGACACACATCGCAAGAAGATGGAAGTGGATCTGGAATGCCTCTTGTACTGGATACATATTGAAGACGAGTTGATAACTCAACTCAAAGTGGACGCCTTGTCCAAGCAGAAGGCTAAGGCGAATATGGTACAAGGAAGAAATTTTAAAGGAAAGCAGAAGGCTCCCTACAAAAAGAAGAAAGATGTTCATCATCTGAAAGTGAAGTCGACTCAGTTCAAGCCCAAGTCGAGAGATCTTGGAACTTGTTTCAACTGTGGCAAGAAAGGCCACTGAAAGAGGGACTACAAAAAAAAATCAAAATAAAAGGAGAAATGTGAGGCTAATTTTGTTGCTCTGGTTGCTCTGGTTGACTCAGCTGGTATTGACACGGACTGGTGGATAGACACTGGTCCTTGTGTCATGTTTGTTCAAAGAAGGAGTGGTTCACCACGTACCAACCTGCTTCTGAGAAGGTTATGGTGGTGAACCAGACACAAGCTGAAGTACTCGAGATCGGGACGGTGGTATTGCAACTGACTTTGTGGAAGTCGTTGATGCTTCAGAATGTGAAGCATGTATCGGCCATAGCCAAGAACCTGGTCTGGGGAAGTCTGCTCTATAAGCATGCTTGGGGATGGACATTAACGTTGGTTAAGTTGTTATGTCCTATAAAGGAACATACTTCGGGAAGGATTTTTGTACCGAAAGGATGTTCAAAATTAAACTTGTAACTCCTATGGAGATAGTGAATGCCGTTTCTTCTTCTGGTTATTCTCTTGAGTTGTGGTATAATAGGCTAGTACATATTCATTGTAAAAGAATAAACAAGATGTCTAGTCTAGGGCTTATCTCCAATTGTGGGGGTAAGGAGTTAGAGAAGTGTGAGGTCTGTGCACATACGAAAATTATAAGAAACCGTTCAAGCGGGTAAACTGGAGTACAGATCTTCTAGAGTTGGTGCACTTAGATATCTGTGACTTCAAACAGTTCTCCACAAAGGCCGGAATGAAGTATTTCATTACTTTCATCGACGACTTCTTAAAATACGCGTTCGTTTATCTGCTCAAGTCTAAAGATAAAGCGTTTGAGAAGTTTAAGGACTTCAAGACTGAAGTCGAATGTCAAACCGAACAACAACTCAAGAGACTCAGAAGTGATCGATGTGACGAGTATAGGTCTTATGAATTCACATTATTTTACAAAGAATATAGAATTATCAATGAGACAACTGCTCCATACTCTCCTCAATCAAATGGTGTTGCAGAAAGTAAGAACAGAATGTTAATAAAGATGATGAATTCAATGTTGTTGACTACGGGTCTTCCAAATTGCTTCTGGGGTGAAGCAGTGCTTACGGGTACGTTCATATTAAACAGAGTGCCGCATGCAACTTCGGAAGTCACTCCTTATGAACTCTGGTTCAAGGTCAAATCCAACTTGAATGTCATTTGAGTGTGGGGGTATCTAGCATATGCGAAGCTTCCGGATTTGAAGATTCAGAAGCTGGGAACAAGGACTACAAAGACTATATTCCTAGATTATACTGATAAGAGTGATGCTCAAAGGTTCTTTAATATTGAGTCAAATCATATCATTGAATCTTGCGATCTATACAAAATTCTTTTAAGATAAATTTGCAAGGCACAAGAATATTGTTCTTATGGACATTCTGGAGAATAATATGAGTACGCAGGAGGATCAAGTTCCTTACGAAGAGAAGTCCAAGAAGATGTTATTGCTGCAGAAACAACTATTGAACCAGGACTCATAGAACCTGTATCTAAGCGAGTGAAGAGACATAAGGACTTCGGAGAGGATTTCCTCACCTATCATGTAAGCAAATTCGCTTACCTATGATGAGGCGATGAAGACCAGAGATACAATCTTCTGGAAGGAGACTATTAATGATGAATACGGCTCGACAACCTCCAAGAATACGTGGGTGTCGGTTGATCTGTCTGAAAGAGCAAAACTAATCAGATGTAAATGGATCTTCAAGAACAAGATGAAGGCCGTTGGAACTGTTGAAAAGTTCAAGGCAAGGTTAGTTTCAAGGGGTTTTTTTAGAAGCAGGGGATTGATTATTTTGATACATATGCCCCAATAGCTCGTATGACGACCATCAGGATGTTGATTGCTCTGAGCGTAATTCATAAGCTGGTAATTCATCAGATGGACGTTAAGACCACTTTTCTGAATGATAAATTGACCAAAAAGATCTACATTCAACAGCCAGAAGGATTCATCGTCAAGGGCCTCGAAGACAAAGTCTATAAGTTGGTAAAATCTCTGTATGGTCTGAAGCAAGCTCCCAAGATGTGGCATTAGAAGTTAGATAAAGTCATAAGATCAAACGGCTACAGGGTTAGCGAGACGGACAAGTGTGTGTACACAAAATTCATTGACGGGAGAGGAGTTGTCGTTTGTCTGTACGTGGATGACATACTGATCTTCAGTACAGATCTAGCAAGTGTCACTGAGACAAAGAAGTTTTTTTCGTCTAAGTTCAGCATGAAGGACTTAGGAAAAACTGATGTTATCCTGGGGATAAAGATCATCCGGATAGAAACTGGAGTGGCATTATCACAGTGTTATTACATTGAGAAGATGCTTACACGTTATGGGTATAAGGATCTTCCAGGGATAGATATGCCGTATAGGTGTGACAAGAAACTGAAGCCAAATTCAAAGGAAAGCATCAGACAGCTGGAGTACTTAAGCATCATTGGAAGTTTAATGTATGCGACTACTGCCATAAGGCCTGACATAGCTTTTACAATGGGAATGCTGAGTCGGTTCACGAGTAATCCAGGTGTGGAGTACTGGAAAACTGTGAAGTGGGTTATGAGAAACCTTAAAAGGACTCAGAAGTATGCATTGTACTACTGTGGAGATCCAAAAGTAGTAGAGGGCTTCAGTGATGCAAGCTGGTGCTCAGAAGTAGAGAGTAAAAGGTCCATAGGAGGATATATTTTCTCCATGGATGGAGCTGCTATATCAGGTAAGTCGAAGAAGCAGACTATGTTGTCTCACTTTTCTATGGAATATGAGTTCTATGTACTGCAACTGCAGCGGATGAAGCATAATGGCTTCAGAAGCTCATGTATGATCTTCCAATGGTTGGTGTGTAGATACCGGCGATACCGATATACTGCGACAACCAGGCGACTGCAGCAGTGGCATCGAATGACCACATCAATGGCAAGAAAGGGACTGTGCGTCTAAGGCACAGGGCAGTAAATAATCTTATTAAAAGAGGAGACATTGTCGTAGTGGATGTTCGAAGTCAGAAGAATCTGGCAGATCCGTTCACCAAAGGTCTCAAGCGCCAGCTAGTTGAAGACACAGCCGGTAAGATGGTCTTGAAGACACTCTGATATTTCTTTATAATTCTACTACAAAGTTTTATACTATTAGTTCAAAAAGAAATCTGCTAGGCATCTAACTTTAGTTCAAAGAAGGACCATTGACTGAAAGAATATCAGGAATAGTGGGCAATCCTCTAGGATGTTGCATGGTTAAGAACCCAGATCCACTATTGTCTACTATTTGTTCTTTACAAAGAACAATGTCCTGTGGGAGGATAGCTTGGAAGCCTTAATTAGTTATAGGGCATCTGGGATGTCTGGCGTGCTTACAGGAAGCACGGGTAGTACAACACTACAAAGGAGCATAGTACTCCATGCTACAGTGGGGTGACATCACATGAGGTACCTAGTGAGGATAAATCCTTGGATTCGGGCCAAGTACAGTGGCGTAGCACCGTACATAGGCAAGAGGGCCTAATATTGTGAAGAGAGGTAGGCAACACAACAAAGTGGCTGGGCCTCATGTTACAGTGGGTGACACCACATGAGACAGTGCCTTGACTTTACAAGCTATGTCACGACAGCGTAACACTGCAAGAAAGAGAAAGGCTTCATGCTGGATAGTTTGGCACTACAAAGAGGTTGGGCCTTATGCTACAGGTGGTGTGACACTACATGAGGCAGTTCCTCGGCTTTGGGCCATGTCATAGCAGTGTAGCACTGCAAGGAAGCAAAAGACTTCATGTCGAAGACTCTTTAAAAAGAACTAACCTAAAGTGTATGGATAGAGATGTAGGCCATCTCTTGAGAGAAATCTTGTAGACACCCAAGATACAAACACGAAACCAGGCTGTCAAAAGGCCTTTAATGTACAGCCAGAAGTGCAGTTGATGTCATTATATGAGTGAAAAGAATTACAGTTATGGTGCAGAATTCAAGGCTTAGTCCATTCTTATATCATGCTATCATTTAACCCATATAGGAAGATTCAAGTCGTAGTGACATCTATCCTAATATATGATGGACAGTCACTATGGAGAATGCTCAACCCATATATAGAGATATGTGGAAGATTGTTGATGTTTTTGCTTGTTGTTGGTGTTTTGCTTTAGAAACTAGAAAGATAGTCCAACATTGGAAAAATTAAATGGATGGTATCTCTATATAAAGCTTTGCTTGTGTTGAGAGATTACATGAAGTATAGAGAGGCACATGGGTGCCATGTGGGGGGCATTTTCTAGTGAAACGAAGGCTAAACCAACAAAGAAGCATTAATGCTTTTTTTTATGCTCATAGAAAAATCCCTTATGGAGGGCTTAGCGACTCAGACTAGGACTCGGACTCGGGCTCAAGGACGCAAAGTGGGGCTTTGTTGGCGCACTTTGCTCTTAGCACGTCAACATCAGGCAAGGCGTTTTGTGTGCAGTTGCTGCGCTCGTCTCTGCGCGAATCGCATGCGCAGGTGCATGCACATGTGCACACACAGGAGCTGCCCAGGTGGCACGGGGCCGCAGTACTGCTACGCGCTATGTGGCCGTGTAGCTGTGCTGCTGTGCGCTGAGCTCTCCTCAAAAATATCATCAGTACTTCTTTTATTCTCCTTTCTCCAAGAATATACTGATCCTGAAGGCTTATAACCTGTGACCCCGATTTTTATTGGGATCAAGTTAAATCAGGGGGTTGCCTATGCAGTGGGAGGTTGTCCATGCGGCCAAGTCCGAAGACTTGTTTGACTTACGCTTGGGCTGACCCTGATGTGAGAGAGAGAGAGAGAGTAAGTCTTGACAAGTTACAAGTGGTAGTTGCCAATGTACGTAGGTACATGCACAAACATATCATCTTGAAGTAACACTAGTAAGCTTAGTTACTAATCAAATTATAAGGTCTTCTTATTTGTACATTTCTCCCAAATATTAAGTATATATAAATTGTTGTTTTGCTTTGGCAAAGAGTTGAGAGAATGCAAAAAAAAATCTAGTTGTTGCTGGTTTAAGTGGTTTCCTTCAACTTCCATTCAAAAAACCTTACAACAACTATAGTATTTGTAAATACTGTTATTCAATGAACCTGAAAATTATAAAATCTGATCGAGACCAAGGTTTAAATTTGGTTCAATGTCCTTAAAATAATATTCATCTGGCGCAGATGCTTATGATTGAATGATAATTTAGCTTCCTAGGATACAACGGAACTCCTCCTTTGTAAGCAGTACTTCAAACTATAGGAAACTGAACGAAGCAATCAAGGTAGTCTTTGCCTCGAACTGAGGACTTGAATGAGTTAATGAAATACTGACCAGATTGTGCATTTTATAAATAACAAAGAGACAAAAAAATGTGAATAGATACTGTTTGGAAGGAACATACCGTTTGGAAAGGACACATCATGACTTATCCTCATAACTAATTGATGTATGTTTAGGGTTCATCGGTTGTCTAGGGTTACATTATAAACAAGGATTCACGACCTTATTTTAAATAGCATACTTTTGCTTATATAGAGATGTTGGGTTGTCACTAATAGATTAAGAGAAAGAAAGAAAAGAAAGTGAGATGTAAAGAAGCGAAAGAGAAAATGTTTTTCCAGATATTCATGTGTAACCTTTAGTAATTTTTTGGACTCACTTTGTGTATCTATTGTGGATTACGAAGTTGTAGTAATTTTTTAATTTAAATCATGTAACCTTACTTTAGTAATGATTAAGCACTCATAGTGATTTTTATTGGTCATAATATCTACTCATTTGGTTCCTTATGCCTCTTATTTTAATATTATTTTTTATGCAAAAAATTGATTATCACCTCATCTTTGTGGTTGTGTGTCACATGGGACTAATTTTTTTTTTTTTTGGGAACCACCTTGTTAGGTGGGGACTTTTAGTCCTTTTTGTTGCTCAATATAAGCTGGAAGGAAGATAGCCCCAACAAACTGGTAAAGTGGTGTTGACAACCTTATCATTGTGTGGGAGAGGAGCTGAGTGAAAACCCATGGTAGCTGGATGTGAGCAGCTTTGGCCAGGGCATTATCAACAAATTAAGCAAGGTTGGCCAAGGGTTAAGTCCGACAAGATTTTGGACTTGGCAACCCCCTTCTGCTTAGGGCAACCCTCCAGTTACAGCCTGTGAGTGAGCTAGGTGAACCTGTGAGTTATGCAAGAGCTTTATATCCTTCTGAGTGTGTAAATTAATAAGATGCCAAGGTGATTCAAAGTCGTTATTGATCATATTCTTAATCACAATTGGGAGTATGTCTCAACTTGGGAGATGCTTATGCCTCTGTCTCTGCATGCATAACTCTAATCCCAAGCTGAGACTTGCTTTAGCTAATTACCTGCCAAGTTTGTTTCATTACCGAACAAGCAATTAAAAGCCATTATCAAGTTGCCATTGTTAGCTAGCTCTAACTATTCCTCCCCCAGACGTAGAGTCTGCTTTAAGTACTGAACCATCTATATATAGTATTGAGTTTGAAGCTTGCGTGTTTGATGTTTAGAAGGAACATATATGCTTTACAAAGCAGATTGAGATTGGATATAGAAATGAAGTTGTGTGGCCCTTGGGGACTTGGCAACAAGAGTAAAAGGAAAAAACCAACACATAAGAAGGGTATTTCAATATGTTTTAATTTGTTAACAACTAGCTTTGATAGGAGGGTGTTAAATACCTTCATATATAGAGAATTGCATGTGTTTCATGTTTATTCCCAACAACATCTCCAAAACATAGTGTCATGCATGATAGATATACGTCACATCCATCCAGGGCCGGCCTGGGGTAAGCCGAACAAGACTTGGGACTTGACAACCCTCCTCTGCTAGGACAACCTCCCAGACTCAGCATAATCTCACCAAAGGTCAGGGTTACGGATGACCACCTGGAGCAGCTGACAATAAAGGTCTAGGATAGGACAACCCAACCCTCTGGCCCGGTCTTGCATCCATCAGCAATGTCAATGGACCCCATAATTTACACTGTTACACGCATTATATGAACTATAACTACTATGTTACTCACGCCATCTTTTTGATCTTACGTCAAGTAACAATGTATGTGGTATACTTTGTGTGCACAAAACAAGATTGACCTTCTGAAGAAATTGTTGAGAGTAAATAAGGGACTTTAGTCCCATATCGGTTAGATGTAATATGAAGAGGGGTTGGACCCTCTAAAAGTAGCAAGCAGTAGACCTCAATAATATTATCTGAGAAATTAGACTCATTTCTACATGGTATCAGAGCCATAACTCTCTCTCTCTCTCTCTCTCTCTCTCTCTCTCTCTCTCTCTCCACACAAAAAAATTTTAGCCGAATCCTCCACCCGGAGCAGCAGCCCCCCCCACGACCCCCCCCGGAGCAGCAGCGCCCCCCCCCGACCCCCCCTCGGAGCAGCGCCCCCCCCCCGACCCCCCGGAGCAGTACCCCCCCGACCCCCCGCCCCCCTCCTAACCCTAGCCTCTCTTGCAATGGAAACCCTAACCCTAGCTCTAGCAGCCCCATCCAAACCCTAACCCTAACCCTAGCCGTCAAAAAAAAAACAGATTTCCTTCTCTTTAGAAGATCTCTGTAGTTGCCTCGAGAATCAGAACCTTCTTTTTAGAAGCTCTACTACGAATACGAAATCTCTTTAGATTTTCGTATCTCAGAAATGTTGTCTTTACAATCGTTTCTGTACGGCTGGTATACCTCTGATTTGTCTCATGCAAGGAGGCACAACTACGTTGGTTATCCTTGAGCCGTCCGAACGCGTTATCATGACGCGGTTCTAGTTGGTCGTATAAACTAGGACATTTCAGTGAAGGATCTCGTTTTGTTGTTTCCTCCCGATAGCTGACTAAGACGAAGACGACTCACAAGAAGGCGACTCAGGAAACAATACCTCACTGATTGCAGTTGAAGAAGTCATGGATTCCATCTATGGAAAGTTGACAGCAGAAGAAATGAAGGCCCTGGTCGAGGATCTCCTGACCAAGAGATTACCGGAGGCAACCCCACGCGTGACCCATACTGATGTGGATCCGTCACCGTACAAAATGGGAAAGTTGGACAAGCTGGAGACAAAGTTGGAAGGCACGACCAACTACTTGAAATGGTCGCGGCAGGCGATGCGGACGCTGAAGGGACGTGGCTTGGTTGGTTATGTAGATGGCCACACCAAGGCCCCTGTCAATTACTCCTCGAAGGAGTTTGCTGTATGGGACATTGTCAACAATGTCGTGGCTGGTTGGTTGACAGCCTCTTTGACCGACCAAGTGTCGGGCAACGTTGAAGCAATGGAGGGAGCTGCTGATATCCGGAGAACATTGAAAGACATGTACTCCGGTTCGGCTAATCCCATGCGAGTCTTCCAACTGTAGGATGAGCTCGATCGGGTAATCCAAGACGATCGTACCATCTCTGAGTACGCTGCCTTGTTGAAGAAGTACTGGTCTGATCTTGACCATTATGATCCTCTTGGCATGGAGGATGCTCAGGTTGAACCGGCTTTTGCAAAACATTTCCAGAAACTTCTGGATTATATCTCGCGGCAACAGATGATGAAGTTTTTGAAGGGGCTCAACCCTGCATTTGAGCAACGGAGGAATGTACTTCTCACACAACTGCAGCTGCCAACATTAGAAGACGCCATAGCTGCCATGGCACAAGAAAAAGCACGGTTGAAGCTGATGCCTACCAAGGGTATCTCCCAGGGAGAGCAGGCCAGAGTTGACACATCTGCTCTTGCCACTTTCATACAGCCTCCTTCTACGGGAGGCGTTTGCCACAACTATGGTGACACAGGGCATTACATCCGCTTTTGCCCAAAACCGACACGGACTCCCTCGAACGGTCGGGGCCGTGGTCGCGGTGGACGATGAGGTGGTCGAGGCAGCTACAGTGGTAGAAGGGAAACTTACTCTGGAGGCAACAAGGCGCATCTAGCGGATGAAGGTGGGGACAATCAGCTGGCGGACATCACTCCATTTGAGAGAGAAGTTCTCGAGAAGATGCGCGGCTCAAAGCTTGGTTCTGGTGAACGACAAGTCATTCTTGGGGCGCCGTCCACTACAGGAGATTACTGCACTTACTTCTCCCAAACCAGTGCCGGTATACCTCTGCGTGCTCTTGCATCTGTCTCTCATCCAGCTTGGATTATGGACTCTGGGGTATCTTGCCATGTCACGGGATCCCAAGGTGAGTTCCGGGAATACTCTACTCTAACGCCGCCAGAAAGCATTCAGACTGCTGATGGTACCTCCAGGCCTGTTACGGGTAAAGGCACTGTTGATTGCACTCCTTCCATCACTCTATCTAATGTCTTACATGCTCCTTCCTTTCTTGTCAATCTTATATCCATTAGCGCCATTATCCTTGATCTAAACTGTATTGTTTCCTTTGATATTCCTAAGGTAACTTTTCAGGAGAAGGGAACGGAGAGACGACTAGGCACTGGCACATGGCATAAGGGTCTATGGTACTTGGACAGGAACGGTCTGGATAGAGTACTGGCATCTTTGGTTGCAGACGCACAACCGGAAGTCCGAAGTCGAAGTGTCGAAGCCGAGCTGCTCCTCCACCATCAGCATGTAGGACATTTTTCTTTTCCCGTTATTAGTCGACTGTATCCGTCCTTATATCAAAAAGCAAATAAAGAGTTGTTAGTTTGTGATGCTTGTGAGTTGGGGAAACATACCAGAAGCTCCTATATGAGTTCTGGGCATCGATGTTCTGCTGCTTTTGATATGATTCATTCCGATGTGTGGGGCCCTTATCCTACAAACGGTGTTAATGGTTATAGATGGTTTGTTACTTTTATTGACTACTCTACCCGCGTAACGTGGGTCTACCTGCTAAAGAATAAAAGTGATGTTTTTTGAGGCATTTCAAAGCCTCCATCAACGGGTAAAGACACAGTATAATGCTCGTATTAAGTGTTTCCGGTCGAATAATGGGACGGAATATACCCATAAGAGGTTTGCTGCGTATTTATCCTCTCATGGTATACTGCATCAAACCTCTTGTGCATATACACTGGCTCAAAATGGTGTTGTCGAACGAAAGAATAGGCACCTGCTGGAGGTAGCTCGGATAATGATGCTGGCTATGAATGTCCCTAAATTTTTGTGGGGGCAGGCTGTCTTGACAGCCTCTTATCTCATCAACAGTATGCCCTCTCAATTACTGAACTGGAAGACGCCTTTGGAAATGCTCACGGGGACAACTGCGTACACCATTTCTCCGAAAGTATTTGGTTGCGTATGCTTCGTCCACGATAATTGCCTGGCGTTGGTAAGCTGGATCCTCGAGCAGTTAAGTGTGTCTTTGTTGGGTACACCGGGACACATAAGGGTTACGTATGCTGGAGTCCGGTTGAACGGAAGCTGTTTGTAAGCATGGACGTTACATTCAGAAAGCTGGAACCTTATTATGGTTCGGACGAAGGTTATGCGTTTGGGAACACGCCTCACACAGCGGGTGTTGGACGTGAGGGGGAGGTAGTACGCCCAAACGTAGTTGTCGGATCGGTACCTTGTCCTATCGTGACACACTGGAAGAAAGGGGGAGAAAGCATCAATGATACTGATACGGAGGATGACGAAGACAATACGTAGATTACGCAGGGAGAGAAGTAGACAAGGGAAAAGGACCTCACACAGCAGAGGTCCAGTACTGTGCCGTGCCCTGTGCCTATAGTGCCAAGTCCCTCGTCTACTCCTTCCCCGACTCCTGAAGATGTTACTCCCGTACCAGATCGCTCGGATTTGGAAGCAGATCTCTCCGATTCGGATGGTATGCTTTCCCCACCACCCATTGCTCCCTTAAGGAGGTCTTCTCGCATTAATACGGGAAAGGCTCCTATTCATTATAAAGATTATGAACATGATATCGCCAACTACCTATCTTATTCTAATATTTCTCCGACTTATCAAACATTCCTCACTTTGTTAGACTCCACTTCTTTACCTAAGAATTGGCAGGAAGCAAAGAAGGACCCAAGATAGAAAGCTGCAATGATGGAAGAACTTGGGGCACTAGAGAAAAATAAGACATGGGAGCTGGTGCCATTACCTGAAGGGAAGAAAGCTGTGGGATGCAAATGGGTTTACACAGTGAAGGAGACACCAGAAGGAAAAGTTGAACGATACAAGGCGAGACTGGTTGCAAAAGGCTATACCCAGACATATGGTATCGACTATGATGAGACTTTTGCCCCAGTAGCGAAGATGAGTACCGTAAGAACGCTGGTCTCCATTGCAGCAAACTATGGGTGAAATCTACACCAGTTAGACGTAAAGAACGCATTTCTTCATGGAGACCTACAAGAAGAAGTATACATGGAGACTCCTCCGGGGTGCTACTCTGTGTCAGATTCAGGTGAAGGAACGTCACATGGAAAAGTGTGCAAACTGAAGAAGTCGTTGTACGGGCTGAAGCAATCTCCTCGAGCCTGGTTTGACAGATTCAGAAGGGCTGTCACTGGCATGGGGTACCATCAGACAAATGCAGATCATACTGTCTTCCTCCAGCATGCAAGGGGCCACATTACTATACTTGCTGTATATGTAGATGATATAGTGATCACAGGTGATGATGTAGTTGAGATCACTAAGCTGAAGACGAAACTCGCCAAAGAGTTTGAGGTGAAGGACCTGGGAGAGATGAGATACTTTTTGGGTATCGAGGTGTGTGATGGTGAACAAGGAATTGTTCTCTCACAAAGGAAATATGCACTAGATCTGCTGAAAGAGACAGGAATGCTGGGATGCCGAGCAGCAGTCACTTCAATTGACCAGAAGTGCAAGATGGAAGCAGAAGCAGGAAAGCCTGTTGATCGCGAAAGGTATCAAAGGCTAGTAGGTAGACTAATTTATCTAGGGCATACTCGCCCTGATATCTCATTTGCAGTACGTATTGTAAGCCGCTATATGCATGATCCAAGAACGAGTCATATAGATGCAGTATTTCAGATTCTAAGATATCTAAAAGGAACGCCGGGAAAAGGACTGTGGTTCAAGAAGAATGGATGCACAGATGTTGAGGGATACTGCGATGCAGACTGGGCAAGCTGCATAGACGACAGAAGGTCTACCACAGGGTACTGTGTTTTTGTAGGAGGAAACCTGGTTCCATGGAGAAGCAAGAAACAGTCAGTGGTAGCACGGTCGACAGCTGAAGCAGAATACAGAGCAATGGCTCTGGGAGTATCAGAATTGCTATGGGTAAAGGCGCTGCTGACAGAGTTGAAGCTAGACAAGGGGACACCATTGCACCTTCTGAGCGATAGTCAAGCTGCGATAAGTATAGCGAACAATCCGGTTCAGCACGACAGAACGAAGCACATCGAGATCGATCGATTCTTCATCAAGGAAAAGCTGGAACAAGGGATACTGAAGATTGACTATGTTCGCTCAGAAGAACAAGTGGCAGACTGTCTGACTAAGGTTCTTAGTTCATTGAGTCTGTCAAAGCTATGTAACAAGATGGGGATGATTAATATCTATCGCCCATCTTGAGGGAGAGTGTTGAGAGTAAATAAGGGACTTTAGTCCCACATCGGTTAGATGTAATATGAAGAGGGGTTGGACCCTCTATAAGTAGTAGGCAGTAGCCCTCAATAATATTATCTGAGAAACTAGACTCATTTCTACAGAAATAGGAATATTTTTAGCAAATATTTTCGTTCAAAATATGAAAACTAGTATATACCTTCACCATTTAAAAAAACTAAGAGAGATTCTCGTTTTTGGTCGAAATAGTCAAAATTTTGATTAAAATAGTAAAAGTATAGCTTAGTTTTTTTAACTGTTTCTTACAAAAATGAGAATATTTTTATTTTATTTATATTTTGAATGAAAATATTTGCTATAATATCTAAAAGAAAAATAAAAGAGGATGGACACAAAGAAAACAATGTGACTCGAAACAAAATTAACCTTCTTAAAAAAACAAAATTAACCTTGCTTAAAAAAAGGGTTAGGGGTAATGGTCGGCAATGTGCCCTCATGCCTTCTTCTTTAAGATTTGATTATAACTATGTTATGACTAATCGCGTGAATGTCTAAGCACTCTAGCTATAGGCATCATCTATACGCTATCAGTAATGATAGTTTGTTGGTATATATGTTACAGTAAGAACTAATTGGTCAACCAAAATTTGTATACTAGTTGACGTTACAATGCATCTACTTGTTGTCACCTTCTTAGGAATAATGAACACATTCTCCTTCAAGAGTCAAAGAGCCTACTACTATACAAAGGGTTGCTATATACTTTAAAGCTAGCCGACAAAATCCTTAGTGCATCAAAGCACATGCTGCCCACTAATATTTATTTTAAAAATAACATTCACAATCAGTAAAAATTATAATTTTATAAAAAATATTATATATTTGACACATAAATTTTAGAAACAACGCATACGTTCTCTCAAAAAGAAGATACATTAATAAGTGGATGGATTTCCGCCAGAATACCTGTCCTGGCTCACCTACTTCCATATGAGAGAGAGAGAGAGTGTGTGTTCTGACAAATTACAAGTCATAGTTGTCAACATGGACAACAACATCTTGAGCTAACGGTGGGCATTAATTGACAAGTTATAGGTCATAGCAAATATTTTCATTAGGTCACCCTTATACAAAATAACGTTTTTATTTTTTTTAAATAGTAGAAATATATGTTAGTGTTTATATTTTAAATGAAAATATTTGCTATAATATCTAAAAAATAAAAAAAGGACGAAGACAAAGAAGACGATGTGACTCAAAACAAAATTGACCTTCTTAAAAAAATAAAGAAAGAAAAAAAAGAAAAGAGCAGGTGAGTGCAAGGTCGGTGGCGCAAAACAAAATTGACCTTCCTTAGAAAAATGGGGTGGGGGCAAAGGTCGGCAATGTGCCCTCATGCCGCCTTCTTTAGATTGTCGTGCGTGAATGTCTAAGCACTCAAGCTAGGGATTATCTATACGCTATCACTAATGATAGTTTGTTGGTATATATGTTATAGTAAGAACTAATTAGTCAACCAAAATTTGTATATTGGTTGACGTTACAATGCATCTACTTGTTGTCACCTTCGAAGGAATTAATGAACACACTCTCCTTCAAGAGTCAAAGAGGCTACTACTATACAAAGGGTTGCTATAGTACTTTAAAGCTAGCCGACAAAATCCTTAGTGCATCAAAGCACATGCAGCCTACTAATACTTATTTTAAAAAATAACATTCACAATCAGTAAAATCTATATTTTTATAAAAAAATATGATATATTTGACACATAAGTTTTGTGAATAATAGATACGTTCTCTCACAAAGGAGGTGCATTGATAAGTGGATAGATTTCGGACATGACACATGCCCTTTGTGTAGGGCTCACCTACTTCCATATGAGAGAGAGAGAGAGAGAGAGAGAGAGAGAGTTCTCACAAGTTACAAGTCATAATTGTCAACATGGACAACATGATCTTGAGCTAACAGTGAGCATTAATTGACAAGTTATATGTCTTCTAATATGTAATTTTAACTGAAATATATATATATATATATATATATATATATATATATATATATATATATATATATAAATTGTAGTTTTTATTAGACAGAATTTAGAGAACGAACAAAAATAGATGGTGTTAGCATGACATCAACTTCTAAACACATGTCAATTATTCATAACTCTAAATGTTATTTATTTATTTATTTATTTAGATTCAACATGAGGTATATGAATATAAAACTTTCGGAAGTTGGTTTGCCTTTCAATGAATTGATAAAAGACTAATCGGGAGATATATAAACGTGAAGCCTTTTAAAGCCATAAACAATATCACCATTCGATGAACTTGGTTCAAGTGTTCTTAAATGTTGTGAGAGTAAAGCATACAATACAGAAACCTATTTTACGAATTTGGGTCCGATGGTCGGCAATTTACCACATGCTTTGTCGGAGCCGTCCATGTTTGAGGTGTCAAGTGGACAACCATTCATGATCTATAATACTAGAGAGCGGGCAATATTTTTCGTTAGAACTAAATACAGTGACATTTCTATGTTTCGTAAGTATTAATTATAAAAACTCTCACTATTTCAAAAATAATTACATTCGTCACTCATCTCCTTTATAAAATTTATAAAATATAAGAATAGTTAGTGTTATAACATATGTATTCTTTTATTTATTTCACTTTCGGAGGTTAAAACTTAACTAGATTTTAATCGATAAAAAGAGGTGGTTAAATTTTAGAGGAACAAAATTTATAAATGTACTTGAAATATTAGTTTTTGTCATATAATTTTTTTTTTTTTTTTTTTGAATAAAACTTCATTAGCATTAATAAGAAATGTGATTCATGTCAAACATGACATGAGAAGAGATACATGTAGGAATATCAGTGTAAATGGATATTCCACTTGATTGATTATGATACAACAAAGTTGAAGAAGCTAAGTTATGGGCCACTTGATTTGTACTTCTAGGAGCATAGGAGAACGAAATCACAGCAGTAGACTCCTTGAATTGTCTAGCATCTTCGACAGCATGTCTAGTTCGCCATGGAGGAGAAATAGAAATGTTGTTGATGGAGTCAATTAGTGGCTTACAATCCCCTTCTATGATGGCATTGGTGAGATTGAATCTAGTACAGATATTCAGTGCCAGAAGAAGACCCATAGACTCGGATTCAATTGGGGATCCTCCTTGATCATAATTAGCAAGAGCAAAAATGAAGAGACCATTCGAATTTCTCAAAACAGCAGCTCCCGCCATTGTATTATCAAGGAAGGCTCCATCAAAATTAACTTTCCATGAACCAGAAGTTGGAGGAATCCAATATGCACATTGTTGTTGATTCAAAACAGGATTAGAGGAGCAAGGAATGTTTTTGTTGAAGTCTTCAAACTTGTTCTTCAGTCGAGCAGTTTCCGCTATTAAATTGCTTCCAATGATTGGCTTGTCTTCAAAAATGAATTTGTTTCTTGCCTTCCAGATAATCCACATTTGATATAGGCTATGAGTGATCTTCTCTTGGTCTCCCTCCTCTAAAAGCTTGGTAATGAACTTAGAGACAGTGATATCATCATTAATGAGGCTTGCATAGTTCGGGTTTTGTAACCATGGAGAACCTGTGACTGCACAATGAAGAAGTAGGTGATTAACAGTTTCGGAATGTACCTGACAGATTGGACATATAGGATTAATATGTCCGATGCGATGTTGGATGTTGTGAAAAGTAGGTAGTGAGTTTGTAAGAGCTCGCCAGATAAATAATAGAACCCTTGGGCAAATATGGTTTAGAGACCATAATTTCCTCCAGTCTTTGAATTCAACTTCTCTCAGATTTTGTTGTTGCTGTAGAGATTTAGCATGTAGCACACGATAAGCCGATTTGGTAGTCAATTCTCCATCGCTTGTATGTATCCAATTGAGTTTGTCATGTGGGCAATTAGCAGATAAAGGGATTCTTAATATAGCTGCAGCTTCTGATTGAGGAAACAGGATATGAGTTAGGTTCATCTTCCACTGGTTAGTTTCTTGATTGATAAGATCACACACTTTCGAAACCCATCTTCCAGCAAAGCTATAACCAAATACCTTGAAGCCAGGCAAAGAAGGTACCCAAGGATCCAACCAAATGTCGATTTTAGTACCATCACCTACTGACCATAAAATATTATCCATGAGTAGATCCCTACTTCGAAGAATACTGGTCCAAATGCAGGAGGCTCGTGAAGAATGGGAAGCAGACCAGAATGAAGAATTATGAAGATATTTATTCTTGAGAAGGGAGGACCAAGTTGCATTAGTGTCAGTAAGAAACCAAATGTCATATAATTTCTTTGTGAAGACGCTTTGGAGAGGGACTTAGCGACTTGGTTGCGTGACAGTTTTGTACCGTTCTGTGTAACAGTTTTGTATCATTCTGTGTGATTTCGCGTGTCAGTTATATATGTGCCCTTCTGCGCATGCATGCTGCGTGTGCGTTCAGCGGACGTCCCTCATGGGATCAGACATGTTGGGAGGTTACATGTGAAGTCTTCTTATAAATAGGGTTGTGCACTTTGGAGATGTTAAACTCTTCTTGAATTTTCTCTATTCTTTCTTCTTCTGGTTCCTGTTTTGAAGAAGAGCATCAACAACAACAATTAATTCGTGGTTAGAGTGAGTAAAAAAGAATCTCCTTTCTTCTCCTCGTAAGGGTCTTAGTGAAGCATTCCAGATGTTCAATCGAACTTATTTGTTCCAGCGATTCGACGATGAGGGTAGAATCTCACTTAAGAGCAACAATAATTTTCACTACTCTAGCATCGTCAACTAGCAATTTCAAGTAGTATTATTGGTAGTCCCAATATTCTATACCAGAAGTACTTTTTGATGAATTAATTCTGAGCTAAGAGCAATTTTAAATAATTATGTACTAAAAGTTTTATTACTCGATTTAACAACACGTAATGGTTTTCTTTTTAAATTAAAAGAACTAAGTTCGCGTATAATAAGGGTCAACGATTATTATATTTAAATTAAGCCGGCCAAATCCATGATGCATCAGAACACATGGGACATCAAATATTAATGTCAACTGCGCGCCAATCCTATATATAGACTTCAACTCTTGATCACCTCCCCTCAACAATATCATCAGTGCTTCTTTCTCTCTCTCTCTTTCCTTTCTACAAGAATATATTGTCATGGGCTTCCTATCAATCTACTACTGCAGTGTCCTCCTTCCAACGCCTCTCGGGGTTCTGGTGTTCTTCTTCCACCGCGCAAAGCTCGCAGTCGCGGTCACGCTGTCGGCCGTGGTGTGCACTATCGGCCTATGCCCTGATCCCCTCGAAGAGCGAGATTTCGTCTACGTAGAGCTAGACCTCTCCTTGCTCCCGTCTTTCTCGAAAGAGTACTCGTCCTCGTCGATCAAGAGCAGGCTTCGTGTGGTAGAGTATTCTGCAAGCTTCTGCAATGAAGAAGTACAATTAAGTGCTGTTTGCATGGGGGAGTTGGAGGCAAGGCACGAGGTGAGAGAGCTGGGCAACTGCAGGCATGCCTTCCACAAGGGGTGCATTGATAAGTGGGTGGACTTCGGCCAGGATACCTGCCCCTTGTGTAGGGCCCACCTACTGCCATATGGGAGACAAGCCGGCCCGGTCCGGGCGTTGGATTGTCCTATCCGGAGCTAGTTTTGTACCCTTATCGTACGTAGGCTGATCCCAAGGCTTATCTGCGACCCCAATCTATTGGGATCAAGCTGAATGTGAAGGTTGCTCTAAGTTGAAACAAGTCCGATGTCTTGTTTGACTTACGTCTGGGTCTGGGCCGGCCTGATCATGAGAGAGAGAGAGAGAGAGAGAGTCAGTCTTGACAAGTTACATAACAATGTATGTACGTACATGCACAAACATATCATCTTGAAGTAACACTAGTGAGCATTAGTTACTAATCAAATTATAAGGTCTTCTTATTTGTAAATTTCTCTCAAAGGTAACTAGAAATAATTTGTTGTTTTACTTTGGCAAAGAGTTGCAGAGAATGCAAAAAGATTCTAGTTGTTGCTTGTTTAAGTGGTTTCCTGCAACTTCCATTCAAAAAACCTAGCAACAACAAATAGTATTTGTAAATACTGTTATTCAATGAATCTGAAAATTATAAAATCTGATCGAGCCCGAGGTTTGAATTTGGTTCAATGTTCTTAAAACAATATTCATCCCGCGCAGGTGCTTATGATTGAATGGTGATTTAGCCTCCCAGATACAACGGAACTCCTCGTTCGATAGCAGTACTTCAAACTGTAGAAAACTGAACGAAGCAATCAATATAGTCTCTGCCTTGAACTTAGAATTTGAATGTGTGAATTGTTGGTGCTTTCTTTACATGGAGAGAGCTTGCTCTCAACATGCCTTGTAAAATTTTAGTTCCACATCGAAAATGCACCATGAGTTATCTCAACATATATACTTTGTTGTGTTGTTGAGAGATGCACATGTGGTGGTGACCCTAAGGAGGGAACCATGTGGGTGATTTTACTAGGAGGTAAGAATAAGGCTCCAAGGATTAAGCATTAATGCTTTTGTCATTCTCTTGGATTAATTCCATTTGGAGCTAAGCCCCAAAGGGGCTTAGCGACTCGGACTCGGACTCGGACTCGGGCTCATGGGCTCATGAGGCGTAATGTGGCGTTTTGTTGGCGCACTTTGCACTTAGCACGTCATGCGGCCAAGCGGTCATGCGGCTCATATGCGGCCATGCGGTCTTATGCGGCCCATGCGGTCCATGAGGCTATGCGGCTCATGCGGCCATGAGGCTATGCGGCATGCGGCTCTTGGACCTTATTGTACATAGGCTGATTCTGATCAAGGCTTACCTGCGACCCCAATCTATTGGGATCAAGCTGAATCTGGAGGTTGCCCTAAGTTGAAACAAGTCCGCATGGGTCGCATGGACCGCATGAGCCGCATGAGCCGCATGGGCCGCATGGGCCGCATGGACCGCATGGACCGCATGGGCCGCATGGGCCGCATAAGACCGCATGGCCGCATATGAGCCGCATGGCCGCATATGAGCCGCATGACCGCATGACCGCATGGCCGCATGAGCCGCATAGCCGCATGACTGCTGACGTGCTAAGTGCAAAGTACGCCAACAAAACGCCACATGTGGTGATCCTAAGGAGGGAACCATGTGGGTGATTTTACTAGGAGGTAAGAATAAGGCTCCAAGGATTAAGCATTAATGCTTTTGTCATTCTCTTGGATTAATTCTATTTGGAGCTAAGCCCCAAAGGGGCTTAGCTTACTCGGACTCGGACTCGGCCTCATGGGCTCATGAGGCATAATGTGGCGTTTTGTTGGCATACTTTGTACTTAGCACGTCAGCAGTCATGCGGCTATGCGGCTCATGCGGCCATGCGGTCATGCGGCTCGTATGCGGCCATACGGTCTTATGTGGCCCATGCGGCCCATGCGGTCCATGCGACCCATACGGCCCATGCGGCTCATACGGCTCATGCGGACCATGCGGTCCATACGGTCCATGCGGCTCATGCGGCTCATCCGGCCATGAGGCTATGCGGCTCATGCGGCCATACGGTCATTCGGCTCATATGCGGCCATGCGGTCTTATGCGGCCTCATGCGGTCCATGCGGTCCATGCGGCTCTTGGACCTTATTGTACGTAGGCTGATTCTGATCAAGGCTTACCTGCGACCCCAATCTATTGGGATCAAGCTGAATCTGGAGGTTACCCTAAGTTGTAACAAGTCCGATGTCGTGTTTGACTTACGTCTGGGTCTGGGCCGGCCTGATCATGAGAGAGATACAGAGTCAGTCTTGACAAGTTACATGACAATGTATGTACGTACATGCACAAACATATCATCTTGAAGTAACACTAGTGAGCATTAGTTACTAGTCAAATTATAAGGTCTTCTTATTTGTAAATTTCTCTCAAAGGTAACTAGAAATAATTTGTTGTTTTACTTTGGCAAAGAGTTGCAGAGAATGCAAAAAGATTCTAGTTGTTGCTTGTTTAAGTGGTTTCCTGCAACTTCCATTCAAAAAACCTAACAACAACAAATAGTATTTGTAAATACTGTTATTCAATGAATCTGAAAATTATAAAATCTGATCGAGGCAGAGGTTTGAATTTGGTTCAATGTTCTTAAAACAATATTCATCCCACATAGGTGCTTATGATTTAATGGTGATTTAGCCTCCCAGATACAATGGAACTCCTCACTCGATAGCAATACTTCAAACTGCAGAAAACTGAACGAAGCAATCAATATAGTCTCTGCCTTGAACTTAGAATTTGAATGTGTGAATTGTTGGTGCTTTCTTTACATGGAGAGAGCTTGCTCTCAACATGCCTTGTAAAATTTTAATCCCACATCATAAATGCACCATGACTTATCTCAACATATATACTTGGTTGTGTTGTTGAGAGATGCACATGGGGTGGTGACCCTAAGGAGGGAACCATGTGGGTGATTTTACTAGGAGGTAAGAATAAGGATCCAAGGATTAAGCATTAATGCTTTTGTCATTCTTTTGGATTAATTCCATTTGGAGCTAAGCTCCAAAGGGGCTTAGCGACTCGGACTCGGACTCGGGCTCATGAGACGTAATGTGGCATTTTGTTGGCGCACTTTGCACTTAGCACGTCAGCAGTCATGCGGTTCATGCGGTTCATGCGGTTCATGCGGTTCATGCGGCTATGCAGCTCATGCGGCCATGCGGTCATGCGGCTCATATGCGGCCATGCGGTCTTATGATGCCTCATGCGGCCCATGCGGTCCATGCGGCCCATGCGGTCCATACGGTCCATGCGGTCCATGCGGCCCATGCGGCCCATGCGGCTCATGCGGCTCATGCGGTCCATGCGGCTCATGCGGTTCATGTGACCATAAGGCTATGCGGCTCATGCGGCCATGCGGTCATGCGGCTCATATGCGGCCATGCGGTCTTATGCGGCCTCATGCGGCCCATGCGATCCATGCGGCTCATGCGGTCCATGCGGCTCATGCGGCTCATGCGGCCCATGCGGTCCATGTGGCCATGCGGCCCATGCGGCCCATACGGTCCATGCGGCCCATGCGGCCCATACGGCTCATGCGACGCATGCGGCTCATGCGGCTCATGCGGTCCATGCGATCCATGCGGCTTATGCGGTTCATACGGCCATGAGGCTATGCGACTTATGCGGCCAGGCTGCTGTTGTCGCATGAAGGGCTCCGCTGATTGTGCAGACTACAAGTCAGTTATGGAAAGACTGATTCAATGCGATTAATTCAGATCCTATCATTGTGGGATTTGAATTAATTTCGTTGCTATCTTTGTGAGATTTGAATTAATCTCGTTGCTATCTTTTTGGGATTTGATTCAATCTTTCCATAACTGAAGAGGCGGCTAGGGTTTTCACCCTCTCTCTATAAATACTCTCTTCTGGCCTCCTTTGTGGTTACTACGAAAATATAAGTCAGAAAAGGAGAAATAGAGAGAGAGCTGCTGCCGCCATTGCAAGTCCATCCGAGGAGTCAGAACAGAGGTGACTTCGAGCGTTCCACAAGTTCTTCAAACTTGCTGGTTCCTGGAAGCTGTTCGTGTGGGGCGAATCTTGCTTTGAGCAACGATGTTTTGACACCCCAGTATTTTTCTTCTTCTCATCTTTCTCTAGATTATTGTACCTCGTTCTGTCCCAATTGCAACACGTTTGCAAGGAAGAACGAGAGATCTTCTCTTCTCTATTTTCCTCCTCCATATTGTAATCGGGTTATTTAGTTTTTGTATCATCGTAGATCTCTGTTGTATCTGTTTTACCATCTTTGATCAAGCCCCAGGACTAAAAATCTCAAAGCAAGATCCTTATAGATGAAAAACATTAATGCTTCGCTCATCCAATCGGACTACTGCAAGTTGGAAAAGTTCGATGGAGAGCATTATCAAGTCTGGAAGAGAAAGGTTTATCTAACTCTTCAACTAAAAGACGTTGATCATGTTCTGTTGGAGGAAGAACCCTCTGTTCCAGACACTGGATCTACTGCCGCAATCAATGCGGCTACCAAACTCCAGGCCAAATGGAGAAGGAAAAATAGCATCTGCAGGCTTCTCATTCTGAATGCTATGGAGGACCCCCTGGCAGAATCCTACTCGAAGAAGGAACTTGCCAGAGACATATGGGAGTCTGTAGAAAAATTGTGTGAAGAAGACAGGAACAGGAGCAAAATGTTTGTGGTTGAAAAATATCACAAATTGCTCTTTGAGGACGGGAAGTCCATGTTGCCACAGGTGAAGGAATTTCTGAAGCTACGTCAGAAACTGGAAGACGAAGAGATGCCCCTTTCCGGCAAGTTTGTCGTTGGAGGGATCGTCTCAAAACTTCCTACTGGATGGAGTACCTTCTATGCAAGGATGCACAGAAAGAAGCTAGACATTAGCTTAGGAGATCTACTTCAAGAGATCCATGTTGAGGACGAGATGCGTTCCCAACAGAAGGTGGACACTCTGTCCAAACAGTTGGCTAAAGCCAATCTAGTACAGACGAGAGATCCTAAGGGGAAGCAGGTGGCTTCTCATCCCAAGAAGAAGGACTTCACTAATCTAAAAGTGAAGGGTCCTTCATTCAAGCAACAGAAGACTAAGTCCCACGTGACTTGTTACAATTGTGGCAAGAAAGGCCACTACAAGAGTGAATGCAGATCTAAGCCTAAATAATCAGAAAAAGGTGAGCCTAATAAGGTTTCATTGGTTTCTAACTTTGTTGCTATGATCGCATAGGTCACAACTGTGGGGGTTGACTCCGACTGGTGGATAGACACTGGTGCGACTTACCATGTCTGTTCTAGCAAGGAATGGTTCATCACGTACCAGCCGATATCTGAGAAGGTTGTCATGGCGAACCAGGCCCAAGATGAAGTTCTGGGGATCGGGACCGTGGAACTGAAACTCACTTCTGGGAACACTCTGACGCTTCAAGGTGTGAAGCATGTTCCGGCGATTGCCAAGAACCTGATCTCTGGGAGCCTGCTCTGTAACGCAGGTTTGAGGATGGACATCAATGCTGGTCAGATGGTGATGTCCAAGAAAGGAACATACTTCGGGAAGGCTTATCAAACCGAAGGAATGTTTAAAATTCAGATTGTCAACCAGTTTGATAATATTAATGCAGTTGTATTTTCTGATTATTCTCTTGAGTTGTGGCATAATAGACTAGGACATGTTCATTATAAAAGAATTAATAAAATGTCTAGTCTAGGACTTATCTCCAAATGTGGGGGTAAGGTAGAGAAGTGTGAAGTGTGTGCTCAGACGAAGATCACAAGGAAACCCTTTCATCGGGTCAAACGAAGCACAGATCTTCTGGAGTTGGTGCACTCTGATATCTGTGACTTCAAACATTTCTCCACGAAGGCCGGGATGAAGTATTTCATAACCTTCATCGACGACTTCTCAAAATACGCGTTCGTTTACTTGCTCAAGTCTAAAGACGAAGCCTTCGAGAAGTTCATAGAGTTCAGGGCCGAAGCTGAACGGCAGACTGGACAACAACTCAAGAGGTTAAGAAGTGATCGAGGTGGGGAGTACAGGTCTCATGAATTTGCATCGTTCTGCAAAGAACATGGAATCATATGCGAGACTACTGCTCCATATTCTCCTCAATCCAACGGAGTAGCGAAGAGGAAGAACAGAATATTGACAGAAATGATGAATTCAATGCTGCTAACCGCGGGTCTTCCTAAATGCTACTGGGGAGAAGCTGCATTGACGGCCACTTTTATTCTAAATAGAGTGCCATACGCAACTTCGGACGTAACTCCTCATGAACTCTGGTTCAAAGTCAGACCAAACTTAAATGTCATTCGAGTGTGGGGGTGTCTGGCGTATGTGAAGCTCCCAGATCTGAAGATTCAGAAGTTAGGGACAAGGACTACGAAGGCGATCTTCTTGGGGTATGCCGAGAAGAGTGATGCTAGGAGATTTCTTGATATTGAGTCAAATCATATCATCGAATCTCGCGATGCTGAATACTTTGAAGACAAGTTTACAAAAGACAAAAAAATTATTCTTTCGGACATTCCGGAAAATGATGTAGGTGCAAATGAGACTGAAATCTCATATGGGCTAGTAGTCCAAGAAGAAGCTGTTGTTGATGAAAACACTCTTGTACCAGAACTCGCAGAGCCGTCAACTTAGCGAACGAGGAGACCGAAAGATTTCGGAGATGACTTTATCACCTATCATGTGGAAGCAGATCCGCTTACCTATGATAAGACGATGAAGACCAGAGATGCTATCTTCTGGAAGGAGGCAGTGAATGACGAGTTTGACTCTATCACCTCCAATAACACATGGGTGTTGGTAGATCTATCTGAAGGAGAAAAGCCATCGGATGTAAATGGATCTTCAAGAAGAAGATGTAGACAGATGAAACTATTGACAAGTTCAAGGCCAGGCTGGTAGCCAGGGGATTTTCTCAGAAATAGGGGATAGACTACATTGACACGTACGCTCCAGTAGCTCGGATGACCACCATCAGGATGTTAATCGCTCTAGCAGCTATACATAAGTTGGTGATACATCAGATGGATATAAAGACAGCATTCCTAAATGGGGAGCTGACCGAAGAGATTTACATGCAACAGCCAGATGGATTTATCGTCAAAGGTCTTGAAAACAAAGTCTGCAAGTTGGTAAAATCATTGTATGGTTTGAAGCGAGCTCCCAAGATGTGGTATGGAAAGTTTGACAAAGTTATTAGGTCAAACGACTACAGAGTCAGCGAGACGGACAAATGTGTTTACACAAAGTTCGCTGATGGAAGAGTAGTCATCGTTTGTCTGTACATGGACGACATGCTAATTCTAGGTACGGATATAAGCTGTGTCACAGAGACAAAGAAATTCCTCTCAACCAAGTTCAGTATGAAGGACTTGGGGGATGCAGATGTCATCTTGGGCATAAAAATCATCCGGACAAATACTGGAGTAGCGCTGTCACAATCTCACTATATTGAGAAGATGCTCACACGCTATGGGTATAAGGATCTTCCAGGGATCGATACGCCATACAGGTGTGATCAGAAGCTGAAGCCAAACTCGAGGGAAAGCGTCAGGCAGCTGGAGTATTCTAACATTATCGGAAGTTTGATGTACGCAACCACTGCCACAAGGCCTGACATAGCTTTCGTCGTGGGAATGCTGAGTCGGTTCACAAGAAACCCAGTGGTTGAGCACTGGAAAGCTGTGAAGCGGGTGATAAGATATCTCAAGAAGACTCAGATATATGCACTGTACTACAACGGGTATCCGACAGTAGTGGAAGGCTTCAGTGATGCTAGCTGGTGTTCAGAGGTGGAAAGCAAGAGATCCACAGGTGGATATGTCTTTTCCTTAGGTGGAGCTGTTATATCGTGGAAGTCGAAGAAGCAGACTATACTCTCTCGTTCCTCCATGAAATCTGAATTCTATGCACTCGAAACTCCAGCAGATGAAGCAGAATGGCTTCGGGAGCTCATGTATGATCTTCCAGTGGTAGGGGCTCAGATACCGACGATACCGATATATTGTGACAACCAGGCGACTGCGGCAGTGGCATCAAATGACCTCTTCAACGGAAAGAAGATGACTGTGCGGTTGAAGCACAGGGAAGTACATGATCTTATCAAAAGAGGTGTAATTGCAGTGGTTGATGTTCGGAGTCAGGAGAACCTGGCAGATCCGTTCACAAAGGGCCTCAAGCGCCAGTTGGTCGATGACACAGCTTGTAAAATAGGCTTGAAGGCATTCTGATAGTGTGTCTTTGTAATCCTACCATAAAGTTTTATGCTATTAGTTCAAAGAGAAATCTACTAGGCATCTAACTTTTGGTTCAAAGGAGGATCACTGACTGGGAAACTATCAGGTAACAGTGGGTACTTGTTCTCTAGAACATGGAAGGGATACGGACCCATAACCACTGTTGTCTACTATGTATTTTCTGCAGAAAAAACAGATCCTGTGGAAGGTTGGCTTAAACGCCTTAATGAGTTCTCAGGCAGAGTGAATGCCTGGTGTGCTTTACAGGAAGCACGGTAGAGCAGTACTACAAGGAGTGAAACTCCATGCTACAGTGGGGTGACTCCACCATGAGATTTCCAGGTAGGGGTAATGCCTCGGCTTTGCAAGCCAAGTCATAGCGGCGTAGCACCGCAAATAGGCAGGTAGCCTAATGCTGTATGACGTAATTAAAGAGTTGTAGACAGCACTACAAAGGGGAGGTGGCCCCATGTTAAAGTGGCACAACACCACGATGAGGTACCCAGGTAGGGGTAAAGCCTCGACATTGCAAGCCATGTCGTTGCGGCGTAACACCGCAAGGAAGCCTTAGGCTTCATGCTGAATAGATTGGCACTACAAAGAGGCTGAGACCTCATGCTACAGTAGTATGACACTACGATGAGGTTCCCAGGTAGGGGTAATGCCTTGGCTTCAGGCCATGTCATAGCGGCGTAGCACCGTAAGGAAGCGCAAGGCTTCATGCCATATCTCTTTAATAAAGAACTCACCTATAGTGTATGGAAAGAGATATCAGGCCGTCTCTTGAGGGTAAACTTGTAGACGTCCAAAATTATACACTGAAACCAGGCTGGCACAGGGCCTTTAATATGCAGCTAGAAGCACACGTAACTACACTTTGTGAGTGGAAAGAATTACAATTGTGGTGCAGAATTCAAGGCGTAGTCCATTCTTGTATCACATTGTTATTTAACCCATGCGGGAAGATTCAAGTCGTCAGCGACATCAATCCTAATGCAAAATGGACAGTTACTGTGGGAAACGCTCAACCCTGGATACATATATATGTTGTGATATGTGGGGGATTGTTGGTGCTTTCTTTACATGAAGAGAGCTTGCTCTCAACATGCCTTGTAAAATTTTAGTCACACATCGGAAATGCACCATGAGTTATCTCAACATATATACTTGGTTGTGTTGTTGAGAGATGCACATGGGGTGGTGACCCTAAGGAGGGAACCATGTGGGTGGTTTTACTAGGAGGTAAGAATAAGGCTCCAAGGATTAAGCATTAATGCTTTTGTCATTCTCTTGGATTAATTCTATTTGGAGCTAAGCCCCAAAGGGGATTAGCGACTCGGACTCGGACTCGGGCTCATGGGCTCATGAGACGTAATGTGGTATTTTGTTGGCGCATTTTGCACTTAGCACGTCAGCAGTCATGCGGCTCATATGCGCCATGCGGTCTTATGCGACATGCGGCTCATATGTGGCCTCATGCGGCCCATGCGGTCCATGCGGTCCATGCGGCTCATGCGGCTCATGCGGTCCATGCGGTCCATGCGGCTCATGCGGCCATGCGGCCATGCGGTCCATGCGGCCCAGGCGGCCCATACGGTCCATGCGGCTCATGCGGCTCATGCGGTCCATGCGGTCCATGCGGCTCATGCGGTTCATGCGGCCATGAGGCTATGCGGCTTATGCGGCTCATGCGGCCAGGCTGCTGCTGTCGCATGGAGGGTTCCGCTGACTGTGCAGACTACAAGTCAGTTATGGAAAGACTGATTCAATGCGATTAATTCCGATCCTATCTTTGTAGAATTTGAATTAATTTCGTTGCTATCTTTGTGGGATTTGAATTAATCTCGTTGCTATCTTTTTGGAATTTGATTCAATCTTTCCATAACTGAAGAGGCGGCTAGGGTTTCCACCCTCTCTCTATAAATACTCTCTTCTGGCCTCCTTTGTGGTTACTACAAAAATATAAGTCAGAAAAGGAGAAAGAGAGAGAGCTGCTGTCGCCATTGCAAGTCCATCCGAGGAGTCAGAACAGAGGTGACTTTGAGCGTTCCACAAGTTCTTCAAACTTGCTGGTTCCTGGAAGCAGTTCGTGTGGGGCGAATCTTGCTTTGAGCAACGGTGTTTTGACATCCCAACATTTTTCTTCTTCTCATCTTTCTCTAGATTATTGTACCTCGTTCTGTCCCAATTGCAACACGTTTGCAAGGAAGAACTAGAGATCTTCTCTTCTCTATTTTCCTCCTCCATATTGTAATCGGGTTATTTGGTTTTTGTATTATCGTAGATCTCTGTTGCATCTATTTTACCATCTTTGATCAAGCCCCGGGACTAACAATCTCAAAGCAAGATCCTTATAGATGGAAAACATTAATGCTTCGCTCGTCCAATCGGACTTCTGCAAGTTGGAAAAGTTCGATGGAGAGCATTATCAAGTCTGGAAGAGAAAGGTTTATCTAACTCTTCAACTAAAAGACATTGATCATGTTCTGTTGGAGGAAGAACCCTCTGTTCCAGATACTGGATCTACTGCCGCAATCAATACGGCTACCAAACTCCAGGCCAAATGGAGAAGGGAAAATAGCAACTGCAGGCTTCTCATCCTGAATGCTATGGAGGACTCCCTGGCAGAATCCTACTCGAAGAAGGAACTTGCCAGAGATATATGGGAGTCTGTGGAAAAATTGTATGAAGAAGACAGAAACAGGATCAAAATGTTTGTGGTTGAAAAATATCACAAATTGCTCTTTGAGGATGAGAAGTCCATGTTACCACAGGTGAAGGAATTTCTTAAGCTACGTCAGAAACTGGAAGACGAAGAGATGCCCCTTCCCGACAAATTTGTCGTTGGAGGGATCATCTCAAAACTTCCTGCTGGATGGAGTACCTTCTATGCAAGGATTTACAGAAAGAAGCTAGACATTAGCTTGGGAGATCTACTTCAAGAGATCCATGTTGAGGACGAGATGCGTTCCCAACAGAAGGTGGACACTCTGTCCAAACAGTTGGCTAAAGCCAATCTAGTGCAGACGAGAGATCCCAAGGGAAAGTAGGGGGCTTCTCATCCCAAGAAGAAGGACTTCACTAATCTAAAAGTGAAGGGTCCTTCATTCAAGCAACAAAAGACTAAGTCCCACGTGACTTGTTACAATTGTGGCAAGAAAGGCCACTACAAGAGTGAATGCAGGTCTAAGCCTAAACAATCAGAGAAAGGTGAGCCTAATAAGGTTTCATTAATTTCTAACTTTGTTGCTATGATCGCACAGGTCACAACTGTGGGGGTTGACTCTGACTGGTGGATAGACACTGGTACGACTTGCCATGTCTGTTCTGGCAAGGAATGGTTCGTCACGTACCAGCCGATATCAGAGAAGGTTGTCATGGCGAACCAGGCCGAAGCTGAAGTTCTGGGGATCGGAACCGTGGAACTGAAACTCACTTCTGGGAACACTCTGATGCTTCAAGGTGTGAAGCATGTTCTGGCGATTGCCAAGAACCTGATCTCTGGGAGCCTGCTCTGCATTGCAGGCTTGAGGATGGACATCAATGCTGGTCAAATGGTGATGTCCAAGAAAAGAATATACTTCGGAAAGGCTTATCAAACCGAAGAAATATTTAAAATTCAGCTTGTCAACCAGTTTGATGACATTAATGCAGTTGTATTTTCTGATTATTCTCTTGAGTTGTGGCATAATAGACTAGGATATGTTCATTGTAAAAGAATTAACAAAATGTCTAGTCTAGGATTTATCTCCAAATATGGGGGTAAGGTGGAGAAGTGTGAAGTGTATGCTCAGACGAAGATCACAAGGAAACCCTTTCATCGGGTCAAACGAAGCACAGATCTTCTGGAGTTAGTGCACTCCGATATCTGTGACTTCAAACATTTCTCCACGAAGGCCGGGATGAAGTATTTCATAACCTTCATCGACGACTTCTCAAAGTACGCGTTCGTCTACTTGCTCAAGTCTAAAGACGAAGCCTTCGAGAAGTTCAGAGAGTTCAGGGCCGAAGCTGAACGGCAGACTGGACAACAACTCAAGAGGTTAAGAAGTGATCGAGGTGGGGAGTACAGGTCTCATGAATTTGCATCGTTCTGCAAAGAACATGGAATCATATACGAGACTACTGCTCCATATTCTCCTCAATCCAACGGAGTAGCGAAGAGGAAGAACAGAACGTTGACAGAAATGATGAACTCAATGCTGCTAACCGCGGGTCTTCCTAAATGCTACTGGGAAGAAGCTGCATTGACGGCCACTTTTATTCTAAATAGAGTGCCATATGCGAGTTCGGACGTAACTCCTCATGAACTCTGGTTCAAAGTCAGACCAAACTTAAATGTCATTCGAGTGTGGGGGTGTCTGGCGTATGTGAAGCTCCCAGATTTGAAGATTTAGAAGCTAGGGACAAGGACTACGAAGGCGATCTTCTTGGGGTATGCCGAGAAGAGTGATGCTAGGAGATTTTTTAATATTGAGTCAGATTATATCATCGAATCTCGCGATGCTGAATACTTTGAAGACAAGTTTGTAAAAGACAAAAATATTTTTCTTTCGGACATTCCGAAAAATGATGTAGGTGCAAATGAGACTGAAATCTCATATGGGCCAGTAGTCCAAGAAGAAGCTGTTGTTGATGAAACAATTATTGTACCAGAACTTGCAGAGCCGTCAGCTAAGCGAGCGATGAGACCGAAAGATTTCGGAGATGACTTTGTCACCTATCATGTGGAAGCAGATCTGCTTACCTATGATGAGGCGATGAAGACCAGAGATGCTATCTTCTGGAAGGAGACAGTGAATGACGAGTTTGACTCTATCACCTCTAATAACACATGGGTGTTGGTAGATCTACCTGAAGGAGAAAAGCCCATCGGATGTAAATGGATCTTCAAGAAGAAGATGAAGGCATATGGAACTATTGACAAGTTCAAGGCCAGGCTGGTAGCCAAGGGATTTTCTCAAAAACAGGGGATAGACTACTTTGATACGTATGCTCCAGTAGCTCGGACGACCACCATCAGGATGTTAATCGCTCTAGCAGCTATACATAATTGGTGATACATCAGATGGATGTAAAGACAGCATTCCTAAATGGGGAACTGACCGAAGAGATTTACATGCAACAGCCAGATGGATTTGTCATCAAAGGTCTTGAAGACAAAGTCTACAAGTTGGTAAAATCATTGTATGGTTTGAAGCAAGCTCCCAAGATGTGGCATGAGAAGTTTGATAAAGTTATTAGGTCAAACGGCTACAGAGTCAGCGAGACGGACAAATATGTTTACACAAAGTTCGCTGATAGAAGAGGAGTCATCGTTTGTCTGTACATGGACGACATGCTAATCCTAGGTACGGATATAGGCTGTGTCACAGAGACAAAGAAGTTCCTCTCAACCAAGTTCAGTATGAAGGACTTGGGGGATGCATATGTCATCTTGGGCATAAAGATCATCCGGACAGACACTGGAGTAGTGCTGTCATAATCTCACTACATTGAGAAGATGCTCATACGCTATGGGTATAAGGATCTTCCAGGGATCGATACGCCATACAGGTGTGATCAAAAGCTGAAGCCAAACTCGAAGGAAAGCGTCAGGCAGCTGGAGTATTCTAGCATTATCGAAAGTTTGATGTACGCAACCACTGCCACAAGGCCTGACATAGCTTTCGTCGTGGAAATGCTGAGTCGGTTCACAAGCAACCCAGGGGTTGAGCACTGGAAAGCTGTGAAGCGGGTGATGAGATATCTCAAGAAGACTCAGACATATGCACTGCACTACAACGGTATCCGACAGTAGTGGACGGCTTCAGTGATGCTAGCTGGTGTTCAGAGGTAGAAAGCGAGAGATCCACAGGTGGATATGTCTTTTCCTTGGATGGAGCTGCTATATCATGAAAGTCGAAGAAGCAGACTATACTCTCTCGTTCCTCCATAAAATCTGAATTCTATGCACTCGAAACTGCAGCAGATGAAGCAGAATGGCTTCGGGAGCTCATGTATGATCTTCCAGTGGTTGGGGCTCAGATACCGATGATACCGATATACTGTGACAACCAGGAGACTGCGGCAGTTGCATCAAATAACCTCTTCAACGGGAAGAAGAGGACTGTGCGGTTGAAGCACAGGGCAGTACATAATCTTATCAAAAGAGGTGTAATTGCAGTAGTTGATGTTCGGAGTCAGGAGAACCTGGCAGATCCGTTCACAATGGGCCTCAAGCGCCAGTTGGTCGATGACACAGCTTGTAAAATGGGCTTGAAGGCATTCTGATAGTGTGTCTTTGTAATCCTACCATAAAGTTTTATGTTATTAGTTCAAAGAGAAATCTATTAGGCATCTAACTTTTGGTTCAAAGAAGGATCACTGACTGGGAAACTATCAGGTAACAGTGGGTACTTGTTCTCTGGAACATGGAAGGGATACGGACCCATAACCACTGTTGTCTACTATGTATTTTTTTGCGGAAAAAAACAGATCCTGTGGAAGGTTGGCTTAAACGCCTTAATGAGTTCTCAGGCAGAGTGAATGCCCGGTGTGCTTTACAGGAAGCATGGTAGAGCAGCACTACAAGGAGTGAAACTCCATGCTACAGTGGGGTGACTCCACCATGAGGTTCCCAGGTAGGAGTAATGCCTCAGCTTTGCAAGCCAAGTCATATCGGCGTAGCACCGCAAATAGGCAGGTAGCCTAATGCTGTATGACGTAATTAAAGAGTTGTAGACAGCACTACAAAGGGGAGGATGGCCCCATGTTACAGTGGCACGACACCACGATGAGGTACCCAGGTAGGGGTAAAGTCTCAGCATTGCAAGCAATATCGTTGCGGCGTAACACCGCAAGGAAGCCTTAGGCTTCATGCTGAGTAGATTGGCACTACAAAGAGGCTGAGACCTCATGCTACAATAGTATGACACTACGATGAGGTTCCCCGGTAGGGGTAATGCCTCAGCTTCAGGCCATGTCATAGCGGCGTAGCACCGCAAGAAAGCGCAAGGCTTCATGCCATATCTCTTTAATAAAGAACTCACCTATAGTGTATGGAAAGAGATATCAGGCCGTCTCTTGAGGGTAAACTTGTAGATGCCCAAAATTATACACTGAAACCAGGCTGGCACAGGGCCTTTAATATACAGCCAGAAGCACACGTAACTACACTTTGTGAGTGGAAAGAATTACAATTGTGGTACAGAATTCAAGGCGTAGTCCATTCTTGTATCACATTATTATTTAACCCATACGGAAAGATTCAAGTCGTCAGCGACATCTATTCTAATGCAAAATGGACAGTTACTGTGGGGAACGCTCAACCCTGGACACATATATATGTTGTGATATGTGGGAGATTATTGGTACTTTCTTTACATGGAGAGAGCTTGCTCTCAACATGCCTTGTAAAATTTTAGTCCCACATCGGAAATGCACCATGAGTTATTTCAACATATATACTTGGTTTTGTTGTTGAGAGATGCACATGGGGCGGTGACCCTAAGGAGGGAACCATGTGGGTGATTTTACTAGGAGGTAAGAATAAGGCTCCAAGGATTAAGGATTAATGCTTTTGTCATTCTCTTGGATAAATTCCATTTGGAGCTAAGCCCCAAAGGGGCTTAGCGACTCGGACTCGAACTCGGGCTCATGGGCTCATGAGGCGTAATGTGGTATATTGTTGGTGCACTTTGTACTTAGCACGTCAGCAGTCATGCGGCCTCATACAGCCCATGCGGTCCATGTGGCTCATGCGGCTCATGCGGCTCATACGGTCCATGCGGTCCATACGGTTCATGCGGCCATGCGGCCCATACGGCCCATGCGGTCCATGCGGCTCATGCGGCTCATACGGCTCATGCGGTCCATACGGTCCATGCAGCTCATGCGGTTCATGCGGCCATGAGGCTATGCGGCTATACGGCTCATGCGGCTCATGCGACCAGGCTGCTGCTGCCGCATGGAGGGTTCCGCTGACTGTGCAGACTACAAGTCAGTTATGGAAAGACTGATTCAATACGATTAATTCAGATCCTATCTTTGTGGAATTTGAATTAATTTCGTTGCTATCTTTGTAGGATTTGAATTAATCTCGTTGCTATCTTTTTGGGATTTGATTCAATCTTTCCATAACTGAAGAGGCGGCTAGGGTTTCCACCCTCTCTCTATAAATACTCTCTTCTGGCCTCTTTTGTGGTTACTACGAAAATATAAGTCAGAAAAGGAGAAAGCGAGAGAGAGCTGCTGCCGCCATTGCAAGTCCATCTGAGGAGTCAGAACAGAGGTGACTTCGAGCGTTCCACAAGTTCTTCAAACTTGCTGGTTCCTAGAAGCAGTTCGTGTGGGGCGAATCTTGCTTTGAGCAACGGTGTTTTGACACCACAGCATTTTTTTTCTTCTCATCTTTCTCTAGATTATTGTACCTTGTTCTGTCCCAATTGCAACACGTTTGCAAGGAAGAACGAGAGATCTTCTCTTCTCTATTTTTCTCCTCCATATTGTAATCGGGTTATTTGGTTTTTGTATCATCGTAGATCTCTGTTGCATCTGTTTTACCATCTTTGATCAAGCCCCGGGACTAACATGAATGAGTTCATAAAATACTGACCGGACTGTGCATTTTATAAATGACAAAGAGACACAAAATACGAATAGACACTATTTGGAATGAACATACCGTTTGGAAAGGACACATCCTTTTACATAGATACGACCTTTTGAGAATTATTCATTTGCTTAGAATATTTCCGAAATTTGGATCATATCTATGCAGAATTCGTTGTGGGAAAAAGTGTGCAACAATCATAACTGATATGTTTTGGATTGCTTTGTATAAAATAAATTGAATTGTCCCTAATTTATTTTTCCATAGCTGTCTCAAATCTCATATGATGCTTCATTGTCGGGCTTTTTCTAAAAAGGTTTGCAATTTGATCCTATCTCTGCTGAATTCGAAAGAAAAAATTATGCAACAATCTTTATTCGATACGCTTTGAATTAATTGCTTTGTATAAAAAAAAATTGGTTGTTCCTAAATATTTTTCCCGTATATGGCCTCTAAACCAAGAACATGTAGACTTGTCTCCTATACTCTCTTTTAGGCCACGTTTGGTTCGCGGAATTGGAGTCTTGGAAAAGAAAAGTGATTCATTTCCTTCGTTTGTATATATGCCATATGTAACGAGGAGGAAAAGAATTTTATTTCCAAGAGGAAGAAAAATATGTGAAAAAATGGTTCCTCCCACCAATCCAAGGAATCACTTTCCCTCTCAATTTTCTTGGTTCTCCAAATACCGAAAAAGAAATTGATTGGAATTGTAATTTTTCAAAGGAAATAAAATATCAAAGAATCAAGTTTCTTTCCTTTCCTTTCCGTGAACCAAATGAGGCCTTAGAGGAGAGCCTTTTCCCCGAACCCTCAGTTTCTTGTGCTGCAGCTAGTACCAGTCCTCCTCAATCATTGGAGTTGGATTACTCTTAGATTTTATTGATTTATGTAAATTCAAGAACTGAGACGTACGTGCATAGTTCTTGTTAGTCCCGGGACGTGATTTTAAGATGAAAAACTGAGTTTGGCAACAACTGAGATCCCAAAAGATTAAGAAATACGAAATCAAATGTAACACTTCGAAGAAGGCACAAACGTATTTCGTAGCAGTAGATTAGAAAAAAGATGAACAGAAGAAGAAATGAGGCCTGCTGCGTGACGGATCACCGTTGCTCAAAGCTAGATTCGTACCACACGAACAGCTCCCAGGAACTAGCAAGTTCGAAGATAAACTTTTGGAACACTCTGACGAAATGCTCTTTTGACTCATCGGATGGACCGAATTGCGCGCGCGCCTCTCTGTTTCTCTCTTCTCTTCTCTCTTCTCTACGGTACTTAGCTCTTAAGGAATTAATTCCAAAAGCATGACAAAAAGCATGAATGCTTTCTTTGTGGAATTAGTCTTCTTTCCACTAGAAAAATACTCTCACATGGCACTCATGTACCTCTCCTCACCTTATGTGCATCTTTCCATAAAAGCAACGCTATATATAGAGATACTACTCATTTGATATAGGCAATGTGAGGCTATCGTTCTAGTCTTAAAGGCCAAACACCAACAGTTCTCTCCTCTACTCTTTAGTAAAATGAGTAGTGGAAAAGAATTTGAATCCATTTTGAATGTGTTCCTACTTGAGTGGAGGTTAATTAATCCTGAAATGGCCATTTGAGTTACAAGATGAATGAACGCGATCGGCTAAGAGGAAAACGGAGAGCCAACAGCTAACCCATTAAATAATATAAATATCTTATTTGGCATGCATCGTGTGCACGTATTGTGCACACGCACGATCAAGCCCAACACACGTGCACACGCACGATTAAGTCCAACAGAACGACATGACGAAACAATAGGAGGATATTAGGTTTGAGTCATCGGACGAGCAGGAGTTGACGGAGCAAGGAGGCGGGGATATTATTTTCGTTAAAGTATATGTTAGAAATAATTTTATTTTCTCTTTTTAAAATCTGCAAACAAAATAAACAAAATTAAAAGTTACCGTCCTCCGGAGAAGTCACGCACGTAGCACTGTCCTAAGAGTTAATCCGAGTCTATGTCAGACTTTTTCGGATGCTCATAGTGGCAAAACCTCCGCTCTACCGGTTTTCCGTCGTCGCACACAACTCGAAAAGATTGACCCGAACTTAGCTTTGCCCAGAAAATAAAACAAAATGTAGAGGAGTGTTTAGGGTAAGAAAAAGAGAAAGAGACATGATCTTTTGATCTTTTTGTTCATGTCAATTCCCTTTTCAAAGAAAAGAATGCATGGAACATATATAGAGCCATGACCCATCCCATATAATTAAAAGGTTTCAATGAGGCATAAAGAGCCATAAAGTAGTAGTTGAATGGTGTGATGAATATGAATCAATAGTAAGTTAATAGGATTTAACATCCAAATAAAATAATCCATTTATTAGAAATTAATTGTATTTGAAAATTGGTTTTTTTTCATAATAATAACAACAATCTCCCCAAAAAACTAAGTTTCTAAAAAAATAAAACAAAAACAAAGATAACAATATTCAAAAAAAATTGAAGTACAAAATTTCTGGACAAGTGAATACTATGCATAGATGAGATGGACTACAGCCTTGAATCTCACGTAGTGACCATTGTCTTTGTCTGAAAAAAGTGGTTGATGGACTATGTCTTGAATCAGACTTCTTAAACCAGATTCAGAAAATGACACACATAGTACGCTAGAGGTTCTTGGGTCTATCGGGTGGCGCGTTTGAATGGCCTTGCGCACTTTTTCATATTCATGAGAGTTGTCTAGGATCGTCATGTCCTATAGTCGCGGCCTTCACGACCTCTTATATAGGTAAGTCCTCAAGGGTTGGTGATAGGAATCAACCCTGCCTATCATGCTTGGACTTATTAAGAGTTTAAACTCACCCTATCCATATCACACAAGGAACACTGTCACTATAGGGATGGGATATCAATGTACACATGTACTCTTGGGCTTTTTAAAGGAATTTAATTTCAGGGTCAGTATTCCATAATAGTCACCTAGTCCAGCTTGTTTCTACCCATTAAACCGGCGTCTTGGGATCTCTAATCAGACTCGGTTGGGTTGCCACTGCTGGTGACTAAACTATGGATTTAACCCCATCCCCCTCGATGATTCTAGAATTAATTTCCTAGACAAACTCTTCGTCAAGAGTAAACAGACTCTTCGTCAAGATATCTGTATAGTTCTTTATGACTTATATAGTCAAGAACCACAATTTTGCCTTTTAATCTCTTTTAATGCCTTAAAATGCAGCTGCAAGTACCTGTTCATCTTAGAATTCACAAGATCATGCTTTAGCAGTTCTTTAGCATAATTTATAAAAATGACAGGTACAGAAATATGTATACCATGTATATGCATAATAAGATGCTTAACCTATTCAATACTTCATGAAGTCATAGCAAAAGTGGAATTTAGGCTTGGATCTATTTGATATATACATAGCAAGTTATATGATCCATTCAGCTTTAGTACAAACTATGTTTAAATATACATTTCAAATTCTTTGATACTCTTAGCTATAACAGTTTGTCACATGGACCTATCACTTTATGAGTATCAAAGTAGTTTCACAAATGAATCCTTATACTGGATTTTAGTAATTTTGAGTGTCTTTATATCCGAAGAAAATGTCATATAATGACTCAGAAAAAACACTTAAGAATCTTATGAAACCAATAGTAGTCCATTTCTTTAGAAATTTTTGGTTTGACTAAGCCAGATATTTGGGTTACTCTTAAATCATATTCTATGTCATCAGAATCAAAGTGTGTGATTCCACTAATTACTGTATAAATCCTAAGATAGTGAGATAAAAACGCATCTGAGTCGATCACCTCTTAAAGTAAGACACAGTAACTGTCACCCCCAGCTTTCATGAACAGGGGTATTTGGTCATTTTCCACTTTAAAATTATTTTAGAATTATTTATTTATTTATGATATTATTTTGGGGTTATTTAAGTCGGGTTCGAATTTCAGCTCAATCCGACTTGTATCGGGGATCCGGGGTAGTTTTGACTCTAGTGGGACCCACACACTAGTCAGCCATGGCCCACATGATATTTATTTTAGTTAGTGGTTAGACTAATTAATTATGGATAGGGTTAGTGGGATTAGAGACTTTAGAATGACTAAATTAGCCTCAACCTTAAGTCCATTCCTAATTTAAATCAAATAGGACAAATGGGGATATTTTAGACTTTCCTATACGGGACACCTAGCCCACACATGGCAGCCATAGGAGGAGGGGTGGATTCATCCTCTCATTTGTTATTATCCATCAACTTTATCTATCTTGTTCTTCCCCAAATTTTTGAGAGAGTTTTATATAAATTCCAACACCAAATCAATTGATTCTTCCACCCAACCTTCTTCTTTTCTTCTCTACTCAAGCCGAGGAGGAAGCTAGCCAAGTTTGGGAGGATTCGGAGCTCGTTCGTGTCCATTTGGGATTCCTACGTGTCGGTGTCGTATCGGAAAGACTTTTCTTTGATTCGATCTACCGGAAGGTATAAATCACTTCTCCTTTTCATTTTCTCATGCATATAGGATGATTTTAGATCCATAGGAATGACCCCCATGGTTGTGTCTCTATTTGTGTCCATTTCGGGTCCATTTGGAGACTTTTAGGTGTGTCCTATGTGTGGGTTTGTGTCCTAGTGGGAAAAACCTATTTGGACACTTGTATTTATATATATATATATATTGTGTAGATGATTTATTAGATATTTAAATCTCAGATTTGTGTTGTTTAGAGATGTGTTTTTCAATGTATCATATATATATATATATATAGGTGGGATCGGATTCACCCCCTATTTTTTCCACCCCCATTATCATCCCTATCTCCTCCGTCCGATTAGATTTAAAGCTAAGGTTTATATCAAATCTCTACATCACAAATAGAAACTCGAAATCTTCCTAATCTTCCGAATGCTATATTAATATATAAGAGAGAGAAATTGAGAAGAAGAAAAAAAATCTACGCTTGTTTAATTTAGAAAATAACGAAAAATTAAATGACCGATTTTTACAAAGAAACTAAATTATGTTTCAAATGACCAGAATATATTTAGAGAATATTTTTTAAAAAGAAACTAAATTTGGCTTCAAAATATAAATGACCGGTTCTGTTTAAAGAAAATAAATTTTGTAGAGAATACCCAAAATTTAATAAATTTAAATTAGATTTCAATTTTTTTATGGAATATCAAAATTTTAAATGACCAAATTTTTTAAAAAATTAAAAAAAGTTGGCTTCAAAATTTAAATGACCGGGCAAATTTATGAAACAATTTTTTTAAAAGAACATCGAAAATTTAAAAGATTTAAAATAGGCCTAAAAATATTTTAGATAATATCAAAAATTTAAATGAAAGATTTTTTTAAAAAAGAAACTAAATTTGGTTTCAAATGAACACTTTAGATAATATTCTTTAGAAGAAACTAAATTAGGCTTCATAATTAAAATGACTAAAAATGTTTAATAGAAACTAAATTTTGTAGAGAATATCGAAAATTTAATCAATTTAAATTAGGTTTCAAATTTTTTTTTTAGAGAATATCAAAAATTTAAATCACTAATTTTTTTTATAACATAAACTAAATTAGGCTTTGTTCTTGAGTTTGTTTCGATGTTCTTTAAAAAAATTGTTTCATTTAAATTTGCCCGGCTATTTAAAGTTTGAAGCCAAATTTATTTAATTTTGTTAAAAAAAAATGCTTATTTAAAATTTTGATATCTGTAAAAAAGAAATTGAAACCAAATTTAGAAAAAAAATTGGTCATTTAATTTTTCTATATTCTCTAAATTAAACGAGCGGAGGTTTTTTTTTTTTTCCTTTCTTTCTCAATTTCTCTCTTTCTTCCTAATCTTCGGTATGCTATATTAATATACAAGAGAGAAATTGAGGGGAAAAAAACTCTGCTTGTTTAATTTACAGAATAGCAAAAAATTAAATGACCGAGTTTTTACAAAGAAACTAAATTAGGTTTCAAATGACCATAATATTTTTCGAGAATATTTTTTAAATGAAATTAAATTAGGCTTCAAAATTTCACTGACCGGTTCTTTTTAAAGAAAATAAATTTTGCAGAGAATAAAAAATTTAATAGACTTAAATTAGGTTTCAAATTTTTTTTACGGAATATCAAAATTTTAAATGACCAATTTTTTTGAAAATTAAACAAAGTTGGCTTCAAAATTAAATGACCGGGCAAATTTAAATGAAATATTTTTTTTAAAGAATATCGTTTAAAAGATTTAAAATAGGCCTCAAAATATTTTACATAATATCGAAAATTTAAATGACCGATTTTATTTAAAAGAACTAAATTAGTTTTCAAATGAAAGCAATTTTTAGAGAATATTTTTTTACAAGAAACTAAACTAGGTTTCAAATGAATGCTTTAGAGAATATTTTTTAAAAGAAACTAAGTTACGCTTTAAAATTTAAATGACCGAAAATATTTAATAGAAACTAAATTTTGTAGAGACTATCGAAAATTTACTCGATTTAAATTAATTTTCAAATTTTTTTTGGAGAATTCAAAATTTTAAATCACTGATTTTTTTGACATAACTAAATTAGGCTTTGTTCTTGAGTTTATTTCTATGTTCTTTAAAAAAAAATTGTTTCATTTAAGTTTGCCTGGCCATTTAAATTTTGAAGCCGAATTTATTTAATTTTGTTAAAATAAATGGTCATTTAAATTTTTGATATTCGGTAAAAAAAATTAAAACCAAATTTAGAAAAAAATTGGTCATTTAATTTTTCTATATTCTTTAAATTAAACGAGCGGATGTTTTTTTCTTTCTTTCTCAATTTCTCTCTTGTATATTAATGTAGCATACAAAAGATTAGGAAGATTTGAAGTTTCTATTTTTGGATGTAGAGATTTGATCTAAACCTTAATTTTAAATCTAATCCTATTTTCATCACCCCATTATCATTTATCATCTGTATCTCAAAATTAAGGTTTAGATCAAATCTCTACATTCAAAAATAGAAACACCAAATCTTCCTAATCTTCCGTATGCAACATTAAATTGAGAAAGAAAAAAAATTCCTCTTGAAAAATTTAATGACCAATTTTTTTCTAATTTTTGTTTCAAATTTTTTCAAAAATTTTAATGACCATTTTTTTAACAAAATTGCATAAATTTGGCTTCAAAATTTAAATGGCCAGACAAATTTAAATGAAACAATTTTTTTTTTAAAGAACATCGAAATAACTCAAGAAAGAACATCGAAACAAACTCAAGAATGGCCAGGCAAATTTAAATGAAACAATTTTTTTTTAAAGAACATCGAAATAAACTCAAGAAAGAACATCGAAACAAACTCAAGAAAGAACATCGAAACAAACTCAAGAACAAAGCCTAATTTAGTTTATGTTAAAAAAAATTAGTGATTTAAAATTTTGATATTCTCTAAAAAAAATTTGAAATCTAATTTAAATCGACTAAATTTTCGATATTCTCTACAAATTTTACTTTTTATTAAATATTTTTCGATCATTTAAATTTTGAAGCCTAATTTAGTTTCTTTTAAAAAATATTCTCTAAAAATTGCGTTCATTTGAAACCTAATTTAGTTTCTTTTAAAAAATAGGTCATTTAATTTCGATATTATCTAAAATATTTTGAGGCCTATTTTAAATCTTTTAAATTTTATATGTTCTTTAAAAAAAATTTGTTTTATTTAAATTTGCTTGGTCATTTAAATTTTGAGCCAACTTTTTTTTATTTTTTTAAAAAAATTGGTCATTTAAAATTTTGATATTCCATAAAAAAATTTGAAACCTAATTTAAATTTATTAAATTTTCGAAATTCTCTACGAAATTTATTTTCTTTAAAAAGAACCGGTCATTTAAATTTTGAAGCCAAATTAATTTTCTTTTAAAAAATATTCACTAAAAATATTATGGTCATTTGAAACCTAATTTAGTTTCTTTGTAAAAAAAATCGGTCATTTAATTTTTCGTTATTCCCTAAATTAAACGTGCGTAGGTTTTTTTTTCCTTCTCAATTTCTCTCTCTTGTCTATTAATATAGCATTCGAAAGATTAGGATGATTTAGTATAACACCCAGTTTTCTAAAATTGGGGTATTTTTGAAAATTTATTATTTTTATTATTTATTAATGGTATTTTAGTAATGATATGATTTTTGGTAATTTTAGTTAATTTAAAACTATTTTCTAAGTCATGGCTTGTGATTTGGTTAACTACTAATATAACCCTAGTGTAAACCCTAGAGATTTCATAACCTAGAGACTACCATGACCATGTAATCCTAACCAAGTGATTAGGATACCATTTGAGCACTTTTTAGTCAAAAGGGTATTTTGGTAATTTATTAGAAATTACTTGGAATTATTTGGATTTATGTGATCTATTATTATTTAATTAGTTGATTAGTGTCATGTTAGCTCCTAACCTAGTTTAGCACTAATCTAGAGGTTAGACACTAACCTAGAAGACTAATGTTAGATGTTAGCTTTATGTATAAATATTTAGTTTGATAAATATCTAGATATTACTTTTTAGATATTTTAGAAAAACCTAAATATCTATTCCCTTAGTCAAAGACTTAGGGGCTAAGTTAAGCAAGGTGGAAGGGACCTAAATATCAACCCTACACCCACCATGACCAGCCAACCCTACCCCCATCATATATATGCACACCCCTTCATTCATGCCTCCTTTTCATTTCACAAAAACCTAGTTTTCTACACAACTTCACACCTTCACCATTTAACCAAATTAGCTCCAAATTGAGCCTAGTTTCTTGCATTGGAACCCTCTACCATTGAGGATGCTAAGGTAGGCTAGCTAGCAAGGTTGAAGATCAATTTGGCCATCTCAAGTGAAGAGGACACCCCCCCAAAACCTTATTTTCATTGAGTTTTCACTCAATAGGTAAACACTCACAAAACCTATTAAGATTGTGTTTTCTCTCCATGGTTGCATGCATATAGGTATACCCTAGCTGTGGGTCAAGTTTGGTAGGATATGGATTGGGTTTGGTGTCCGTATCGGACACGTATCTGTGTATTTAATTAAGTGTTTGGTGAAATGTCACTATGGTTTGAAAGTTGTTATTTTCCAAAACAAATTACACATTTGGGTAGCCCTTAGCATGCTGATCACAAAACACTAGGACTGAGCACGAATCTGAGTCGTGTCCTTGTCCAAAATGGATACGAATACTCTGTACACACACATGCACTGTGTCCTGTTGCTCGAGCCCCATTTCTCACTGCACACGACACTTCGACACAACAATTTTGGTGGACACGAAGGGGCCATGACTGACATGTCAGCCCCCAAGTGCCATGTCATCTCGTGTCGTATCGGACACGTAATCACACGCGTACTGGTTTAGTTTACACTGCACACAGTGTTAAAACATGCACTGACACGGCCTTCGTGTCGTGTCTAGACACGACGTGGACACAAAGTGTAAGGACTAAACCCTAGCCCTAGACCTAGGCTACACCCTGACACGAGCACGACACGTATTGATGCGTGTGTCGTGTCCACGAGGCTCTGTCCTCGCTGCACGAGACCGCGTGTTATGTCCGGATCCTTTATACTATTCGGGGATGGGGAGTTATTAGTGGTTGTGTGATCAAAATTCCCACATTGTTCTATTGTTCATAGCTATACCCTCGCCTCACGACGGGTAAAGCCTTATCCTACATCGTTCATAGCTTTCCATGGTGACCGGCCTTACCGCTCTATTGTACATATTGTTCATAGCCGGTCGGATGGAAAGCCTCATCATGTTTTCCAAGCCGATCACATAACGCTCTAATAATTCAAGGCACATTTTATATTTACTTATCTTATCACATATCCTGTTCTGTTCTACATTCAGTACTTTCTCTCCAGGCTATGATATTTCAGTTACTCACATGTTCTACATGCCTTTATATTGTACCTTGATTGGAGACTAAGTTCTGCTCGGGAGAAGAGTTACAACCCCGGTCCTTGTTTGGTTTAAGGGTTGTAACTCAGCTTCCGAACGGTTCCCAAGTCTTCCTATATCTTTGTCTTATATTTCATTATACTTTCTCTTATAGAATTTGTCAATTCACATGGAACTGTTGTTAGTGTTTGTACTTGCTCATTTTTCTGACAGGATACCGTTGATATATTATAGATAATTCTGAGGCAGATTGCCCGACCTATTATGGGGTCGAGTCTGATGGAGTAGACCTGGACCATGGCTTGTTAGTAGAGCCACTAGACTTTGCTCACCCTGAGTAGAGGGCTCACCCTGAGTAGAGTAGCTTTCTTAGGGTTGCCTGGCCTACGAGCCAGCTAGTACTTTTCAGACAGTAGTATTTCATATTATATGCTGTGACTCTGTGGTGTCGTGCATATATCTGGGCTTGTGTGGATCTCGAACTTATTTTCTGCTTTCATCTATCATATTTCCTTTCATGATATTTATCCTAGTTTGCTTGTGATTGAGACTGTATTACTATGTCACCTCCATTCGGAGTGTATATACTGTAAAGGTACCTTTATCTGTTTAGTTATAGTATTTATAGATGACCTAGACAGCGTTCTATCGTCGATGCTGCGGCGTAGGCTGGACGTAACCACGTACTCGTTCTCCTAATCAGGGTGCGGGTCGTGACACATTTTTGTGGTGGCCCACGCAGGTCCGGTGTCATAATTAGTGCGATCTCGTAATGGTGCTCGACTTAGAGTACTAATTACGAGCCTGCAATTAGGACGTAGAACCTAGGATATGATAGGAGTTTCTCAATCACACCTAGAAAAAATTTTGATCTTTTGATTATCGTGATTACTCTTCTTGTATTAAATTAACTGTCCTTTTTTGATAATATCTTCTCATGTGCCATATTGATCTCCTTGTTTCAATTCATCTCCAGGATGTCGAAGACGCACCCGCAGGCCACTGGATCAAGTATCTTGCCCGAGAGATCTGACCAGGCTGAGGAGGAGGTTCACGAGACTGCCCCCAGTGATTCTACTATCCCGGAGGCCCTGGCAGTTGCACAAGGAGGTCTACCACCTCCACTCCAGAGGGTTTAGGTCATTGTTCCAGAGATACTGCCGTTACCACCTCCGATACCGATGGATACACATCATATGTTCCTTCTCCTTCAGCAGATGATGGAGACACAGCGAGCCCAGGCAGAGGCGTCGTAGTGCCAGACGGAGGAGTCACACCGTCAGATTAAGATGCTGATGGAGAGCATGGAGAACTCGCATCAGCTTGCACTGTCAGCCGTAGAAAGAGTGGCACCGGGTACGGTGTAGGGCCCTACTGGCCAGCAGTCGTACCAGCAGCAGTCCAGGCCAGGGACAGTATTAGACTTTAGGAAGATGAGCTCCAGGGACTTCACTGGCATGGAGGGTATCCTTTATGTAGACGACTGGCTAGAGGACGTGCAACGGAGTATGGAGCTAGCAGAGCTTCCTAGAGGACTTTGGGTTTCAGTCGCAGCCAGCCGATTCTTCGACATCACGCTGATATGGTACCGCACGGATCCTCATACGTCGGTGAGAGGGCTGACATGGGAGAACTTTCGGAGGCTCTTCAAGGAGAAGTTCTTCTCGGACGTGGCTCTTACAGCATTGGAGGGCCAGTTCGTGGGTCTAGTGCAGGAGAACTCGTCGGTGGACGAGTACACATCAGAGTTCTTCCGCCTTAGCAGGTTCGCTCCCGATATGATCCAAGATGAGGGGCATAAGGCTCGTAAGTTCCGTAGGGGACTTATTCATGCAGTACTCACTCGCACCTCGGGTCGCCGTGATGCGACGTTCGATCAGATATTGATGGACGTGCAGATTGCAGAGGAGGACTTTGGCCTCAAGCCGAAGAGGAGCGGCGATACCATGGAGGCGAGTTCCAGTACGGGACCGGCCAAGCTCCCCCACTTTCAGCATCAGTAGAGGCCTTTTCAGCAGCAGCAGCCTCTGTTACAGATTCAGCAGGCACCAGCACGTGCCCAGCAGCACCAGGGACAGGACGAGAGGCAGGCCATCCAGTGTGCCTTCTGCAAGAAGATAAGGCACACCCGGGAGGTTTGTAGGATGAAGCAGGGAGTTTGTTTATTCTGTGGAGCTCCAGACCACCAGGTGAAGAACTGTGCTGCCCATACAGCCAGACAGGCAGGCCAGGACGGAGTGCAGCAGGCTAGAGGAGGCCAGCAGGGGCGAGCTTTCGCCATGACAGTTGATCCCACTCAGGCAGTAGCAGAGCAGATAGCAGGTTCCAATCCTTCGATCTCATTTCTGCGTTTGCCTTCTTATAAACTGTCTTGAAATTTGATTCCATCTGTTCCTTGATCGTTTGATAAAATTTTGTCCTTGTGATGTGATATTCTTCTGAGATAAGTCGTATGGGCTAGGTCGCCTCGATTATGAGATTTTAGAATCCTCTAGGGTCATGCTAGCAGGCAGAGTAAGGACATATAGTCGGATTATGGACGTATTTGTTTGCCAGTAAAATAGTTTGATTGCAAATCTTAATACAAACAGAACAGTGTTACAATATAGGACTTAGATGTAGTCCTAGGAGTACACTTTTGTTTAATCTGGGTCCTAAGTTCCAATGGAGCGAGTGGTAATGCGTTGACTCCGTTGACGGGCTGACGACGGTTATCGGTTCTCTGAAGGTGTAGATTGCTCTGGGTGCTGGAGCTGGCTGAGACGAGGAAGACGTTGAGTGTCTGTATCTGCCTCTCTGGTGATATCTGTCTGGATTGTTCGTATATGTCTCTCTGTCTGTGTCAGAAGGAAATGGTCCCTCTATTTATAGCTGGGCAGGTTGGCTGCTCATGTGCGCATATGTAGGATGCGCCGGTACGTGAGGATGCCACATGGAGATTGCTGATAGAGGCGCATGGATGATGCACCCTACTCGCGGGGTTGAATTCTTCATACTGCTGTTGTGAGCCGGCACGTAGCAGAGGAGAAGATCTTTCTGTTGCTGAGATCTTGGATGAGTTGAGTCAAAGGACACGTGTCGTCGACCCATGGCTCGAAGATCTCTGATTTGGTGGAGGGATAATTTGGTGGGATGCGCCTTGGATTGGGCGCATGATGAGATTTTGGCTCATGACCTTTAGGAGTCACGAGCCGTTCTGGGCGCATGGCTTTTGAGGCGCATGCGAGCGACTTTCCTTCTGTCTTTCGGGATTAGAGATCAGTCTGGGGCGCATGGCTTTTGAGGTACATGCAAAGCTTCAACTGGAGACTCTTCTTCTGTCTTTAGGGATCAGTGAAGGGTCTGAGGCGCATGGCTTTTGAGGTGTATGCAGGTTTGGGCGCATGGCCGCGGAGGTGCATGCGGGTGGTCGAGTGGCCACGTGGCAGTAGCCGTCGGGATAGAGCCATGATAATGCTGACGTTATGGATGCTTCATTTTCTGTGAAAGCTGTCAGCCATTTAGACTTGGGAAGGCGTGCGGCCAACTCTGTCAGTTCAGCATTTAATGTTGGTGACATTCGATGGACAGTTGAGTGGACGCGTCGGTTGACGTTCCACTTAAGCGTATGGGGACGTATGGAGGCGCATCCCCTGTGATGCGCTTGGTACAGGGCGCATCTGTTTGATGTTTGAAGAGGTGTGATGCGCTGTCCAGCCGGCGCATCCAACACGTCTTTGATGATACGGCTGTTTCGCTTCTCGAGTGCTTTTAATAGCCGTTTGACTGAAGTCGAGGCGTCTGGTTCATCCATTTAATGTGAGTTCATTGCACAAAATTCGGAGAGCCATCCACTTGGCGCATGGGTTTGATCTGCCCGGCCTATAAATAGTGGCATGGAGAGAAGGTTGGCCTCTCATTCCCTCACGTCTTTTCAATATGAACTCGGGTTCTCGGGTGCATTCTGTTGACGAAGTGCTCCCGAGGGTAAAGATGAGACGCCATGTCGTCGTTAATGCTCCTGAAGGTGACTGTTACATCCAAAAGACGGAGTCGAGGGCTTCTGAGGCAGGCAGAAGGTGCCTGTTGCATCCAAAGATAGGGATACTCGGGCCTCGTCTCCGTTGTTCCGGAAGAGCCGTAGATCGGAATGGCGGTGCTAGGCTCTCTCTTCCTTCAAAGTGGGTGTCGCCCACTCTGAAAGCTGCTCCTTTAGCCGTATTTCAATCACGGTCTTCCTTGGCCTTTGGAGGCTCTTTCGAAGCCTCTTCTGGCCACAGATTTACGGTGCTCTTCTCTTCCTTGGTTCCAGCCAGAGGGTTAAATGCTTTGTGTAATCGAAGCACTTATCAGGTGAGCCTGGCTGGAAGAGCGGCACATAACTGGACTCCTGCTCGGCCAGGTGAGCCTGGTTAGAAGAGTGGCACATAACTGGGCTGCTGAAGGGATGCACATAACTGAGCTGGATGCACATAACTGAGCTGCTGAAGAGATGGTGGGATGCGCCTGGTTGGAGGCGCATGGTATCTGCTGCGCTTAACTGGCAGCGCATGGTGACTGCTGCGCCTATCTGGAGGCGCATGGTGACTGCTGCGCCTATCTGAAGGCGCATGGTGGCCGCTGGCTGTAGACTAAGGATCTTTCCTTTGTAGAAATTCTCCTTTGTACAACCTTTTCTAGACATGTAATAGACTTTTATATATAAATGAAAAGTCCTTCTTCAAATGTCTATTGGCTATTGACTTTGCTGTTTGAGTTCTGGCGCATGTAATGTCTGGCGCATGGTCTTTCTGGTTGTGAAATTCCATGCTTCTACAAGACCCCCTTCAAAGTTTTCAAAACTTTTGAATAAGTTTTGGAATACTTTGAATAAGAAGCATGGCGATCAGGGCGCATGACTGTTGGGGCGCATGCCTATTCAGCCGCATGCTCTTCTCATTTAATGGATATGATAATGCCTCGGTAACCGAAAAGATTAATGATGATCTTTTGGTTTTATCTGCTGTTATCTTCACAAGACCCGAGGCGACGGCTGAGATCACTCGTCATCGGTTCACGCGTGCGACCACGGCCTATAAATAGGTGAGAGGTGGAGAGAGAGAGTTCTTCTACTCTGTGCCTTTACCTCCTTTAGAGTTCTTTCTTCAAAACCCTAACTTCTTTCTCTCTGTTAGAATGGCTCCCAAGACTCCTCGCGGCGGTGCCGGCAAAGGAAAGGGGAAGGAGAAGGAGCCGGTAGAGGCTGTCGTGAGTGACATTCCTCGCCCGCCTGTCGAAGTTCGGCCGGCGGTAGTCGGTGAGCTTTATTGTCTCCTATCGATGTGGAAAACTTTCCCGCCGACGTGCATAGGCTCAGGCCTTTATCATGCACTGTGGCTTTAATTGCTGACGCGTATGGGTTTTACACCCTGATGATGCGCCGAAGCCTTCGCTGACGCGCATGGGCTCACGCCTTGACGATGCGCCGAGGCTCTACCGCTAACGCGCATGGGTTTATACCCTGATGATGCGCTGAGGCTCCTTTTTCAGATGCGTTTGATACGCGCATCTGACGAGCATGAAGCTCTGATCTTTGTGTTGTCTCTAATATCTTTACATTTTTGTGTCAGTGTCGATGACTATCCCACTCTTGAATGAAGTGCTCCTGGACGCTGCACTCTGTCAGATGGGAGTAGATTATGATGAAGAGGTGATAAACCCTGCTCAAGCGGCTATTATGTTGGATCAGAATCCCGAAAGAATGATTCAAATTCGGGAACAACATCACGGGTTCCTTAAACGGATGATGGAACGTGGCGTTCTGAAATCTGCCACTTCCGAAAAAGTGACCTTCTTAAAGCCTGAGTTCCTGTTCGGAGACCGCCTTTCTTCTACTGAAGCCACGGTGCTGAAGGTCAAAGAAGACTGGTTCTTTACAGCCAGGGGTGTGCATATGATCGTCAGGCAGCTTGAACGTCAATGGCCTTTGTTAACTTTCTGTCGTCTTGCTTCCAAAAGGAGAATGTCCTGGGACATTACTCAATCTCAAGGAGGAGCGGTGGCAGGCGTCATCAGAATTGATTCTTCTTCTGATCAGAGGGATACTCTGACTGCCTCGCAAGCTGGTACCTTTCACACCTGGCGGACTCTTCGTCCAGGGAGTATTTATAGACGAGGTACTTGTTCGATGAAGAACCCGGTGAAGGTTGAAATGATGTTCAATGTAACTTCATGGTAAGGGATCAGATCTTCATGGCGAACCTCATACTGCCCTCGAATCTGGTTCACGACGAGTTTTGAGTCACCGTAGGCTTCCAGATGGTCCACCCCCAGCTGTTGTGCAAGCTGGAGTCCCATGACGAGTGCGTTGTACTTGGCAACATTGTTGGAGCACGGCTTCGAGAGTGAGTAAGCACGCTGGATGACCAACTGATCGGGGGAGACTAAGACTACCCCCACTCCTGCGATGATTTGGCCTTTGGGGCCTGTTCTCGAAGCGCCATCGAAAAACATCCGCCAAACGGAGCTTCCTTCGGTGACGTTGGATTCTTGGACCTCATCTGGGATGTCTTCATAGAGTTTTGAGGATTCTGGGATGGGGGTGCAGCTAAAAAGTCAGCCAGAGCTTGACCTTTAACAGCTTTTTGTGGGACAAACACCATATTATATGGTGTTAGCAAAATCGCCCATGTGGCTAGCCGAGAGTTCAATGATCCTGGCTTCGTCATGAGGACTCTGAGTGGATTGACTCGGGAAATGACATGAATTGTCTGGTCCGAGACATAATGACGAGTCTTCTGGATGGCAAACACCAAAGCCAAGCACTCCTTTTCAACGGGGTTGTACCGGTGTTCGGCCCCGATGAGCGTTCGACTGAGGTAGTAGATTGCTTGCTCATAGCCTGTATCGCTGTTTTGAGCCAGCAGAGCGCCAAGGGAATGATCCATGGCACGGACGTAGAGAAGAAATGGTTTGCCCGCGACAGGTGCCACCAGGACTGGTGGGCTCGTCAAGTAGGCTTTGATGTCGTCGAAAGCCTTCTGGCACTCCTCTGTCCAGACATAAGAGACTCCCTTCTTCATAAGCTGAGTAAAGGGTTGACATTTACCGGAGAGGTTTGCTATGAACCTCCGGATGTATGCCAGACGTTTCTGTATGCCTCGAAGTTCTCGAAGATTCTTCAGAGGGTCCATGTTGAGGATGGCTTTGGTCTTCTCGGGATCAACATGAATGCCTTTTGCCGTGATGACAAAGCCTAAGAATTTGCCGCTAGAAACCCCCAGGAAGGATTTAGCGGGGTTCATTTTGAGTTGATGTGCCCGCATGAGATCGAAGACTGTCTTCAGATCCTGTAGGTGATCTCCTTTGAGGCGGCTCTTGACTGCGATGTCGTCAACATAGCATTCGACTGTTTTGCGAAGATGTTGACGGAAGATGGTGCTCATAGCTCGTTGGTATGTTGCACCGGCGTTTTTCAAGCCGAAGGGCATTACTGTGTAGCAGAAAACACCCTTTGGAGTCCTGAATGACGTGTGTTTCACGTCATCGGGGAACATCTTGATTTGATTGTAGCCTGAATACCCATCCATGAAGGACATGCGTTCAAAGCCACATGTGTTATCGATCATCACATCGGTGATCGGAAGCGGGAATTCGTCCTTCGGGCAAGCAGAATTGAGGTCCCTGAAGTCGATACAGTCTCGTATCTTTCCGTTCTTCTTGGTGACAGGTACGATGTTGGCTACCCAATCTGGGTGTTGTTCCTCACGAATGAAGCCGCTAGTCAAGAGTTTGTCCACCTCCTGATCGATGGCATTCATGATGTCCGGACGGAAACATCGCTGTTGTTGTTTGATAGGTTTGGCATCAGGTAAGATGTTCAACCTATGCATTACGATCTGTGGATCGAGTCCTGGCATGTCTTCGTAGCTCCAGGCAAAGACGTCGATATACTCTTTAGCCAGCTGGATTAAAGCCTCTCGGTCTTCTCCTTCTAGGCTTTTGCTGACGAAGATGGGTTTGGAAGAAGATCCGTCCCCAAGGTCGATCTGCTCGACTTCGTCTTCAGTGGGAGGTTCATGTAACTCAAAACGAGACTCCCATTGCTCTCCTAGGCGTTGAGCCCAGGGTTCTTCTTCGAAGGATTCTGGCGTTTGGTCTTCGCCTTCACCTTTTTGAGGTTGTGCTGACGTCATGTTAGCTGACAGCACTTTCCTGAAGACTGATCCGATACTGGTATCAGAATCCCAAGTCGACGCTTCGGACGAGTGGGAATGTTCTACGTCTTCTGCGTCTGAACTCTCTGGAGTTGATGGTGGCGTGACATAGCCTATCCCCCGTCGAGTTTTGTTGTAGTAGTCTTGCGGCCTTCCTTTGGGTGTTGAAAGCTGGAGAGGGAGAGGTCGACCCTTGCCGTAGTTTAGGCCTTTGTTGCTTTTCAGGTCGTAGCCCATCTTCTGGATGATGTGCTTTACTGTATCCGTATACCGATAGACTTGTACTCTGCCGGTATCAGGTTTAGGCTCGAGTGGCGGGAGGTCTTGATGACGCTCGACTTTGCCAAAAATGACGGATCCTTCGTCTCGGCTTCGTGGATGGTTTATGAAACAGACTCCTTGAGACGGGACTACTCGGTTTACATTATGGACGGTCGTTATTTGTGTTTGTAACGACCGTAGAGCGTGATCTAATGTATACATGGCATTCCAATGTGGAAGACAAGAATAATTAAAAGACACTCTATTATTGATGAAGTACGAGATTTTATCCCACGGGATTACATTGTCTAAGGAGGGTGCATCTACATCAGCAGAGATATATTTGCCAAGCTCCTCATCTGTAAGCACTGGGGTCGGATCAGAAGAATCCACCACAGCTTTGACTTTGGGGTCTGAGAGGGCGATGTGAGCCCTTTCTGGCATCTTGGATGACTGCGGGGGCTTGCCCTTAAGACGCACCTTCAAAGGTGCCTCAACTGCGCCTCCTGTGAGTGGTGCCTTCCCCTGTAATTTTGCCACCAGGGGAGCCGATGTTTGAGACGACTTTCCCTTGAGGCGTATCTTCAGGGGAGCCTCAGGAGTCGGTGCTTTCCCTGATAGCTTGATGCTCATTGGAGGCACCTTCTGGGGTGGTTTGTCCTTCAGTCGGATCTTCAGTGGGGCATCTGGATTCATCTCCGGCTCCGTGTCCGGCTCAGTTGCCGTCTCTGCCTCATCATCAGCATCGTTGGCTTCCTCCTCGTCAAGTGGCTTGTACAAGTCGGAATCGGTGAAGTAAGCCTCAATCCCTTTGAAAGGATCGATGTCTGCAAACTCCGTCCGGATGACGCCGTTGGTGGATACATATTTCATGCATTGGTGGAGCGTGGAAGGCACCACCATGTACTCATGTAGCCATGGTCGGCCAAGCAGGATGTTGTAGTTGACCTCGGCATCCACCACATAACAAGTCACCTCAGTTTTGAGGTTGCCGATGTGACACTTCAGTCGGATTTTGCCCAGTGGCTCGCTTTTGCTAGCGTTGAAGCCACTGATGGTTGTGTTGGAGGGTGCCAGCCGGTACATTGAGATCCCCAGTTTTGATAGCAGCGTCTTCGGGATAATGCTGAGGGAAGACCCCGGATCGATCTGAATTCGGCTCACCTTGACTGAACCGATATACCCTGTATAATACAGCGGTCGGTTATGTCGGTGGTGCTTGAGCAGCATGTCTTGTTGGGTGAAAGTTATGTTTGGGATAACTTCATCCGCACAATGACAGTGCGCACAAGTAGTTGGGAGGTCTTCAGGCTGCTTGACCTGACTGAGAAAGGATTCAGCATCCTTCAGAGCTTCGCAGAGAGCTTCTCGGGAGTCTTTGGAAAGACGCAAGAGCTCAAACAAAGACAAGCGCGCAGGAGTACTGGCCAGTTGTGCCAGAATGTCAAAGTTGTGGGGCTTGGCTAGCCCCGAAGCATTCTCCTTCCGTAGAAGTCTGTCGAAACGAGCCTCCACCTGCCTCTGCTTATTGGCTGCTGAGGGTTTAGACGGGCCCTCCTCAGGGATTGTGCTAGGAGGCACCACCTCGGCGACAGCTTCGCCGGGCTGAGCGTTCTGTTGTGCACGCGTCTGCACTGGAAGTGCCTCTTCTGTTGAAGAAGAGACCGTATGGCAAGACTTGATCTACCTGCCTTTTGATTTGGAGGTAGAGCGTACCTCCGGTTGAGTCACCTCGGAGACGAGGTCGGGGTGAACCCAGAGGACCTCTCCTCGAGATGTGGTGAGTGGGATGAGTCCACACATATTGTCACGGGTAGGTGGCAAGTTCACCACCTCCATTGTCGCCTTAGGGATGGGGACGACGCCATCTTGTGTGGTGGTCGGCGGCAAGGTACCGAACTGAAGTGACACCACATTGGCTGACACCGTCTTCTCTTCATAGTCGACGGAGATTACATCGGCATTGATCATGCGCTGGATGTAATTCTTGAGGACGTAGCAGTCCTTTGTCGGGTGTCCGATAAACCGATGGTAGTAACAGTACCTCGGGTTGTCCACTTTCCTAACTTCATCGGGCCGCTTCGGGTCCGGAAGCTTGATCTTGTCACCCTGCTTCAGTATTTCGAAGAGTTGCAGGGTGTCTTCGTCATTGAATGAATACACCTCCTTAGGTCTCGGTACCAGTGGAGGCTTCTGAGTAGGCGCAGATGCGTCCTTCGAGGCATTAACAGTCAATGCCTGTTTCCCCTTTGCTTCTCGCCCGGAGTTGTTGGCTGCTGACCTTTTCCCCTTATCATCAAAGGCGAGGAAGCTGACACCCAGAAGACGTGCGTTGGCTGCCTTCTTTTCTGCGGCTTCAGCTTCGATGATCAGGGAGCTCCAGTCAGGAGGGGGAGTAGAGTTGAGCCAGAGCTTCATTGCGGGCAGCATGTTCATGCTGCAAGAGGAGAGGAGCGCATGTTCTGGCATGCCTGGAGGTAGCCTGAAGCAGGCTTGTCGGAAGCGTTCGATGAACACCCGAACCGTTTCTTTCTCCTTCTGGCGTATCTCTATGAGAGATGCCATCGTCATGTCCTTCCCGCCGTCGTAGAAGCGATCGAGGAAGAGGCACGTCAAGTCGTCGAAGGACGATATAGAATTGTTGGAAAGGCTGCAGTACCAGTCATATGCCACCCCTTTTAGGGCCCCAACAAAGATGCTGGTGAGGAGCGCGTCCTCCTTTGGAAGATGCCCCGTTTGTGACTGGAAGTATGTCAGGTATCGACGCGGAGAGTCCTTCCTATCGTATGGTGTGAGTGTTTGTGGTTTATATTTTGGAGGATAAACCACTTTGTTCCACTCGAGGGGATAAGGCTGGGAAATGCCCATCTTCTGGCGCTCCTCTTGCATGTTTTTGGACTCGAAGCGCTCCCGCAGGTCCTTGATCATTTTGACCACATCCTCCGTGGAGCTAGGAGTCGGGGAAGGTGGCACTATCTGGAGTGGAGCGTTTGAGGGTTCCGACGTCCGAGGTGCTTCTGTGTCGGAAGGTGCCCGTTGAAGGGGTACACTTGACTCTCCATTAACTCCTGGGTCGGGACCGGTTGAAGGTGTTCTGGTCAAGGCCGACCGAATATCAAACACTGCTTGAGTCAGTGCTTGCATAGAGGCAGAGAGGGTTTTGAGTCCTCCCTCTAACGAGTCTATGCGCTGAACAATGTCCTGCGATGGCGCATCAGACTCGGCATCATCCCCAGCCATGTATACTGTCCTAACACGGCCAGGAGTGGATGGATTGGTTGAGGCTTCGCTCTCGGCCTCACTTTCATGTGGGGGAGTCACCTCTCCTTGGCCACCCCCAGCCACATTCTGGAGGTCATTCTCGACGGGCGCATCTGCCAGGGCCTGATTGTCCTCAGCTCCGTCTTGAAGGGCCTCTTCGTCTCTATCCCCAGCTGTGTCTTGGGGGACATCCTCGTTTCGAGGTGCTTCTGGGAGGTTGACTTCGCCTCGAGGATGAAGATCCATCGCAGCTGTGCTTTGGACATCTTCGTCTTCGGAAGGAAGCTCAACAAGGGTCTGACTACCCCCAGCTTCCTCTAAGAACTTCTTCTTCGACCGAGTTCCTTCGAACACCCCATAGGTCGAGACTGCTGCCTTGGTTCTCCTTGATTGGCTTTTGGACGAGGAATTGCCGGTCGCCTTCCGGAGAGATGAGGAGTTGGAGACCACATTGCATGAAGCAACTCTTGGCTCCTCTTCTGTTGACACCTTCTTTCCAAGGCGATATCGGAGGGGTGTTGATGACTGCAGTCGCTGGAAGACTGACTGCCTTGGTGGTACTGCCGTCTTGCCACAGCAGTTGATAGTGACCACCGCACAAGTATGCCCCGTGGGAGGCTCATCGTGCTTGTTGGTCGACTCTCCTGACCGGCGCTTGTGAGTGATCATATTACGTAGGTCATTGGAGGAGAGAGCTACCTTCACACCCCCCTTCAGGCGCATGGCAAGGCCAAACGCCGGGGCGGACAGGTGAGTGCTGCGCCCCCTGATCTAATACCAAGCAGGCATCATGATCAGTAGTGGGGGAACAACAACATTTGAAGTGACTTGAACGGACCTCAAACGCACAACCAGAGGAGGCACGGGAGTTCAAGACCACTGAATTTGCCGTACTCGACTTGGTTATGCACGCAGTAGATGCACCCAAGTGAGATGAGGACTTTGAAGATCGACTCGTCTTTGGTACCGAAGCACCTGAGTCGACCTTGTACAGCTTGCCATCGACAGCGTGCGTGATTGTGAGCACGTGCCTCTGGCCTGCTGCTGGCAGAGCACGCTTGTGGTGCATGGCCCGTGCCACCTTAGATTTCTTTGTACTAGCCCGCTGGGGCGCATAGTACTCAGCATCCAAATTCTTCTCGCTATTACAGCGAGTGAGTCTGTCAAAGATAGAGACTTTTTGTGGCGCATCAGAGGTGATGCGCGGGGCTTTGGCTATGCCCCTGCTCCGTCGACGCATCTTCCTCGCCTGAGAGGGAGATAGCTGGGGAACATGTTCAGCCGCACGTTTTTCCGAGAGATGCGCTGCATCAGCGGGTGCACCTTGGTTGCTGAGAACGTCAGCAGAAAGGGAGGGCTGGATTGGCGCATCCCCTTCAGTGGTGGTGCCCGAGGCGTCGACCTTGCGCACCCAGACACGGCGGGTCTTCTTCGGCTTCGGCAGCCGCTTTGAAGGACTCGTGCTTCCTTCAGAAATGAACTCCTCGTACGCCTGTTGATTGAGGCGCACAACCAGCGTCTTGTGGAAGGAGCCCACCTGCACGTCGTTGGCCTGTGACACGACTTTCTCGGAAGAGGAGAAAGAAGTCCCCAGCAGAGTCGCCAGCTTATTTGCCATTAAAATCGTTTGATTGCAAATCTTAATACAAACAGAACAGTATTACAATATAGGACTTAGATGTAGTCCTAGGAGTACACTTTTGTTTAATCTGGGTCCTAAGTGCCAATGGAGCGAGTGGTAATGCGTTGACTCCGTTGACGGGCTGACGACGGTTATCGGTTCTCAGAAGGTGTAGATTGCTCTGGGTGCTGGAGCTGGCTGAGAGGAGGAAGACGTTGAGTGTCTGTATCTGCCTCTCTGTTGATATCTGTCTGGATTGTTCGTATATGTCTCTCTGTGTGTGTCAGAAGGAAATGGTCCCTCTATTTATGGCTGGGCAGGTTGGCTGCTCATGTGCATATATGTAGGATGTGCCGGTACGTAGGGACGCCACGTGGAGATTGCTGATGGAGGCACATGGATGATGCGCCCTACTCGCGGGGTTGAATTCTTCATACTGCTGTTGTGAGCCGGCACATAGCAAAGGAGAAGATCTTTCTGTTGCTGAGATCTTGGATGAGTTGAGTCAAAGGACACGTGTCGTCGACCCATGGCTCGGAGATCTCTGATTTGGTGGGGGATGATTTGGTGGGATGCGCCTTGGATTGGGCGCATGATGAGATTTTGGCTCGTGACCTTTAGGAGTCACGAGCCGTTCTGGGCGAATGGCTTTTGAGGCGCATGCGAGCGACTTTCCTTCTGTCTTTCGGGATCAGAGATCAGTCTGGGGCGCATAGCTTTTGAGGCGCATGCAAAGCTTCAACTGGAGACTCTTCTTCTGTCTTTAGGGATCAGTGAAGGGTCTGAGACGCATGGCTTTTGAGGCGCATGCAGGTTTGGGCGCATGGCCACGGAGGCGCATGCGGGTGGTCGAGTGGCCACGTGCCAGTAGCCGTCGGGATAGAGTCATGATGATGCTGACGTTGTGGACGCTTCATTTTCTGTAAAAGCTGTCAGCCGTTCAGACTTGGAAAGACGTACTGCCAACTCTGTCAGTTCAGCATTTAATGTTGGTGACATTCGATTGACAGCTTAGTGGACACGTCGGTTGACGTTCCACTTAGGCGTATGGGGACGTATGGGGGCGCATCCCCTGTTATATGCTCGGTACAGGGCACATCTGTTTGATGTTTGAAGAGGTGTGATGCGCTGTCCAGCCGGCGCATCCGACACGTCTTTGATGATGCGGCTGTTTCGCTTCTCGAGTGCTTTTAATAGCCGCTTGACTGAAGTCGAGGCGTCTGGTTCATCCATTTAATGTGAATTCATTGCACGGAATTCGGAGAGCCATCCACTTGGCGCATGGGTTTGATCTGCCCGGCCTATAAATAGTGGCATGGAGAGAAGGTTGGCCTCTCATTCCCTCACGTCTTTCCAATATGAACTCGGGTTCTCGGGTGCATTCTGTTGACGAAGTGCTCCCGAGGGTGAAGATGAGACGCCATGTCGTCGTTAATGCTCCTGAAGGTGACTGTTACATCCAAAAGACGGAGTCGAGGGCTTCTGAGGCAGGCGGAAGGTGCCTATTGCATCCAAAGATAGGGATGCTCGGGCCTTGTCTCCATTGTTCCGGAAGAGCCGTAGATCGGAATGGCGGTGCTAGGCTATCTCTTCCTTCAAAGTGGGTGTCGCCCACTCTGAAAGCTGCTCCTTTAGCCGTATTTCGATCACGATCTTCCTTGGCCTTTGGAGGCTCTTTCGAAGCCTCCCCTGGCCACAGATTTGCGGTACTCTATTTTTCCTTGGTTCCAGCCAGAGGGTTAAATGCTTTGTGTAATCGAAGCACTTATCAGGTGAGCCTGGCTGGAAGAGCGGCACATAACTGGACTCTTGCTCGGCCATGTGAGCCTAGTTGGAAGAGTGGCACATAACTGGGCTGCTGAAGGGATGCACATAACTGAGCTGGATGCACATAACGGAGCTGCTGAAGAGATGGTGGAATGCGCCTGGTTGGAGGCGCATGGTATCTGCTACGCTTAACTGGCAGCGCATGGTGACTGCTGTGCCTATCTGGAGGCGCATGGTGACTGCTGCGCCTATCTGAAGGCGCATGGTGGCCGCTGGCTGTAGACTTAGGATCTTTCCTTTATAGAAATTCTCCTTTGTACAACCTTTTCTAGACATGTAATAGACTTTTATATATAAATGAAAAGTCCTTCTTCAAATGTCTATTGGCTATTGACTTTGCTGTTTGAGTTCTGGCGCATGTAATGTCTGGCGCATGGTCTTTCTGGTTGTGAAATTCTATGCTTCTACAGTATTTCTCGGGTATGGGAATTTAAGGTTTTCGCTGGCAAGCTAGCGGCAATACGAAAATTTTAAGTGCAAGCTTATGCGAGTTCTCTATGCTCTGCCTCAGCATCTCAATCTGACGGTGTGACGCCTTCGTCTGGCGCTACGATGCCTCTGCCTGGGCTCGATGTGTCTCCATCATCTGCTGAAGGAGAAGGAATATATGATGTGTATCCGTCGGTATCGGAGGTGGTAACGGCAGTATCTCTGGAACAACGACCGAAACCCTCTGGGATGGAGATGGTAGACCTTCCTGTGCAACTGCCAGGGCCTCCGGAATAGTAGAATCACTGGGGGCAGTCTTGTGAACCTTCTCCTCAGCCAGGTCAGATCTCTCGGGCAAGCTACTCGATCCAGTGGCCTGTGGGTGCGTCTTCGACATCCTGGAGGCGAATTGAAACAAGAAGATCAATATGGCACATGAGAAGATATTATCAAAGAAGGACAGTTAATTTAATACAAGAAGAGTAATCATGATAATCAAAAGATCGAAAATTTTCCTAGGTCTGATTGAGAAACTCCTATCATATCCTAGGTCCTACGTCCTAATTACAGGCTCGTAATTAGTACTCTAAGTTGAGCACCATTACGAGATTGCACTAATTGCGACACTGGACCTGCGTGGGCTACCACAAAAATGTGTCACAACCCGCACCCTGATTAGGGGCACGAGTACGTCGTTACGTCCAGCCTACGCCGCAGCATTGGCGGTAGAACGCTGTCTAGGTCATCTATAAATACTACAACTAAACAGATAAAGGTACCTGTAGAGTATATACACTCTGAATGGAGGTGACATAGCAATACAGTCTCAATCACAAGCAAACTAGGATAGATAGCATGAAAGGAAATATGATAGATGAAAGTAAACACAGAAAAATCATGCAGTTCGATAATCGTATGCATCTGTCCAATCATCATGATACTCAGAATCTCCGTCATGCCAGTGAGCAAGGCTACGATAATCACAGAGTCCTCGACTAAGGTACATAGCTCTAGAATTATGGTATTTAAAATTTCCGCATTGCCGCTAGCTTGGCAGCGAAAACCTTAAATTCCTACACCCAAAAAATACGTCCATAATCCGACTATATGTCCTTACTCTGCCTGCTAGCATGACTCTAGAGGATTCTAAAATCTCATAATCGAGGCGACCTAGCCCATACGACTTATCTCAGAAGAATATCACATTACAAGGACAAAATTTTATCAAACGATCAAGGAACAGATGGAATCGAATTTCAAGACAGTTTATAAGAAGGCAAAAGCATAAATGAGATCGAAGGATTGGAACCTGCTATATGCTCTGCTACTGCTTGAGTGGGCTAAACTGTCATGGCAAAAGCTCGCCCCTGCTGGCCTCCTCTAGCCTGCTGCACTCCGTCCTGGCCTACCTGTCTGGCTGCACGGGCAGCACAGTTCTTCACCTGGTGGTCTGGAGGTCCACAGAATAAACAAACTCCCTGCTTCATCCTACAAACCTCCCGGGTGTGCTCCATCTTCTTACAGAAGGCACACTGGATGGCCTGCCTCTGGCCCTATCCCTGGTGCTGCTGGGCACGCGCTGGTGCCTGCTGAATCGGCAACAGAGGCTGCTGCTGCTGAAATGGCCTCTGCTGATGCTGAAAATAGGGGCGCTTGGCCGGTCCCGCACTGGAACTCGCCCCCATGGTATCATCGCTCCTCTTCGGCTTGAGGCCGAAGTCCTCCTCTGCAATATGCACGTCCATCAATATCTGATCGAACGTCGCGTCACGGCGACCCGAGGTGCGAGTGCGTACTGCATGAATAAGTCCCCTACGAAACTTACGAGCCTTCTGCCCCTCATTCTGGATCATATTGGGAGCGAACCTGCTAAGGCGGAAGAACTCTGATGCGTACTCGTCCACCGACGAGTTCTCCTGCACTAGACCCACGAACTGGCCCTCCAATGCTGTAAGAGCCATGTCCGGAAAGAACTTCTCCTTGAAGAGCCTCTGGAAGTTCTCCCATGTCAGCCCTCTCACCGACGCACGAGGATCTGTGCGGTACCATGTCAGTACGATGTCGAAGAATCGGCTGGCTGCGGCTGAAACCCAAAGTCCTCTAGGAAGCTCTGCTAGCTCCATACTCCGTTGCACGTCCTCTAGCCAGTCGTCTGCATAAAGGATACCCTCCGTGCCCGTGAAGTCCCTGGAGCTCATCTTCCTAAAGTCTAATACTGTCCCTGGCCTGGACTGCTGCTGGTACGGCTGCTGGCCAGTAGGGCCCTATACCGTACCCGGTACCACTCTCTCTACGGCTGCCAGTACAAGCTTATGCGAGTTCTCTATGCTCTGCCTCAGCATCTCAATCTAACGGTGTGACGCCTTCGTCTGGCGCTGCGATGCCTCTGCCTGGGCTCGATGTGTCTCCATCATCTGCTGAAGGAGAAGGAATATATGATGTGTATCCGTCGGTATCGGAGGTGGTAACGGCAGTATCTCTGGAACAACGACCGAAACCCTCTGGGATGGAGATGGTAGACCTTCCTGTGCAACTGCCAGGGCCTCCGGAATAGTAGAATCACTGGGGGCAGTCTTGTGAACCTCCTCCTCAGCCAGGTCAGATCTCTCGGGCAAGCTACTCGATCCAGTGGCCTGTGGGTGCGTCTTCGACATCCTGGAGGTGAATTGAAACAAGAAGATCAATATGGCACATGAGAAGATATTATCAAAGAAGGACAGTTAATTTAATACAAGAAGAGTAATCATGATAATCAAAAGATCGAAAATTTTCCTAGGTCTGATTGAGAAACTCCTATCATATCCTAGGTCCTACGTCCTAATTACAGGCTCGTAATTAGTACTCTAAGTTGAGCACCATTACGAGATTGCACTAATTGCGACACTGGACCTGCGTGGGCCACCACAAAAATGTGTCACAACCCGCACCCTGATTAGGGGCACGAGTACGTCGTTACGTCCAGCCTACGCCGCAGCATTGGCGGTAGAACGCTGTCTAGGTCATCTATAAATACTACAACTAAACAGATAAAGGTACCTGTAGAGTATATACACTCTGAATGGAGGTGACATAGCAATACAGTCTCAATCACAAGCAAACTAGGATAGATAACAAGTTCGAGATCCACACAAGCCCAGATATATACACGACACCACAGAGTCACAGCATATAATATGAAATACTACTGTCTGAAAAGTACTAGCTGGCTCGCAGGCCAGGCAACCCTAACTAAGCAACTCTACTCAGGGTGAGCCCTCTACTCAGGGTGAGCAAAGTCTAGTGGCTCTACTAACAAGCCATGGTCCAGGTCTACTCCATCAGACTCGACCCCATAATAGGTCGTGCAATCTGACTCAGAATCATCTGTAATATATCAACGGTATCCTGTCAGAAAAATGAGCAAGTACAAATACTAACAGCAGTTCCATGTGAATTGACAAATTCTATAAGAGACAGTATAATGAAATACAAGACAAAGATATAGGAAGACTCGAGAACCGTTCGGAAGCTGAGTTACAACCCTTAAACCAAACAAGGACCGGAGTTGTAACTCTTCTCCCGAGCAGAACTTAGTCTCCAATCAAGGTATAATATAAAGGCATGTAGAACATGTGAGTAACTGAAATATCATAGCATGGTGAGAAAGTACTAAATGTAGAACAGAATAGGATATGTCATAAGATAAGTAAATATAAAATGTACCTTGAATTTTTAGAGCGTTATGTGATCGGCTTGGGAAACATGATTAAGCTTTCCATCCGACCGACTATGAACAATATGTACAATAGAGCGGTAAGGCCGGTCACCATGGAAAGCTATGAACGATGTAGGATAAGGCTTTACCCCGTCGTGAGGCAAGGGTATAGCTATGAACAATATGTACAATAGAACAATGTGGGAATTTTGATCACACAACCACTAATAACTCTCCATCTCCGAATAGTATAAAGGATCCGGACATAACACGTCATGACACGGAATTCAAAAGCAGGTGATCAACCCACTCCCAAGTCCATGTCTATACAAGTACAAGTAACAAGTCGAGTCTTGTACCAATATACTAAGTAACCCGGGAACAACATCTCATGACAGGATCCGACATATACTAGTCCGTGAACCATCGTATTAGGAATCAAGTTAGACACTACAACTGAATCGGATATAGCAGATATCAAGACAATAAAAACTATCGGTGAATGTACTCGCCTGCTGTCCTGAGCTGTAGGGTATATCAATGCTCAGAGTAAGGACATATAGTCGGATTATGGACGTATTATGAGATTATGAGATTTTAGAATCCTCTAGAGTCATGCTAGCAGGCAGAGTAAGGACATATAGTCGGATTATGGACGTATTTTTTGGGTGTAGGAATTTAAGGTTTTCGCTGCCAAGCTAGCGGCAATGCGGAAATTTTAAATACCATAATTCTAGAGCTATGTACCTTAGTCGAGGACTCTGTGATTATCGTAGCCTTGCTCACTGGCATGACGGAGATTCTGAGTATCATGATGATTGGACAGATGCATACGATTATCGAACTGCATGATTTTTCTGTGTTTACTTTGTTTTAATTTTTGGAGGATGAATTCTTTTAAGGTGGATAGACTTATAGCACCCAGTTTCTATTTGAGAGTAATTTTAAATTTTATCATTTTAGTCATTTAATTCATGCTTTGATTTTTGAGATTTGAAATCATTTTAAATTTTAAGCCATGACTTGTGATTTTCATAATTTACTATTGTTTGGTTTTAATTTCGAGGACGAAATTTTTTTTAAGGTGGATAGACTTGTTACCCTCACTTTTCCAAGATAGGGGTAAAATGGTAATTTTTCATTTTAGAATATTTTTGGAAATTTTATTTCATGGATATTAATATTTAATGATTATAGGAGTCGGGTTCGAATTTTATCGCATTCCGACTTAATTCGGGACTCCGGAGAATTTTGACTTGAGTTGTATTTAACACATTAATTAGCCATGGCCCACCAAACTTAACATTTAGGTCTAAAAGTTTGGACTAGTCCCCCATAAGTGTTTAGGCCTAATTAGGATTTTTTTTTTTGGTCTAAACTAACTCCCAAAACCAAATTAGGAAGCTAACTTAGCATGGAAGTAATAGGGAGGGGCAAACTTGTAAATAGCAAGTGCCCCAAACCCCCTTATTAGGGCTGGCCACTTCTTCCCTCTTTCTTTCTTCCCACTTTAAATTTTCTTCTTCTTCTTCTTCTTCTCCAAGTTCTTTCCAAAAGGAAGAAGAGAAATCCTTGGATTTCATCTCCACGTAAAGCTTTTCTTCCCGTTTTTCTTCTATCGATCTCTTCCACTACCCCAAGTGGTGCTTCTCCAAGCTTTTGGGAGCAAGAAGTGGAGGGGTGTGTCCTAAAAAATTCGTTTTGTGTCGGAGCAGTGTCGGAGGATTTCAATTCGGATCCATCTCCCGATAGGTACAACCTATTCTCTTTTTCATTCTTTTCATCATGTAAATTAGTTTGGACCCCGTAGGATTTATCTCCGAGGTTGTGTCCCTATTCTTGTCAAGTTTGAGTCCGTTTGGAGTGTCCTAGGAGAAGTTTGGGTTTGTGGTTGTGTCCTAGAATTTTCCCCCAATTTGGACACCCCTAGAAATTAGGTTTCGCCTCTAAGTGGTTTAGACACTTCTATTTTCCATATTTGTGTTAGTGTTGTGGAGTATTATTATTCATATTTAATGTGTGAGAGTGTCTTTATATATTCTATGGGGTGTGTGGATTTCGGCCAAGGAGGGAAGGATTAAGAGTGGTGATGGAGTTGGTTGAGTGTTAGAATGTGTGTGTGTGTTTGTTTTGTGAGTGTTTGTTAGAGAGGGATTAGAGGGTGAGATTGGTTAGATTAGAGGGTGAATGGAGGATGGAATTAGAGGGTATGAAGGGGGGAACCTGCTGCAGCACAGCAACTATAGGGGCTTCAGTCCCCCTCCCACAGGGGACTGTTTGGGCAGTACTTGTTGCTGAATTCAGCAGGTTTTGGGGGAGCAAACCAGCCTATAAGCAGCCCCAAAAGTGTCCTTAGCAGCCCAAGAAATCAGCCTATGTTCAGCCCATTGATGGCAGCCATAAACACCCCATAGGACAGCCCATAGGCACCCTTAGTTGGCCTATATAACAGCCCTTTGACTGTCCCAAATCAGTCTCAAAACAACCCCATTTTGGCAGCCTCATTTCAGTCCATAACAGCCCTTAAACATTCCATCCAAATCTCCCATCCATTTAATCAACCATGTGCATCTACTTATTCTTCCATTCCTTTTTCCAAACATTCATTCACTCAAATCATCCATCTTTCTTTCATCATTCATTTCATTCATCCATGCATTCCATTCATTCAAACCAAATCATCCATCCACCTATACTCATTCACCCCATATACAAATTCATATATATATCCCATTCATTCATGCATTCAATCTTCCACCCACTCATTCACATATCCATTCATTCATTCAATTTTCCTTTCCATTTCATACTACAACAATCCCTTGGTCCTATAGGTCTTGAGTTTGTGTGTGTGATGTGAGAATTAATTAGTGGGTAAGGTATTGTGGTTGGCTAGCATGTTAGAGTATTATAGGGTAAGGTAATGAGGATAACCAACATGTGTCCTAAGATGGACTAGATATCTAGGAAACCCATAGTTCTTGGTAGGTAAACCCTAGATAGGATAGTATCGAGCTACCCTATGGAGCCTAGGCTAGTATCCTGAGATCTAGAGGGGTTTCCTTTGTAATGAGCAAGGTATTGGTATTTACATTATGAAGGGTAAATGTAGGTAATAGGGTATTGATGAGATATTGAGTTTGACTTCTAAGATGGGGTTAGAAATAGGTTATCTTGGTAGGTAATGGTTGTATAGGCTAGTATCCTACTACCCTAGGAAGCCGGGAGTGGAATTCCTAAGGGAATGCCACTTGGCGTAAATATTAGAGTGGTTTAAGGGTATATATATTAAAGGGTAATCAGGTAAATTCAAGATACGGGGTTCGGGTATTCGGATTGACTTGAAACTTAGGTGACTTTTTAGGTACACCCTACAAATGTTATATTTGAACCGATTTTGGCTCGGTTGACCCAGAGTTGACTTTTTACCCAAAAGTCAACGATGAGTCAACACTTTGTCTAAATTTGACCAAAACCAAACTAGAGTTGACCAGTTGACTAAAAGTCAATTGTTGGTCAACATTTGACCAGTTTGACCTAGGGTTGACCTAGAGTTGATCAGAGTTGACCTGGGTTGACCAGTTGACTAAAAGTCAACTGTAGGCCAACTCTTGACCCCGTTTGACTTGCTTCGACTTATTTTGACTTGCGATGACTGGTATGACCTAGAGTCGACTTAGATTGACTTGATATAACTTGAATTGACCTAGATTGACTTGACAGGACTTAGTGTGACTCAGTGAGACCTAGTTTGACCTAGATTTCATATCATTCATTATAAATCATTCTTAACTTGTTAAACCTAAATTAACATGAAATATCTCATCTTTAGGTTTCTGATTACCACTCTGAGCATTGATATACCCTACAGCTCAGGACAGCAGGCGAGTACATTCACTGATAGTTTTTATTGTCTTGATATCTGCTATATCCGATTCAGTTGTAGTGTCTTACTTGATTCCTAACACAATGGTTCACGGACTAGTTTGCTTATGATTGAGATTGTATTGCTATGTCACCTCCATTTGGAGTGTATATACTGTACAGGTACCTTTATCTGTTTAGTTGTAGTATTTATAGATGACCTAGACAGCGTTCTACCGCCGATATTGCGGCGTAGGTTGGACGTAACCACGTACTCGTGCCCCTAATCAGGGTGCGGGTCGTGATAAGGAGAACCTATAAGTATAGTATCATGGGTGTTATGAGTGAGTGAGTGAGTTTGTGTGGTGAGTGGTTAGTTAAGTTAGAATAATGATATAAGGGTAAGGTGATGTTGGGATAACCAACATGTATCATAGGTGGGTTAGATGAGCTAGGAACTAGGATTTTATGGTAGGTAATGTTAGTATAGGATAGTATCTAGCTATCCTAGGGAACCTAGGTTAGTATTCCTAGGTTAGAGTGGTTTGTGCAAGGTATCGGGATTACCTTGGTAAGGGTAATATAGGTAATACCTAGAACCTAAGGTATTTGAGTTTAGAGTTTAGGATATGGTTAGAACTTGGTTCCCTTGGTTGGTAATGGTCAAAATTAGCGCTCCTAGACTAGTTTTGATTTCGGTTGACCATTTTGACCAAAAGTCAACAAAAGTCAATCGAGAGTCGAACTTAGCCTATAAATGACTAGAATTGACCGAAACCAAACTAGAGTTGACCAGTTGACTGAAAGTCAACAGTTAGTCAACATTTGACTAGTTTGACCTACGATTGACCCAGGGTTGACTCAGTGTTGACCAGAGTTGACTTTTTGACCAAAAGTCAACTGTAAGTCAACCCTTGACCCAGATTGACCTAGTTTGACTTGGATTAATTTCCTGTGACCTTGTTTGACCTTGGTTGTCCTAGTATGACCTATTTTAAGCTTGGTGTGACTTGGTTTGACCTAGTTTTAACTTAGACTTGTATATCATGACTAGATTAGCTTTTCTTTTATTATTAAACCATGTTTGGACTCATGGCATCTCATCTATAGGTCTGTGATTACTCTGAGCATATGTTCACCTTATCAGCTCTGGACCACAGGCGAGTACATTCACTGATAGTTTTTATTGTCTTGACATCTGCTATATCCGATTCAGTTGTAGTGTCTTACTCGATTTCCAGTCACGATAGTTCACGGACTAGTATATGTTGGATCATGACATGGGATGTTGTTCTTAGATTTTTCGTGGTATATTGGTACATTTGTCTTATTCCGTGTATTGGTATAGACACCGATTCCTAAGGGGACTTGCTACCCTCTTATGGAATCCCGTATCATGACGTGTCATGTCCAGATCCATTATATTATTCGGGGATGGGGGAGTTATTAGTAGTTGTGTGATCAAAATTCCCATATTGTTCTATACACTGTTCATAGCTATACCCTCGTCTCACGACGGGTAAAGCCTTACCCTATATTGTTCATAGCTTTCCATGGTGACCGGCCTTACCGCTCTATTGTACACATTGTTCATAGCCGGTCGGATGGAAAGCCTGAGCCTATTTTCCAAAGCCGATCACATAACACACTAATAATTCAAGGCACCTTTTATATTTATTATCGTAGGAGGCTAAGTTCTGTTCGGGAGAAGGGTTACAACCCCGGTCCTTGTTTGGTTTAAGGGTTGTAACTCGACTTCTGAATAGTTTCCAAGTCATCCTATATGTGTATTGTCGTTCTATTCAGTACTCACATCTGTTATACATTTTCTGCTGATTTTACCCTATATTTCACATATTCTACATGCTCTTATGCTATACTGTGATTGGAGACTAGGTTCTATTCGGATGAAGGATTACAACTCCGGTCCTTGTTTGGTTTACGGGTTGTAAGTCGGCTTTCGAATGGCTCCGAAGTTTTCACATATCTTTATCTTGTATTTTATTATACTGTCTCTTATATAATTTATCAATTCAAATGGAACTGTTGTTAGTGTTTGTACTTGCTCATTTTCCTGACAGGATACCGTTGACAATTTTACAGATGTTTCTGAGACAGATTGCCCGACCTATTATGGGGACAGGTTAGATGGAGTAGACCTGGACCGTGGCTTGATAGTAGAGCCACTAGATTTTATTCTCCCAGAGTGGTTAGCTTAGTTAGGCTTGCCTGGACTGTGATCCAGCTTTTGTTTTAGACTGTAGTAGTTTATATTATATTTTTGTGACTCTGTGGCGTTGTGTATAGCTTTGGGCTTGTGTGTATCTTGAACTATTTTCCTGCTTTCATCTATCATATTTCCTTTTCGTGCTATCTACCTTAGTTTTATTTTGTGATTGAGGCTGTATTGCTATGCCACCTCCATTCGGAGTGTATATACTGTATATGTACCTTTATCTGTTTAGCGTAGATTTTGTAGACGACCTAAACAGCGTTCTATCGATGATTCTGCGACGTAGGCTGGACGTAACCGCGTACTCGTGCTAATCAGGGTGCGGGTCGTGACAGTAACGTTCAGCCTTAGCTCTAAAGATTTATCTTGACTAGCCATGTTTGCAAAAAATGACAGTATAAAGTACTAGAATAATAGTTTAAGAGATTTTGCTAATCAACCTTAAAAAAATCTTTAGTTTATCAAGTGTTGATTAATTTGGGTTAGCTGTAGGGGCCGGTTCCCAGCTAGCGGAGGTCCACAGGGGGACGATTAAGTACCGTGTCGCTTAGGACTATTTACGCCCGGATGACATAATGACCATTTCGGCTTGTACCCAAAATAATCTCAACTTTAAAAACTTAGATTTAAAGGAATTTATAATTTCAATAACTATTTTCTTGTAACTAAATTGTTTGAATGAATCAAAGAATTATAACGTCACGAAGTATAAGCAAAACAAAGTTTTTCTCAATATTGTGACTGAACAATATTGTAATTTTATTTCCGACTAGAAAGTCTAATATTGTGATAATATAGTCATTTAAGGTTCACACTAACATGAGAAGAATATCACTTTTATACAAGAATATACAAAATCATGTGTATAAACCAAGATAATTGTCTCATAGATTTCAACAATGTATTTCTCTAATTAAAATTAGAAATAAAAACGATTAGAGAATATATATTATAAATATAAAAATTACCTTTCCAATTGATTGGAGCACTTTTGTACTTCTAGTATTGATTTCGGCTTAGTAATAGCAATTCAAAAGAATATATCATATTGTATTGAGATAGTTCCATTATTCCTTCTAAATAACCATTAATATCCACGAATTTGGAAAATGTGATTTATAAAATATAATATTCGAGCAAAGAACTTTTGTTTTACGTACCTTCACCTTAGCATATTTGAGCATTTCCTAGCATGTCACACTCTCTAGTATATATTCTAACGTGAAGAAATAACTTTACAAGAATCATGTATGAAAAGAAAAAAAAAATTCTAACAACTCGGTCTTCAAGAAAATAAATGTTACTAAACTTCAGGTAAGTAAAACTTGTTGTTACTTTGTCTAATTCTTTTAGACAATAAAAATTTCAACATAAAGAAGTATTTCTGACTCTTGTATTTCTAACAAACCACAATATTTTGCAAAAAAAAATTGATCAAAATAAAATCAATTAGACCAAATGTATACAAAATATATTGTCACCAATGATAAATATCAGAAACTACATATAAAAGAAAAAGGATGGTAGAAAATCTCAAATTCTACTACAGACAATATGATGTGAATGCGTTCCATCACTAGTTGAACACATAATTTTGAGTATGATTTAAAATTATTTCTTTAATATAGCAATGATCCAACATTAAAACAACAGCATCCTAGTGAAACATCATTAAAAATCCAAGGTAAGCCACAAGACATGCAAACCAGACATATCGAATCAGAAGTCGAATACTCAAAAATAGAATAAAACTTACACAAAAGAATGGTAGGGAAATTATAATTGATCTTTCCTCAAATAATGATTGGTAAGAAAACAAACAAGCACACTCATTTGCATGTATGAGATTGTGTTTATGTTTGACCAAAAGTCTGACTCCTTCAAAGGAATGAGAAAATAAATAAATTGTATATAGAAGGAACAAGAACAATAATGTTAACATGAAGAAATATAAGGTTGAAAGTTTGAGACCTTTTGATATGGGAAGGGGAGATCTTTGGTTCAAGACAAGGTAACCAGTGAAGCTAGAACACAAGTTATACTTCTTGTATCATTGATTTAAAGTAAATAAGAAATAAACTGCATCATATAATATACTTCTAAGATGCCAAGTGAAAAAACATTATTATTACAAAACACCCAAGTCACTAGTCTTTATATGTATGGAAAGTAGATCACTTCATCAAAGACTTTGACTAAATTACATAAAATAGTTAACAACAGAAATGTAGAAATATGAATAAAACTTTCTCCAAGGAAATATAAGGAGCAAACTCTCATTTTACATGGACATGATATACTTTCACGTCGCACAAAAATTTGGCCCCTTCAAAAAAGGAACCTAAAAAAAATTGATATGGCAATACCAAGAACAACATAAATTATACATACAAGTGATTTCTTATTAGGAACTTCTAATGAAAGTAAATAAGTTCGTAAAAAGTTGCAGTTTTCTTATGTAAATAATCAATATATATTAAAAAAATTAGTCTTAATACAATGTATACATACAAGTCGTAAAAAAAAATCATAGTATTGTCGGCCAATACCGATACAGCTTAGCATGGATGAAGACGGAGCCAAAACTTGAAAGAAATATAATGAATTATTTGAAAAACAATAAGATAATAATTTTTGATAGCTCTTAAGGCTCCTTGGTCCATGTCCCTCCACATAGTACCTCTTTAGTGAAAGTCTTTGGGGACTCGGCCATCACAATGACAAAATATGGCAATAACTAGAAGAACTAGTATCTTAGCCAAGTTTATTCCTAAGAGGAGTAGAGCAAGGGGCAATGAAAAGGAAGTAATGAGTTTTCATATGTATATCTTTTTCTTTTTCAATAGGGCAAAATGAATATATATAGACACCCCTAGACCAACAATTAAATGGGTTTAATGAGAATTAAAATCTAATAAGACCACCAACAGCCAGTGACCATTTAATAGGATCAAGTAATAACTAATAATTTGGTCGGTTAGGAGTCACTAAATGAGTTGTTGAAAACGGTCAAAATTGAAGAGTAAAATAAAAGACATTGAAGAGAGGATGTGTAGCCAATAACACTAAGAAAATATTATTATTATTTTTCCTGAGAAAATAATACAATCCCCTCAAAAAACTTAACTATAATGTATAACTTTAACTCATAGATCAAACTGTTACCAATTCCATTCATAAACATTTTTGGATATCTTAGTAACTCATAAATATCTTGATTCTCTACTATGAATTCGTGCAGCACAATCATAGGCAAACTGAATCTTTGGTCAGACACTAACTGAGCCAAGGTCACACCCTTTCTTGTTGGACTTTATTTCGTCATAGGTAGTATAAGAATTTACTATACAGATTGAGCAAGCATGAGATACAAAACAAAGAATATAGTAAGGGAAGAATTTGAAAATCAGTGTTATTTGTGTGTTTGCTGTGACATACATTCCAAAGTCCAAAGTGTACGTCAAATCAATATTGTATCCATGTCTCTTCCTATATTGACATATCGTATGTGTATCAAAATAACAAATAATCCACTTCCCAAAACTAAAATACATGCAATGTGTTAAGTAACGGACACGACATAAACACAGTACTCTATGATACAGTAAACCATGCCAATACATACAAGTGTTTCTGTGCCCATACTTTGTGGATTGGAACAAGTAACACATAGGACATGAAATCTTGTGAACTAAAATAAGAATATTGTCTTGAGAATCATGTATAAACTAATATTAGAAAAATATAAGACCATAATCTTATATTGTACCTGTAAGACCATGCAAGTAGTATAGTGCCCATATGACCGCAAAATACCAGAGGCATGAAGCAACTAAATTGTAAGACAATATGATTCATAAAGCTCATATACTTAAGAAGCTTCTTTGAAAGTTTCTTAATATGTTTACGGACGAGACAAAAATTATGTAGTGAAAAAAAATGATCCAATTGTAATCTAGAACTAGAAAATCACGTTTCTGTCAGAAACTGGTATAATGTATAACGTGGTTAGCAAAAGTGTCTTTGTACTAATATATATCTTTTGATACTGGATGAAGTTGTATATATAGACCAGAATACAATATGATTTTCTGATCAATATTCAGAATATAAAAGTAACAGGGCATACCAAGAATTAACTCTTAGATTGTTAGAAATAATTTTATTTTCTCTTTTTGAAATCTGCAAACAAAATAAACAAAATTAAAAGTTACCGGCCTCCGGGAAAGTCGCGCACGTAGCACTGCCCTAAGAGTTAATCTGGGTCTATGTACAGACTTTTTCGGATGCTCCTAGTGGTAAAGCCCCCCGCTCTACCGGTTTTCCGTCGTCGCACACAACTCGGAAAGATTGACTGTCACTTCCCGTTCCCAGAATACGTATTTTAATACTTGTACTGCTTGAATGTATTTATTTAAATTTTATCATGTATTGTTTTGTATTTAAATTCCTTTAATTTTTACGCTAATTATTTTTCTGTATTTTTCTTTCTGCTTTTACTTTGCTTTTGGGTTCGGCCTGAGTTGGTTTATTTTTCGGCCATTAGGTGGTTCAACAATTCCCCACCTACCACCAGCCCCATTTAAAACCCCAAACCCCTTTCTCTCTCTTCATTACTCCTTCTCATTAACTCTTCTTCTTCATTCTCCATAACTCTCCCCCACCTACCCAGCCGCATAGGCAAGTGCCAACTTGCTTCATGATGGAACCCCAGTATTATTGTTCCATCATCTTCCTTACTTGATCTTAAGTCTCTTTAGTATTTAGTATTTGTAATTTCCACGGCTCATTTCATGTAGATCTAAGTTTAATGCATTTTCAGATTTCTTGGGTTTGATCTAGTAACTTTGTTATTTTTCAAGTTTTGATGGTTCCATATTGTAGAGAATTTCGTTCTACCCTACTTTGACCTATGGAAATCCAGATTTAGACTTGGAATGAAGGATTTAGGGAGCTTGGAAGCAATGGCTTCCATGGTTCTATTCTCGGAAGTGGAGAAGAAGAACAGTTCTAACCGCATGGCTTTTCATGCGGCATAAGATTTCTGGACACATGAGATCCTGGCCGCATGGCATTTAGCATTCAGCTGCATAAAGCTTGCCACTTCTCATCCCCATAAGGCTCAGCTTTCCAGCCGCATATGGATAATTATATCTCAGCCGTATATGGATAATTATATCTCAGCCGCATATGGATAATCTATTCAGCCGCATGAGTTCATCTCAGCCGCATGGCCGCATGTCATCTCACCCGCATAGGCTTTGGTGATTCTCAGCCGCATGAGGTTTCATATCCCAGTCGCATGACTTTCCTATCTCAGCCGCATAAGCATTCAATCATTCGCAGCCGCATGAGACTTGATTTGCCGTGGCCGCATGAACTTCAATCTTTTCCAGCCGCATGTGATTTGTCATTTCTAGCCGCATAAAGATTTGTTCCTTGAGTCGCATAAGGATCAGTTCCTTCGGCCGCATAGAGACCCCAGCTGCATGAGTTTGAGACCCGAGACGCATAGGGCCCAGATTCCCTAGCCGCATAAGACCCGATCTTCCCTGGCCACATGGCATAGAGCCGCATGAGATTTGATTTAATAAGCTGCATGAGAATTGATTTAGTAAGCTGCATGAGATTTGATTTAATAAGCCACATGAGATTTGATTTATTGAGCCGCATGTGATCTGATTTATTGAGCCGCCTGGACTTAGTTTCCCGCATGGCCGATTGCCGCATGAACTCTAGCCTATAATGCCTTTTTTTACTAATTCTTGTCTTAAATTAACATTGATTGACAATGATTGTGACCTTGACAAATAATTAATCATGCGTTCCTAGATGGAACTAAGAGACTGGCTAGTCGTCTTATTGAATTGAATGAATGAGACACGTTCATATTAACTATGAACTATTGCAATCGATTGGCCGATCTCGAATATTGGCATACATGCACGTGCAGGCTTCAATTTATTTACATTACAAAAGCAGCATATGTACTTTATGGTCAAGGCATGATTATTTTGTGGTTAGTTTTGATTGTTGCATTACGCTATGTAAGACCTACAACATAACTGTACGGGTATCGTTGTGGAGTTGGGCATATCGTACTTTGTACGGAAGTACTCATTTTGAATGACCATGATCTACGGCATGCGATTTCACTTAACATAGAGGCTATTAAGTTAAATAAAATAATGATTGCATAGAGAGAATGGATTTCCAAGTTCTTATATGGCATCCTTCTTTGGGACTATTAGTGCCCGACAGGCCGGCTGGTTCCCACAGATACTATAAATCTGCCACACGGGTAGGGAGCAGTATCTTCTTATATTATTTATTGTATTGTATATTGATAACGGGCGTCCCGCTGGGACTCGCCTAATTCATGATTGGCGCAATTGATTGACTGGGTAGACTAGCCTTGCTCGTACATAGTAAGAACTGAGGAATCCTTATTGCATATTTCCAAGGTAACTTGGAACTCACAGTAGCAAGCCGTAGGTATTGAATGGTCATTTAAATTGATTTGTTTGTGTACTGTACCTGCTCTGTTGACTAACTGAGACGATCAGAATGTCAGGACATGACGGGCCAACTTCTGTCCTTATTTGGTTGGAAACTTGGTTTGAAGTGTCGTGATGTTATGTGAATCCCAGTAGCTAACAGAGATCTATTTATCATATCTTTCTTATTACTGGTTCTAATTTCTCATATCGTGCTTCCTTGTGGTACTTGCTATTAGAGGTCTAACTTCTCTGGTTTTGCATGGCCAGATTTAGAGTCGGTTCCTGAGGACTCAGCTTACTTCCACCTCCAAGATGGTCAATACTAGAGGAATGATCGCAGGAGGACTCGAGTGGGTTCCTTACTTTCCCGCTCATTTTGTTATTTACTTTATACTTTGTCGTTTGGCACCGACATGTTAGTCGGATTGTCTTGTACTTACTTTTACATAATTGTATCTAAGTCAGACTGCAGCTGATAATAATTATGTATACTTTATTACATCATCTGGCTATGTTTTGTAAAGCCAGATATCAAGAATATCTTGACTGAGCGTTTGGGACGCCTTACTGCTTTATCTTACATTTTCTCTATTTCTGTTTCTTCTTCGAATGATTGAGACAATTGATGTGAAGTGACCATAGCGAGACTTTCATGTAGTATACACCCCCTCGTCTTTAGACAACATTGATCGTATTATACGGTATTCATCTATCCGTAATACGTAGCTGGCTGAGTCATTCCCCCGCTCTCCAGTATTCTGGTTCTGGGGCGTGACAAGGTTTTAGTGGTGGCCCATACAGGTCTGATTTTAGACTTGTGGGGTATTTTAGGATGTCTCAATCACACATGTTCTCCCTTGATCTCATGATTCATTACTCTCGACTCTAGCTTGACATTTCGGTATCCTTTGACTTCATTGATCTTTCTTGTCCGGTCGTTTGATTGCTCTCTTGTCCCTTTCCTTAGGGGCACCTCGTCCGTATCTGTTAGGATTGGACAGCAACAACAAGGGCAACATGGGCAATATGACCAGGTTGGTCAGCAACGAGGACCTACTCAAGAGACTATCCAGGAAGAAGTGATAGTGGAACCAGCAGCTGGACCGCAGTATTCGGAGGTTCCAACACCGCCAATAGTTCCACCTACCCCTGTGGAAGTGGACATATCGGCCCTTCTGGAGATCATGAGATCGATGATTGCTACTCAGCAACATCAGATGTTAGCCCAGCAGTGCATACACACTCAGTTGCAAGAGCAGAATGTGCTACTCAACCGAGAATTGCAGACGACTTTGGAAAGAGGGGCGAGGACAGATTCAGGAGCATCAACCAGATTTGTAAGTACAACCCCCGCCGTTTCAAGGGCACGGAAGATGCCATCTCAGCAGATGCATGGCTTAAGGATATTGAGGCTATTCTAACAGCGGCTAAGGTGCCAGCAGAAGAACGTGTGGATCAAGTAAAGTTGTTACTTTAGGATCTCGTACGTGATTGGTGGGAATCAGAGAAAGTAGGCATCAGATATCCTGTTGTTTGGGACGATTTTACCAAAAGATTCAAGATAAAGTACTATAGAGTTGTGGTGCAGTTTGAGCTACAACAGAAGTTTATCAACCTCAAACAGGCCGGCAAGACGGTAGATGCTTATGCAGCAGACTTCTGCAGATTGAGTAGGTTCGCCCCAGAGATGGTAGCAACGAAGAGCCAGAGGGCTATGAGGTTACAGCAAGGGTTTCATCTTGAGCTCTTGCAATTGATTGAGGGGCACAACTACCAGACTTTCGATGAGGTATTGACGACAACTCGAAGGCATGAGATCACCATTCAGAGGATTGCAGCTAGGACTGGAGGACAGAAGAGATCCCACAGTCAGATTAAAGAAGGAGGGGGAGTAGTGCCCCGAACAACAGCACCGTCCCTTGGCATTCACGTTCACAATATGGCAATACAAGGGCCAGCACCACCACCAAGGTAGCAGCAGCAACAGCAACAGAGGAAGAACCAGTAACCCCCAGCGGACTGTACTTATTGTGGGAAGGTAGGGCACACTAGAGATGTATGTCAGACATTGAACGGACAGTATTTGATATGTGGAAGTCTAGATCATCGTGTTACCACCTGTCCTATGAATTCGAGGTCAGGAGGACCAGTACAATAATTTCCTGCTCTACCAGCACCACGGGCAGGCCAGTATCGAGGACCGACGGTGGCAGTGAGACCATTGGCACAACGTTCGTTCATGTCGCAGGCTCAGATGTTTCGACAGCAGGGACCGCCGATGCAGCAACAGCATAGACCACCCCAGCATCACCAAGGCAGGGGCCAGCAGCAGCACCAGGCTAGGCCGCAGCATGGAAAGCAACAAGGAGGTCGAGGGCAGGCATTCACTCTGTCCTTGGAAGAGACATTGGCATCGGAAGATGTTGTGGCAAGTAACATTCTCGTCGTCTCATATCCCGTAGTAGTATTGTTTGATTCGGGAGCATCACACTCATTTATATCTGCACAATTTACGACATGGCTAGGAATGGAGTTCGAGACATTGCCAGGAAGGTTGAATATACTTACTGGTAATAGACTCGTAGGAGTTAGTAGAATTATTCTAGCGTGTAACGTTATAGTTTACAGGCATTCCTTATCCACCAGGTTGATAGAATTTCATGTTAGAAATTTTGACGTTATCTTAGGCATGGACTGGCTGAAAGACAGTCATGCGACAATAGATTGTCGTAGAGAGAGTGTATTTTTTGATATTCCAGGCAGGAAGCGGTTCACCTTAGTCAGATCAGTGGCAACTCAACAAGAGCAGGGAGTAGTAACGACAATAGAAGAAGTTCAAGTTCTGAAGGTAGTTGAAGAGTTTCTAGATGTATTTCCTGAAGAACTTCCAGGTCTGCCACCAGTTAGAGATATTGAGTTTAGCATAGAATTGGCACCTGGAACTAAACCGATATCAGATCGAGTTTACAGAATGGCGGATTCAGAGCAGGCCAAGGTATACCAGCACATAGAGGAACTGAAGGAGAAGAAGTTCATCCAAGCTAGCATATCACCATGGACAGCACCAGTGGTACTTGTAGGGAAGAAGGATGGGTCATCCAGATTATGCATCGATTACAGAAAGCTTAATGCGGCAACCGTAAAGAACAAGTACCCATTACCCAGGATCAACGACTTGTTTGATCAGTTGAACAGAGCTAGAGTTTTCTCTAAGATAGATCTTCGTTCCGGGTATCATCAAGTGAGGGTTCGGAAGGAGGATATTCCCAAGACAACATTCAGGTCGAAGTATGGGTATTATGAATTCTTAGTAATGTCGTTTGGTTTGACCAATGCTCCAACAATATTTATGGATTTGATGAACCGCATCTTTATGTCGTACTTAGATCAATTTGTCGTTGTGTTTCTTGACGACATTCTCGTATACTCTGCTAGTGAAGAGGAGCATTGAGACCACCTCCAAAAAGTGTTACAGGTTCTCAGAGAGAACCAGTTATATACCAAGCTTAGCAAGTATGAGTTCTGGATGGATCACATTTCATTTTTGGGACACATCATATCAGGAGCTGGAGTAGCAGTGGATCCTAAGAAGGTAGAAGCAGCAGAAAGTTGGCCAGTACCCAAGACCGTAGCAGATATGCGTAGTTTCTTGGGATTGATAGGATATTACAGAAGGTTCGTATCAGACTTTGCAAGACTTTCAGCACCCATGACCCACTTGACACGGAAGGATATACCATTCGATAGGTCGACAGAATGCCAGACATCATTTGAGACTTTAAAGCAGAAGTTGATATCAGCGCCTATTCTTACATTGCTAGTTGGACCCGGAGGTTTTACAGTATACTGTGATGCGTCAGGAAAAGGACTTGGATGTGTCCTCATGCAATATGGGAAGGTAATAGCATATGCATCTAGGCAGCTTCGAGACCACGAGAAGAATTATCCAACTCATGACTTGGAGTTGGCGGCAGTAGTATTTGCTTTGAAGCTATGGAGGCATTACTTATATGGTGATCGAGTGGACATGTACACAGACCATAAGAGTCTGAAGTATATCTTTACTCAGAAGGAACTGAACATGAGGCAGAGAATATGGTTGGAATTGATCAAGGATTACAACGTGGAGCTTCAGTATCATCCAGGCAAGGCTAATGTAGTAGCAGATGCTCTTAGCAGGAGAGGCAGCGCATTTATGTTGACAATACAGAAACATATCTTAGAAGACCTTCAGGAAATGGGCATTGAAGTTATACTTCCTAGTGATGTAGGAATTCTGGCGAGTATACAAGTTCAATCCGACTTAGTAGACAGGATCAAGGCAGCTCAGGCACAGGACCCAAGGATTCAGAAGCTTAGGACATAATGTGAGTCAGGACTCAGAAAGGAGATACAAATTCATGAAGATGGTATACTTAGGTTTGTATCACGTCTATGTGTACCTAGTAGAGATATCAGACATGAGATTATGACAGAAGCTCAAAGTTTTCAGTATTCTATACACCCTTGAGGGACCATGATGTACCAAGATATCAAACAGTACTTCTGGTGGAACGGGATGAAGAAGGAGGTAGCTAGATTCGCCTCCCGTTGCTTGATATGTCAGCAAGTGAAGGCCGAACAATAAAGGCCCGCTGGATTATTGCAACCGCTTCCTATTCCGGAATGGAAGTGGAAGCATATCACAATAGACTTTGTGACCGATTTACCGAGATCGCCAAGTGGTAAAGATGCTGTTTGGGTGATAGTGGACCGACTTACAAAGGTGGCACATTTTCTTCCTTTTCAGAGTAGGGCAATCTACAGAAAAGTTGGCAGAGTTGTATATGCAGCGGATAGTCAGGCAGCATGGAGTCCCCGTCAGTATTGTGTCAGACAGAGATACCCGCTTTAATCATATTTTTGGAAGAGCTTATATCATAGTCTGGGTACCAAGTTAAGATTTAGACAGCTTACCATCCACAGACGGACGGGCAATCAGAAAGAACAATTCAGACTCTAGAAGATATGTTACGAGCTTACACTATAGATTTTGGAGGATCTTGGGAGAGTCACCTACACTTAGTCGAGTTCTCATAAACAACAGTTATCAAGCCAGTATCCAGATGGCACCATTTGAAGCACTATATGGTAAGAAGTGTAGGACGCCACTAGCATGGGATGATATCGGGAAGAGGAAGATGCTAGGCCCAGAAATAATTATTCAGGCAGTTGAAGTGGTTAAGGAAATTAGAGAGCGACTTCGAGTTGCGCAGGATCGGCATTGTCATTTGGCGGACCAGCATCGTAGGCCGCCAGAGTTTTCTGTTAGGGACCATGTGTTCTTGCGGATCTCACCTACCCGTGGGGTCATTAGATTTGGCATTCGTAAAAAGTTGAGTCCGCGATACGTGGGCCCATTTGCTATCCTTTATAGGATAGACGATGTTGCTTATCGTTTATCCCTTCCACCTTCATTATGAGAGGTGCATGACGTGTTCCATATATCTCAGTTGCGTAGGTATGTATCGAACCCAAGCCATATCATCGATCATTCTGAGCTGGTTGTTGGTACCAACCTGTCTTACGAGGGACAGCATGTGTCCATTTTGGACCGAAGAGAGAAGATACTCAAGAACCGAACAATTAGCCTTGTCAGGGTTGCTTGGGGTCACCACTCTTTAGGGAAGTCAACGTGGGAACGTGAGGATAATATCTGATCACGGTATCCGCACCTGTTTGACTCACAAGGTACATTTTTTCTGTATACCTTGATTGCCTTAACTCCTCATGCTTGTCGCCTTATGAGTAGAATTACTTGATGTCGTGGATTGTTAAACATAGATATGTTGCTTATTATTGACATTGTAAAATGATTGCTTACTCAAATTACTTGTACTTAGATTAGTTTAGCTTTGATGTTCCTATCCTGCTTGGATTTAAAATTTCGAGGACGAAATTTTTCTAAGGAGGGTAGAGATGTCACTTCCCGTTCCCAGAATACGTATTTTAATACGTGTGCTGCTTGAATGTATTTATTTAGATTTTATCATGTATTATTCTGTATTTAAATTCCTTTAAATTTTACGCTATATTTTTTTGTATTTTTCTTTCTGCTTTTACTTTGCTCTTGGGTTCAGCCTGAGTTGGTTTATTTTCCGGCCATTTGGTGGTTCAACAATTCCCTACCTACAACCATCCCCATTTAAAACCCCAAACCCCTTTCTCTCTCTTCATTACTCCTTCTCATTAACTCTTTTTCTTCATTCTCCATAACTGTCCCCCACCTACCCAGCCGCATAGGTAAGTGCCAACTTGCTTCATGATGGAACCCCAGTATTATTGTTCCATCATCTTTCTTACTTGATCTTAAGTCTCTTTAGTATTTAGTATTTGTAATTTCCATGGCTCATTTTATGTAAATCTAAGTTTAATACATTTTCGAATTTTTTTGGTTTGATCTAGTAACTTTGTTATTTTTCAAGTTTTGATGGTTCCATGTTGTAGAGAATTTTGTTCTACCCCACTTTGACCTATGGAAATCCAGATTTGGACTTGGAATGAAGGATTTAGGGAGCGTGGAAGCAATGGCTTCCATGGTTCTGTTCTCGGAAGTGGAGAAGAAGAACAGTTCTGACCGTATAGCTTTCCATGCGGCATAAGCTTTCTGGCCACATGAGATCCTGGCCGCATGACATTTAGCATTCAGCCGCATAAAGCTTGCCACTTCTCAGCCCCATAAGTCTCAGCTTTCCAGCCGCATATGGATAATTATATCTCAGCCGCATATGGATAATTATATCTCAGCCGCATATGGATAATCTATTCAGCCGCATGAGTTCATCTCAGCCGCATGGCCGCATGTCATCTCAGCCGCATAGGCTTTGGTGATTTTCAGCCGCATGAGGTTTCATATCCCATTCGCATATGACTTTCCTATCTCAGCCGCATATGCATTCAATCATTCGCAGCCGCATGAGACTTGATTTGCCGCGGCCGCATGAACTTCAATCTTTTTCAGTCGCATGTGATTTGTCATTTCTAGCCGCATAAGGATTTTTTCCTTGAGCCGCATAAGGATCAGTTCCTTCGGCCGCATGGAGACCCAAGCTGCATGAGTTTGAGACCCGAGCCGCATAGGGCCCAGATTCTCTAGCTGCATAAGACCCGATCTTTCCTGGCCACATGGCATAGAACCGCATGAGATTTGATTTAATAAGACGCATGAGATTTGATTTTGTCAGTTCCCGTTCCCAGAATACGTATTTTAATACATGTACTGCTTTAATGTATTTATTTAATATTTATCATGTATTGTCCTGTATTTAAATTCCTTTAATTTTACGTTAATTAATTTCCTGCAATTTTACTTTTAGCATTTTCCATTCTGCTTTGCTTTTGGATTCAGCTTGGGCTGGTTTATTTTCGGCCATTTGGATGGTTCAACAAACCCCCACCTACCACCACCCCTTCATTTAAAGTCCCATTCCCTTTCTCTCTCTTCATTACTTCACCATTACTCTTCTTCTTCCTCTTCAACTCTCCCCCACCTACCGAGCTGCATAGGCAAGTGCCAACTTGCTTCTCGATGGATCTCCATTTTTGTTGTTCCATTGTCTTCCTCTCAGGATTCTTAGATACTTTAGTATTTAGTATTTACAATTTCCATGGTTCATTTCATGTAGATCTAAGTTTAATGTATTTTCGGATTTTTTGGGTTTTGATCTAGTAACTTTGTTATTTTCCAAGTTTTGATGGTTCCATGTTGTAGAGAATTTCGTTCTACCCCATTTTGACCTATGAAAGTTCAGATTTGGGCTTGGAATGAAGGATTTAGGGAGCTTGGAAGCAATAGTTTCCATGGTTCTGTCCTCCAAAAATTTGGAGAACAAGAACAGTTCCGGCCGCATGAAGATTTTGGCCGCATGAGATCCTGGCCGCATGACAGTACTTGACCGCATGAGTTTTCATGTGGCAAGCCTTCTTGGCCGCATATGCATTCTTAGCCGCGTGGAGTTTTGAGCCGCATAAGCTTAATACTCTCCAGCCGCATAGGCGCATTACTTTCCTAACCGCATGGCTTTAGTAGCCGAGCCGCACGAACTTTATTCCAGCCGCATAAGGCATTGAACTTATCCAGCCGCATAAGGACTCGAGTCCTATTTTAGCCGCATAGGCGCATGTCTTCTTAGACGCATAGGCGCATGTCTTCTTAGCCACACAGGCGCATGTCTTCTTAGCCGCATAGGCGCACGTCTTCTTAGCCGCATGGGCTTATCCGCTTCCAGCCGCATGAGACTTTATTCTTTTCAAGTCGCATAAGGCTTGTGATTCTGAGCCATATGGACTCAGTTCATCCGCAGCCGCATAGGCTCGTGCTATCCCAGCCGCATGAGATTTCACTGTTCCCACCGCATGAGTTTGAATCCCAGCCGCATGAACTTAGGTTCCTTAGCCGCATATGCATGTTTTACTCAGTCGCATGAACCAATGATTTTTCGACCGCATGAACTTTAGTCTATAATGTCTTTTGGCTGATTCTGTCCCGAGTTGACATTAATTAGCATTGATTGTTATCTTGGCAGTAATTAACATTTATTGTTATCTTGATTTATAATTGATCATGCGTTCCTAGTTGGAACTAAGAGACTGGCTAGTCGTCTTATTGAATTGAATGAATGAGACACGTTCATATGAACTATGAACTATTGCAATCGACTGGCTGATCCCGAATATTGGCATGCAGGCACATGCAGGCTTCAATTTATTTATTTATTTATTTTACAAAATCAGCATGTGTACTTTATGGTCAAGGCATGATTATTCCGTGGTTAGTTTTGATTGTTGCATTACGCTATGTAAGACCTACAACCTAATCGTACGGGTATCGTTGTAGAGTTTTGCATGTCGTGCCTGTACGAAAGTAGTCATTTTGAATGACCATGATCCACGGCATAGGATTTTACTTAACATAGAGGCTATTAAGTTAAATAAAATAATGATTGCATAGGGAAGAATGGATTCCCGAGTTCTTACATGGCAGCCCTCTTTGGGACTATTAAGTGCCCGACAGGCCGGCTGGTTCCCACAGATACTGTAAATCTGCCACATGGGCAGGGAGCGGTATCTGCTTATATTATTTATTATATATTGTATATTGATGACGGGCGTCCCGTTGGGACTCGTCTAATTCATGACTGGCGCAATTGATTGACTGGATAGACTAGCCTTGCTTGCACATAGTAAGAACTGAGGAATCCTTATTGCATAATTCCAGGATAACTTGGAACTCACCATAGCAAGCCGTAGTAGTTGTATGGCCGTTTAAGTTGACTTGTTTGTGTACTGTACCTACTTTGTTAACTAACTGAGATGATCAGAATGTCAGGATATGACGGGCCGACTTCTGTCCTTGTTTGGTTGGAAAGTTGGTTCGAAGTATCGTGATATTATGTAAATCCCAGTAGCAATCAGAGATCTATTTATCATATTTCTTATCACTAGTTTTAATTCCTCATATTGTGCTTCCTTGTGATACTTGCTATTAGAGGTCTAACCTCTCTGGTTTTGCATGGCCAGATTTAGATTCGGTCCCCAAGGACTCAGCTTACTTCCACCTCCAAGATGGTCAATACTAGAGGAATGATCGCAGGAGGACTCGAGTGGGTTCCTTACTACCCCGCTCGTTTTGTTATTTACTTTATACTTGCCGTTTGGCACCGACATGCTAGTCGGATTGTCTTGTAATTACTTTTGCATAATTGTAACTAAAGTCAGGCTGCAGCTGATAAACAATTGTGTATACTTTGCTACATCATCTGGCTATATTTTGTAAAGCCAGATATCAAGAACATTTTGACTGAGCATTTGGGGCGCCTTACTGATTTATCTTACATGTTCTCTATTTCTGTTTCTTGTTTGAATGATTGAGACAATAGATGCGAAGTGACCATAGTGAGACTTTCATGTAGTATGCACCCCCTCATCTTTTAGACAGCATTGATCGTATTATACGGTATTCATCTACCCGTAATACGTAGCTGGATGAGTCATTCCTCCGCTCTCCAGTATTCTGGTTCTGGGGCGTGACAGATTTAGTAAGCCGCATGAGATTTGATTTAGTAAGCCGCATGAGATATGATATTTATTGAGCCGCATGTGATCTGATTTATTGAGCCGCCTGGAATTAGTTTCCCGCATGGCCCATTGCCGCATGAACTCTAGCCCATAATGCCTTTTTACTGATTCTTTTCTTAAATTGACATTGATTGACATTGATTGTGACCTTGACAAATAATTAATCATGCGTTCCTAGATGGAACTAAGAGACTGGCTAGTCGTCTTATTTAATTGAATGAATGAGACACGTTCATATTAACTATAAACTATTGCAATCGATTGGCCGATCTCAAATATTGGCATACAGGCACGTGCAGGCTTCAATTTATTTACTTTACAAAAGCAGGATGTGTACTTTATGGTCAAGGCATGATTATTCCGTGATTAGTTTTGATTGTTGCATTACGCTATGTAAGACCTACAACATAACCGCACGAGTATCGTTGTGGAGTTGGGCATATCGTACTTTGTACGGAAGTACTCATTCTGAATGATCATGATCCACGGCATGGGATTTCACTTAACACAGAGGCTACTAAGTTAAATAAAATAATGATTGCATGGAGAGAATGGATTCCCGAGTTCTTACATGGCAGCCCACTTTGGGACTATTAGTGCCCGACAGGCCGGCTAGTTCCCACAGATACTACAAATCTGCCACACGGGTAGGGAGCGGTATCTGCTTATATTATTTATTATATTATATATTAATGACGGGCGTCCCGCTGGGACTCGTCTAATTCATGATTGGCGCAATTGATTGACTGGGTAGACTAGCCTTGCTCGTACATAGTAAGAACTGAGGAATCCTTATTGCATATTTCCAAGTAACTTGGAACTCACAGTAGCAAGCCGTAGGAGTTTAATGGCCGTTTAAATTGATTTGTTTGTGTACTGTACCTACTCTGTTGACTAACTGAGATGATCGGAATGTCAGGACATGACGGGCCAACTTCTGTCCTTGTTTGGTTGGAAAGTTGGTTCGAAGTGTCGTGATGTTATGTGAATCCCAGTAGCTAGCAGAGATATATTTATCATATCTTTCTTATTACTGGTTCTAATTTCTCATATCGTGCTTCCTTGCGGTACTTGCTATTAGAGGTCTAACCTCTCTGGTTTTGCATGGCCAGATTTAGAGTCGGTTCCTGAGGACTCAGCTTACTTCCACCTCCAAGATGGTCAATACTAGAGGAATGATCGCAGGAGGACTCGAGTGGGTTTCTTACTTCTCCGCTCGTTCTTTTATTTACTTTATACTTTGTCGTTTGGTACCGACATGTTAGTCGGATTGTCTTGTAGTTACTTTTACATAATTGTAAGTAAGTCAGACTGTAGCTGATAACAATTGTGTATACTTTGTTATATCATCTGGCTATGTTTTGTAAAGCCATATATTAAGAACATTTTGACTGAGCGTTTGGGATGCCTTACTGCATTATTTTAGATGTTCTCTATTTCTGTTTCTTGTTCGAATGATTGAGATAATCGATGTGAAGTGACCATAGCGAGACTTTTATGTAGTATGCACCCCTCGTCTTTAGACAGCATTTATCGTATTATACGGTATTCATCTACCCGTAATACGTAGTTGGCTGAGTCATTCCCTCGCTCTCCAGTATTCTGGTTCTGGGGCGTGACATTGACCCAAACTTAGCTTTGTCCAGAAAATAAAACAAAATGTAGAGGAGTGTTTAGGGTAAGGAAGAGAGAAAGAGACATGATCTTTTGATGTTTTTGTTCATGTCAATTCCCTTTTCAAAGAAAAGAATGTATGGAACATATATAGAACCATGACCCATCCCATATAATTAAAAGGTTTCAATGAGGCATAAGGAGCCATAAAATAGTAGTTGAATGGTGTGATGAATATGAATCAATAGGAAGTAAATATGATTTAACATCCAAATAAAATAATCTATTTATTAGAAATTAATTGTATTTGAACATTGTAATTTTTTGGCAAACTATATGGGCACATCAAAACTTTATCATGGCTAGCCCATTTTCAACTTTGGTTTAGTTACAAGTTTACCATTGAAGAAAGTGATCATGGCTGTCCCATTCTTTGGTATAAAAGTCAATTTTTCTAATTTTGCTTTTCTTCTTCCTCAACTCACCAAGAAGAAGAAGAACAACAAGAAAAAGAAGAAGAGGAAGAAGAAGAAGAACAAAAATAACAAAAATGAGAATTTTGATGGGGTTTAAACCCTAATTTTCTTTCTCAACTCATTCTCACTATCTCCAAGTATAATGGGGTTTAAACCCTAATTTTCTTCCCATTTCGAATTTCGATTTTCAATTGACGGAGAAGAAAAAAATGAGAAGAAAACACCCAAAATTAAACCCTAATTTTCTTCTCATTTCCAATTTTGATGGCACCCAAAGGCTCATCATAATGCACAAACCCTAATATTGGTGGAAACCATAATATTGATGTTCAACTAGTGTAAATAAGGACTGTCCAATTTTCTGGCAGTCCTACAAACTGAATGGACTGTCCGAAAACTGGGCAGTCCTAAGTCACAGCATGTGAAACAAAGGACTGTCCATTTTTTGGCAGTCCTAACTGTATGTTGGACTGCCAAAAGAATGGACAGTCCAACTCACAACGTGTGTAACTTTGGACTGCCCAACTATCTGGCAGTCCAGTCTGTATGTTGGACTGGCAGAAGAATGGGCAGTCCTTTGTTAAACAGGCTCTGCATTAGGACTGCACATTCTTCTGGCAGTCCACCATACAGGCTGGACTGCCAGATGGTTGGCAGTCCATGTCGACACAGATTTTCTCAATTCGTGAATGCTAGGTTTTGATTTAAAAGACTTTAATTTTCATTAAAATACTTACAATTAAAACAAAGAATGAAACGTAATGCACACGAGATCATTTAAACAAACAATTCTAGGATTTCGGATGAGATTTTTTTTAGAAATAATGGGTAATTTCTAGGGTTTCAGATTTTCTCAAAATTTGATCATGGCTAGCCCATTCTTCGGTGCCATCATTCTTCTTCAAAAGAGGAGGATGGTGGACGGGTGAGGGTTTTGGAAAAAATTTATTCTTCAAAATGGAAATTTTTTTGGGGTTTTGTAACTACTTCTTCAAAACTTCAAAACTCAACAAGAGAGGGGTGAGGATTTTGGAAGAGAGAAATGATTTTGCAAATGAAGGAAAAAAAATGGATAGGGGAGGGGATAATTTGGGACAGCCAATGATAAGAAATTTGGGCTAGCCACAATCCGAATTAGCCATAATCAAAATATGATGTGCCAATATAATTTGCCTTTTTTTTCCATCATAATAACAACAGTATAATTCAAACTGACCTCTCATTGTGTGTACGATGAAAACATGAAAAATGTCGTAAAAGCATTTAGAATCCAACTACCGGAAGTTGGCTCACCTTTCAATGAGCTGAAAGTTGAAAATGAGTCCATAGGCATAGATAGGGTTAATTAGTTGTACCCCCCTATGGTTTGTACGTATTTTGGTAATTGTTTTCGTTGTTTCAAAAATAAAGAACACCCTCCTGGCTGTTTAATTTTTCACTTATTTTCTTCTATGCATCAGGAGGGTACAACTAATTAACTTTATAAACCAGGAGAGTATTCTTTATTTATAAAACAACAGGAACAATTACCAAAATATGTGCAAATCATATGGAGGTACAACTAATTAACCCGCATAGACAACGTGAAGCCATATTTAGGATCATATATTAATAAAATATATGTGCTTAAACAATATCCCCAATCGATCAACGAACTTGTTAATAGCTGCAGGGTTTTTTTTGGATGTCGTCAGTGGAAAGCGTACAAAATAACCTATATTAGCTGGGACTTCACGTCCAGTGACCATTATCACATGCTTCAGGGATCGAAGCCGTCCATTTCCATGTCTGGAGTGGACAACCATTCTCATTTTGGATTACAATATCATAAAATAATATCATTTGTACCTCCAAATTTTTCTAAATATTACTTCTCATTATGTAACAGGTAACATAATATGTTAAATAATAATACGTGTTTTCCATAACATGATAGATGACATGACAAATTTTAACAAAAAAAATTAATTATTCAATTTTTTTCATATTAATATTAATATTAATGCTAATATTAAGATTAATATTAATATTAATATTAATATTACATTAATATTAATATTATTGTTAATGTTAACGTTAACGTTGATATTAATTTTAATGTTAACGTTAACATTAATTTTAATGTTAATTTTATGTTTATTTTAATTTTAAAATTGTCGTGTCAGCTGTCATATCAATTTGGTACGTCAGCTGTCAGGTCAGAGGTATAGTTTAGAGAAATAATTTGAAGGAACAAATAATATTATTCTAACAAAATTACGTACCTATGCATTAAAAAAAAAGAGTGTACCTATGAGTATGGGAGAAGCTTTAGGCTCAATGGAAACAAAATCTTTGGAGTTTTATCGCAAATTACTTTAGAGTAGACGAGGATGACTTGTGTCTCGCTACGACGACAATTTGTATTTTGTGACTCGCTTTCCATTCCTGTTGCAGTTCAAGAAGTATGTACAGTTCTTATTTTTTTATCATTTGTGTTATCCAAGTAATCTTTTTGCTGAAATTGTTATTGTTTGGAGTTTATTCCCGCAGTTTCTTCGAATGGAATAATGTTGTCAGGGTTTTTTTTTTCTTTTTATGGTAATGTTGTCAAGGTTGGCTATAACAAAACTGTACGTGTGTATATATTGATGTAAAACCTGAGTCATCAGTTCTCTCACCGGGGACGAATCCAAAAACTGTAGCTCGATGGGCTACCAGAAATTTTGATGGACTAGAAGTGGACAAAATCCTTGTTAGCAATCACCCGAATAAAACGTATATTAGAAGCAAATTTTTTTTCGTACCCTACATGAACGTATAATACCTACCCTACTTTTAAAAAGAATTTTAAGCCTGTGGAGCTTTAAGTATAAATTTTTAAAAAATTCGGCAAAAAAAAAAACGTCACTGAGAAACCCAACAGTTGACTTTCTTGACTCTTGTTGTTATTAAATATTAAGACTTGGCACAATTCTAAAAAATTATTTAAAAAGAAAAAAAAGTCTCACAGTAGCCAAAAAAGAAACCCGAGAATCTTTACACCTCTTGCTTGCGACATTCAATTTTTTTTTTTTTGTTTTCCATCCTACTTTCACTTTCTTTTCCTTGTATAATTAGCGGATCCAGGATTATAATTCACTGGAGGCCCGACACAATTATAAAGGAGTTTGAAAACAACGCCTTCAAATTTTATTTTTAAGTACAATAATACATTAAAAAAAATCACTGGAGGCTCCCCCCCCCCCCCCCCCCCCCCCCCCCCAGTTCCTCCCATGTGGATCTGCCACTGGTGGGCCTTATATATACCAAATTTTTAGTGTCGAATTTGTTCATATGAAACGTACTAAACATGAATTAAATCTAATCCGATTGTTTTTCGTTATACGAATTTTTGACTTTATTTTACTCATATCGTACCCAATTGTACTCGTAGTTTTGCCATCCCGAATTTTTTTTCCTTTTGCCGAATTGCTAACAAGGGGCAAAAACATACAAAAAAATTAATACAAAAAATTATATGAAAGAAAAGTAAAAAAAAAAATGGGGGTGGACCCGCCCTCTGACTCTCATGAATGTGTTACAGTTTGATGTGAAGGCCAGCGATCTATAGAGTAGGGGTGAGCATTCGGTTTATTCGGTTTAAACCGAACCGAATAACCCAAAATCGAATTGGACCGAAACCGAATAAGCAAAACCGAAACCGAACCGAATTGGCCCAAAACCGAATCAAACCGAACCAAATGAAATCGGTTCGGTTTTCGGTTTATTCGGTTTATTCATATTTTTTTAATTTTTTGGAGCTTTTTTTGTTAATATATATAGTAACTAAATATACATAGACATATTTAGTATATACCTATATATATTTAGTATGTACCTATATATACTAATATTTATATATATAGTACACACACACACACACACACACACACACACACACACACATATATATATATATATATATATATATATTAATTAATTAAATTTTCTTATTCGGTTTTCGGTTTTGGACCGAAACCGAAACCCAAAACCGAAACCGAATAAAAAAATTGAGTATTTTCAAAACCGAAAACGAACCGATTTTTTTTAAAACCGAACCGAACCTCTTATTTGGTTCGGCTCGGTTCGATTTTCGGTTCTAAACCGAATAATGCTCACCCCTACTATAGAGCGTAGGTGTCGGGAACATCGACTTCTAAACAAGAAGATGGCTTTTGTAGCCAAATCTTTAGGATTATTGAAACCAAAGTAGTTTTGTGTTATTTGTAACTCGATGCTGGATTCATGTTATCATTTCTCTTTTGAGTGCCCATTTTTCTTATCCGAACTAGTAACTACGTGTGCTTTGCACGTATAATATTTATAATAAAAATAGTAATCAATTACAGTCAAATAATTATTCTAATTCATGTGGTTAAGATGCGAGATTTTTTTTTGTTGAGTTCGATTTTCCATATTAAATATATATATTAAATTTAATTTTTTTCAACAATTTTTTACATAATTTTTAAAAAAAAAATAAAATAGACCATGATATAATTACGATTTAGACGACTCACGTTTGAGCCGTTTTGAAGCCCATTATATTGTAAAAGATATATTATATATGTTCGTCTGAATTTAAATATTCATGACTTCTGTAATATGATAACTTATTGGACTCCTGGTTTTGCTAACTTGTATAGACAAAATTTTAACTGGAATTTTTTTCCTAGACTTTAAGAGTGTATATTGTTTAACTGGAGAGTGAACTTGTTCTCGAAAGCATCGGTTTGTCACCCCAGAAGCTGTGTAGAGAAAATCTCTATTATTCTTAGAAAAGAGCTATAAACAAGATTAATTTGAGACATAAAAAGTAAGAATGAATAGCAAGGTGCAGAGCCATAGTCTTAATTGCAAGATTATGAAAGAAACTACGAAGTGAGGCCAGCAAAGTGAGATGAATGACAGTGAGTTAAAGTTCAAAAAATACTACACAAAACAACTATCAGACGACTTAGTCTTTGTTAGTGGTCATAGGAGGGTTCATAAATGATTTGATCGTAGATATCTTAGAGTGGTAAGTCGCTTTCTTGTCAATCCGCTTAAGCATATTGGAAAGCAGTAAAATGAATCCTAAGATATCTTAGAGGAACCTCCAAATATTTTTTATGTTTTACAGATGACAAATCTATCTTGGAAGGTTATACTGTTTCTGACATGACATATGACTTGGACAAAAGAAAGTTATCATTGGAATACTTATTTACTTTTGCATGGGGGAGTTGTATCATGCTAATATCAAAGCTGCAAAAGTGTATCGCTCTATCCACCACTGTAGAAACATGAAAAATATGGAGTTCATGCAGATTACAAATTGCCGCATAGGTACTTCGGACCAAACAGGTCCGCATGAAGGAAAGCCGCATGACTGTTCAAATATGCCGTCAACAAACAGATGTAAAAGGAAGACATGTGGCCAAGAGGAGCAGTTGGACTGATAAAGCTGACAAGTCCTTGCAAAACATGACAATTCTGACACTTCGACAAGAAAGATAAGACGTGAGACGTCGTCCAAAAGCAGGGTTCGAACGACTCCATGCGGCCAAAAGAGTGTCATCCAAGCTGCATGAACCTCATGCGGCCCAACTTATGCGGCCCAAAGTTCCCAAATTTCATGCAGCCTGTGATCCAAGCCGCATGAGTCTCATGCGACCCCACGTGATCGAAAACTAAGAACACCATACGCAACGGGACACGTGGCAAACATACCAAGTTCCTAACTACCCAGATTTGCTGCAACAAAATCACAACAAATCGACAGATGGCAGCCCGAGAGCGGGTCTTCGCGTGCTAATCAGCCATGTGTCCGCAAGCCGTCCATGCGGCTCAAAATATATCCTATTATAAATAGCAGGGTGCCACACCCCTGCAAAGGCTGGCAACCTTCAAGAGAGAAGCAATTTCTTCACGAGCTAGAGACTGCATCAGATAGTCCACGGAGTAAGGCAGAGTTGATAGCACTTTTCCGAGCCTCCACCGTCATCCTCCAGAATCAAAACTAAACAATTGTACTTAGATTATTTCCTAGAATTTCTTTCTATGCTTTCCTTTGTACAAGCGAATTTTCAATCAAGTTCAGTGTTCTGTAATACCTGTCTTTGATTTTTAATGGCAAACACGATGGCGACTCTGCTGGGGACTTCCTTCTCTTCCGATGAGAAGTTGGTGACGCAATCTGACGCATCCAAGCTCGGCTCTACACCGCAGATGATTGTGGTTCGCTTCGACCAACAAGCCTTTGAAGAATTGCTCTCTGAAGGGAGCGCCAGCCCGTCTCAGAAGCGAGCTGACCAAAAGAGGACTCGTAAGGCGTTGGTGTGCAAAACTGTTGTCGCCGACCAAGTTCTTGAAGAAGCTCCTTCTGCAGCCCAAGACGGTGACCAAAGCTCTTCTACGGCTTTACTTCCGACCGCAGAGGACCCCACTGTCCCCAAAACGAGCACAGAAAAACACTACGATGCTGAGTTTTTTGGGGCACAAGGGAACTCCATGCGGACAAAGAAGAAGCCGCATAGAGGAGATCGACAGTCTGTCCATACGGCAGCCAACTCTGGCCGCAGACAGACGACTCATGCGGCAGCCAACTGTGACCGCAAAAAAATGATCCATGCGGCAGCCAACGCTAGTCACAGAAAGATGGTCCGTGCGACGACCAATCTTGGCCTCAAACAGGACGTCTCATGCGGCCCTGTCAGAAGCTCTGTGTTCGACCGCCTCTCATGCGGGCCCAACGCCATGCGGCTCACTAAAGATGCGGGATGTATCAATCTGGAATCCTTTTACTATGCGCCTTCGGGTGCTAAGTTAAAAAAGTCTAGGGTAGTGCGGGCCCAACCAGCCCAGTCAACTGTCCAAGTTGTTGACTGTCAGTGGGCCCCGTTGACTGTTACACGGGCTCCTGACGGAAAGTTGTATAGAACCACACGCGTCCAGTCCCCAGGGCTAACGGACAGGGTGGGTCTTTAAAGTCTCCCTCTGAAGATCCAGAGCAAGTGCTTTTACTAGCCACGGATCAGGGAGCAAACATGATACCTAAGCACCCGTACGCTCGGGATTTCCGAGTTCACAAGTTTGGTACCAAGGTAGAGCAGCTTCCTACCGACTTACGTGACGTGATTACTCACAAACGCAAGACGGCAGCATCAGCATGCAATGAGTCCCCCTCGGGGCGTCGTTGCACCCAAGTCATCATCAACTGCTGTTGCAACAAATCAGCAGCACCTGAAGATCGGTAGTCAGTTTTCCAGCGACTGTAGCAGCCAACACATGTGCAACTTCCAGGGGACGAAGAGTTGCCTTTCGCCTCCTGTAATTCGACTCAAAAAGTTCCTCCTGGCAAGGGTGGAAAGAAGATAGGCTCTTCCATCCCGGCCATCTCGGCCAACATTGCAAGGAGACCCTCATCCGGGGGGTTCCCATCAACCACATGGGGTGTCTATTTAGGCACTCGATCCAAGATGAAGCTTCTAGCACCCGGGGGTGCACCATCGGCGTCCTGGAGAGTAGATGAAGCTGGAGGTAGCAGCCTGTCACGACCCGCTCCCGAATAACTGGATACGAGTCGGACACGCCCAGCCTTTGTTGTTAGACACAACAAAGTAAGCTGTACCAATCTAGGAAAACTAACCAGATAATAAAAACATGAGTGAATCACAGCATCTATATAAATGTGTCCCAACCAGAGTAAAGTACAATACCAGAACTTATTACATTCCAGAAATATAGAAAGTCTACTAGTCTCAAATACATGGAAATAGAAAAACTAAAGGAAATCTCTAGGCTTCTGCAGCCTCTAAGTCATGAGCTGCACCAGCTAGCTCTCCTGCATCAATAGGCTCCTCGCCATAGAATGTATCACATAAAGCCTCCATCTCACCTGCAACATATCCTATTCAGGAGCGGAGCAAAGTATATCCAAAGAAATGAACATGTACATCATGGTATGAATCAAGAAAACAGGAATAATATAAAGTACAGGAAATGAGAACAAGACATGAACTGAATAGGAATACTGAAAGTAAAACAGGGAAACATGGTAAGAGTCCTGAACATGAAATACAACCTGAATTATGAAATACAAACTGAACATGAAATACAGCCTGAACATGAAATACAACCATGAAATCCTGAAATACCAACTGAATCCTGACATGTGCAATATTTGAAATACTTTTAGAGTGTGATCGGCTTGGGTAGATGCAATGATAATGAAATGGTACGGCTTTGGCCCCGCGTGCACGGTGCGGGACCCAAGCTATTCACAGGGATAGTAACAGGGTTTGATCACATCTCTATAGTATTTCTCCTCCCAGACACAATGAAACATGGAACATGAAATGAGGCAATGTCGTGATATATCGTGTCATCAAGAGATACAAGAAAGGATAATGAAGACATGAGAAATGAACAATTCAGAGGAGTATACTTGCCTGTCTCCGGGTGATCAAGAAAGGGCTGAGTATCCTCCTGTTATATGATTTATAAGTTGATCAATAACAGACTAAACTAATTGGTTTAAAAGATTCTAATCAAGAAGTACATGTTTAGTCTCTACTTAAACTACCCTATAATTCAGTCTCCACAATCTATACCAATCTAATTACTTCTACAAAACTTAGTTACTCAAAGACATTCAAGTAATAAGATTTTGCCTAAGCTAATAACTAGTCTATCAATAATAAATGAACTTTTCAATGACCCAAAACTCATCCACCTCAGGTAGGCAACAATCCAACTTCTATTCATAAAGATATGTTCAAATAAAGGCAAGGAAACACTTGATATATTAGTTACTACAATTTCACTGTATCAAGACCATCTTACATAAAGAAACCCCTCAAAATATTTGCTAGATTATTCAAACATAAACAAAATAAACCAACTCTGCATCTCCAAATAATGAATATAACAGAACCTATAGTTGAATTTAAACTTCTTAACGACTATGGCTCAACTACCCTTCTCTTGCACAAAATGGAAAAATTGCTCAATTTGAACACATAATCTCTGGAGCTTGAACCACATATAGGAGTCCAACCAAAATGAGCCTACACGGCTAGCAGCATCCCAAGAGTTCACACACCACAACAGCTATCATACAAATACTTAATAAAAGAATATTACAGACATGCTTAATAAAAGAATATTTCAGGATGTCTGCAGAATGCTTACAAAGGCAGTGCACAAAATGCTAACTCAGCTGTTACTAGTACTAGGTTGGCTAGCATCTGCAAGTTCTACCAACCATGGATCAAAAGTAACTGAGCAATTTGAGCCTGGTGTGTGACTCTCATTCAGCATGTCGATGGAACTAAAGTCTTCCATCAGGTCAGATTCAGGTATGCACTTCCTGATAATATTCCTATTAAACCATTCAGATGTGGTAGGAAGAGATTCTTCTCTTTTCGAATTTGTCAAAAGTCTTATTTCTTATATCTTAATAATTGAATCATTGCCCAGGTCTTAAGCCTTATCAGGAATCATTAAATCGTTAACAAAGCACACACACTACTTGCTATTCAAAATAGGATACATCCTACTGACAGTAGACTAGGAAATAACACATTGGTTTGACATCTCAGGACACCTTCTAACCATTCAGTTTACTGAATTCAGTACAGACAAAATGAATCCGTGAGTATATATATAAGGATGTACTAATAGTCCTTAAACTGGGAGAATTAATACAACAAACCTGTCTAGACACTGGCATTGTGGATTAAACAAGAGACTACATATGATGTAACATATAAATCAGTTTACTCATAATTATCAAAACCAGCCTTATTAAGAATCAGACTGATACATAGGTTCATGGCTAAAATAGGATATGCAACAACAAATAAATTCAATTCTCTCAAAGGGGTCTGTATTTAGAACATCTATGTTCTGAAGTTGGCCTAAAACCGCTCCTCATAACTCTCAGGTCCTTTATTTGAACCAAACTAAGGCAGGCAATCTCAGATTGGATAACAGAACACTGCATGAGAAGACTCTCAATTGCACAAATTCGATCAAGGGAACTTGGTCAAACAGCCCAACCCCAAATGCCAGATTATTTAAAAGGATGGCTAAAGTCCAAACACTAACATTATATGAATATTGCAAGAAGTAAAACTGAGGACTACTAATGCTAATCAAATCTGATATCAGCAAGTAAGGTTTCTTCTTAAGCTAGGCTGATGTATTCAGTCCTCCACACTGAGATATTGTTGGTCCAGGTGGTGTTCAGACACATATCAGATTAAATACAACTAAATCAAAAGTTCAACCAAACCTGTGATACTAATTGCAGTATCTACAAGATCTACTGTTCTAAATAGAACAGGGCAATTGTTACAACTGTTGATGGTTCAGCCCTGCAAAAAGGGTTCCCTGATGTAGGTATCAGTCCCAATTAGATCACATATCAGTCTATAAGGGTCACATACCCAGTCACATAAATTGTTCTCATAACAGCATATGGAATCTCAATCATATCTATATATGAACACATAAATCTGTATATAGAAAGCTCATACCAATCTACATATGAGGATACATATAAATCTACATATAAAAACACATATGAATATATATATATAAACTATATGAATCTATAAATGACAACACATATTTGAACACTCAACAGGATTTCCAGTGCATCACACAGGTTCTCAAAATTACTAAAATAGAATTTACGAAATCAAAATAAGGATTTACCTGCAGTGTTGGCTATAGCTGGAAGAGTAGATCTAGATCAGAAGAACGCAGGGAAATGATCAACTACTGGGTTTAGGAAAGATCGACTGGTTCATGGAGGAAAATAGACAAACACATTGTGATCAGATTTTTCTGTATTCAAAAATGAACGATCATTTGAAGCAAGGATCGATTAATGACCATAGTTGATCTGTTCTTCTCTTGATCGAGTCGATTGACTGGATCCAGGGAAGAACCACTCGATCTAATCATTGCTTGCCCATGCTCGATCGTGAGAACGATTTAGATGGATCAAGAAGACAAAGAAGTTTAAGAAATTACCTACTGATCTCCCTAGTCGATGGCAGTGGTCGATCTTTCGAATTCAATCCTCCATGGCCGACTGGTCAGAAATTTGGGGAAGAAGTAGTTGGAGATGAAGAATTGTTTCATCAAAAGTGAGGAGAGAAGGGTCTTAAATAGCCAGCTAGTGGCATGGAAATGAGGCCAACTCACTCGCGGGAAAACTTCTGACAGGTTGTTAGAGAGCAGAGGTGAGGGAGAGCACATGGTCGATCCTCTCTCGGCCGTTAGGAAAATTTGAAACGAGGGACACTCCAGTAGGTTTTAGAAGAGCAGGGACTCTATTAAAGCTTAAATATTTGTTTGAAACTAAAGAATTTAGATATGGGCTGTTAGTGTGGCCAAATCCAGAAGGATGGGTTTCAATAGAATTCGCCCAAGAAAATGATTTGGTGATAATTCAAATGACTTCACCTATGATAATAAATTCCAAAAATATATAGCTAGTTCTAAAAATTTAAAATTTCTCAATATTTGAAAAGGTGGAGTTACAAATCTCTCCCCCTTGAAAAAATTTTGCCCTCAAAATTGGAATGTAAACACAGATGATCAAGAATAGGGAATCTAATGAGTTGTTTATTGAATTTCAAAATATATGAGACACAAGCACTCAAGTGAACAACTAGGATATCGCTCACGCATCTCATCCTCACGCTCCCATGTGGACTCTCCTGGAGAGTGGTGTCTCCACATGACATGGACAAGAGGAATGGTCTGGTTTCGCAGACGCTTCTCTCTTCTGTCCAAGATCTCTACTGGCTGCTCCTCGCAAGTCAATCTCGGGCCCACCTCCAGCTCGGAATAGTCCACCACATGGCTCGGGTCTGGAATGTATCGTCGAATCTGGGATACGTGAAAAACATCATGCACTCCCTCCAAGCTAGCTGGAAGCGCTAGTCGATAAGCCACATCGCCAATACGCGTCATCACGTCGAAAGGCCCGCTGAATCTCGGACTGAACCTTCCGCCTCTGCCAAAACGAATGGTGCCTCTGGTCGGCGAGATTCTTCAGGAACACTCTGCTTCTAACTGCTAACTCCGGTGACCATCTGCTATTGTCCGCCTAGTGCTTTTGTCGATCCATGACGCTCTAAGCCTTGAGTCCAAGTACACATAAGAAGTTTGGGATATCACGCTTTGACAAGGATCGAGGATCAAATAGTCACGAAGTGGAAGGAATTTCAATTACAACTTAGAGGAGCAAAATCATGAAGACAACTATTAGGTACGATCAAAAATGGATGGTTTAACACAAGTGGGCTAGGACAAGATAGGAGAACATGGTCAAATAGACATGATTTAAGATTGAAGTTTAGACAAGACACAACGAAGTATGGAATCAAAATCTGGCAACATATAATTTGAGAAAATCAATGATCTAACGATACAATACTAGAAGGTAATTAGCAAGGGTTGATTTGAGGAACGTACGAAATACTCAGGAGATACAGTATCAAATCAGGGTGAATATGCAAGAATTTGTGATTCTCGAAAATCAATAATCATATGAAACGGAAATATAGTCTCCAAAATATCCAAGAACATGTTGGTATCTGAAATCACTTTGCTCAGAATCCCTAGCCCGCCAGTATGTATCTGACTGCAGTGGACTTTCGGCTCCGTGACTCAAATAACAATATGTCTCCAAATACTCTATCAACCTTATCCATTTTCCAACAATCATTGACGAAACAACCCAAGGGATCAAGATATGAAGAATATGACAAGTCTCGACAATACTCGAAAACCTATGGGTGTCTGAAATCACTTCAACTTAGAGTTCCTGCCTCGCCAGTGTGCTACTGGCTGCAGTGAACCCTCAGTCTCCATAATCCAGCTAATGGCTGCAGGGCGTAACTGTCATGCCATAGTAGGTCATCGAATAGCCTCTCGACTTTATCCCTAGGAATTTCAAAATGAGTTTCAAAGAATTCAAAATAAATTTCAATAGTCCAAGTCACGGAAATGGTGAAGTTACCTGACTGTTAGAATACATGAGTTTATTAGGTACTATGACAAGGGATCCAATCAGTGAGTACAAAAGGGCAGCCAGGGAGATTTAAAATTTTAGATAGGACGAAGTTTCAAATTATGACGGAATATCAACTGATATCTGGAATGGTAACAGGATTCCATATATGGGACATTATCCCGAAGGGATAACAGAGTCTCGAAGGATGAACTGAAGCAAGGTATCAGATAGAAGACAAGTTTCAAAATAAAAAATAAAATTTCGCACTAGAAAAAAGTTTTAATAAAATCTCGAATAAAAATGAAATCTCGAGCAAGCTTGAATTGAAACGAATTCTCCAATAAGGTATACAGTGAAAAATCAAGTATCAACAAGGTCGTATTTAGGAACTAAAATCTCGAAATAGAAAATCTTAACGAGAAAACAAGGTTTAGAATAGTGATTAGAAAACAGGTTCTAATAGGAGACAAGGTATTGGATTGTAAACAAGCGAATCTCAATAGCAACAAGTCTCGAATAAAATCGAGAATAGGAAATAGAATCTCAAACAAGCATCAATAGAAGCAAAGGTTCAAACAAGGTTTCAGAATGATATTTTAAGTAGGAATAATTCTGGAATAGTACAAGTTCGATTAGCGAACAGAATATCAATAAACGAGTAGGAATTAAATCTTATTTAACACGAAGTTTGATAAAAAAAACAAAATTTACAAATAGGAGCCATCACTAGGAAACAAGGTCATGAATGAATGTGCAAACGGTATCGAACAATGGATTTCAAACAAATATTGAATTGTGGGTCTGAAACAAGTTTGTCGAATATGAAACAATATCTTGAAATAAGTTTCGAACATCAATCAAGGTTCCAAAATAGAAGCAAGAAGTTTTAAAGAAATGATCTAGGTGCTAAGAGGATTTTAAAGAGAGGCTGGATTGCTAATCAGATACATGGTTTTCCCAACCATGCAAAAGAAATCTTCTGTCTTCAATCTATCTTCAGTGTTTCTCCGGGACTGGAATCACTTTAATTTCTTCAGCTGTCCTGATATAGGCTGATCCTTGCAGTAGTGCTCCATGTGTTTGCTGATTCTGAGAAGGTGGTTCCCTTTTTGCTATAGTCTGATGCTCCTCGAGCTTGTTCTCGGGCAGTGTGATCAACGTTCTCCAGTAGTCTTGACTTGGTGGGCAGATGATCCGTAGTACAGTATAGCCTCCGTCTTTTGCGGCACTCTTCATAGTGGCATCCTGAGAGGTGGCAGAAATTGTAAATGATCGTCGGCTGGATCTGAATCTGGATCTCCTGCTGGGGCTGAAGTGCAGGGTTCTGGCATGAATATATGGCTGCTGGCGTGCTAAGATCTGCTCCTGATTATGTGACTGGTGGTGTGATCGAAGAAACACTGACTGAGTGTTGTGACGCTTTGCGGGTCCAGGGTAGTTGTTGTCTTTGTCATAAATCTTTATGTCTTCTATGAGCTTCAGCTTCCGGTTTCGTTCCATTGTCTGCGCTACATTCTGAATCTCCAGGCTGGTGGCTCTAATCTTCAGAGAAGTCGGATCCTCACATGTTGAGATGATCTTCAGTGGCGGCTTCAGGTTCTCGATCGGCTCTCTGGTGCAAGATATGCGCTCGGTGTCGGAAAAGTCCAAGTGTCTGAGCGTCTGGAAATCAGAAGTCCTTCCTGGCTCGGAGAGTGTATCCACAAGTCTGACTTGGAAAGGGTGGCCTGCTTCCTCTGGTTGTCAAGGGACTCTTCAGACGTCTCCGTCAATTACGTACTACCCATAGGGATAGTAGAATGATAGAAGGTAGTGGAAGTTCGGAAATGTCAAGTGCAGGTGAATTGACAGTTCTGGTGTTGCATGCTTTTAAACTATCTGCAAAACAGAAAACTGTTAAAATAACCTAAACCTACATACAACAAGTGTTTATAGAATATTAAAATACCTGATACACCTGATATACCTGATATACCCTTATTTCCCGATTTTCCTATGCTGTGATCAAGTTTCCCTAGTGTAATTCAAGTCCTCCAATAGTACGCTAAGACCTAGGTACCATTAGGATTGACCTGCATGGGCCACCACTAAAAACATGTCACGACCCGCTCCCGAATAACCGAATACGAGTCAGACACGCCCAGCCTTTGTTGTTAGACACAACAAAGTAAGCTGTACCAATCTAGGGAAACTAACCAGATAATAAGAACATGAGTGAATCACAGCATCTATATAAATGTGTCCCAACCAGAGTAAAGTACAATACCAGAACTTATTACATTCCAGAAATATAGAAAGTCTACTAGTCTCAAATACATGGAAATAGGAAAACTAAAGGAAATCTCTAAGCTTCTGCAGCCTCTAAGTCATGAGCTGCACCAGCTAGCTCTCCTGCATCAATAGGCTCCTCGCCATAGAATGTATCACATAAAGCCTCCATCTCACCTGCAACATATCCTATTCAGGAGCGGAGCAAAGTATATCCAAAGAAATGAACATGTACATCATGGTATGAATCAAGAAAACAGGAATAATGTAAAGTACAGGAAATGAGAACAAGACATGAACTGAATAGGAATACTGAAAGTAAAACAGGGAAACATGGTAAGAGTCCTGAACATGAAATACAACCTGAATCATGAAATACAAACTGAACATGAAATACAGCCTGAACATGAAATACAACCATGAAATCCTGAAATACCAACTGAATCCTGACATGTGCAATATTTGAAATACTTTTAGAGTGTGATCGGCTTGGGTAGATGCAATGATAATGAAATGGTACGGCTTTGGCCCCGCGTGCACGGTGCGGGACCCAAGCTATTCACAGGGATAGTAACAGGGTTTGATCACATCTCTATAGTATTTCCCCTCCCAGACACAATGAAACATGGAACATGAAATGAGGCAATGTCGTGATATATCGTGTCATCAAGAGATACAAGAAAGGATAATGAAGACATGAGAAATGAACAATTCAGAGGAGTATACTTGCCTGTCTCCGGGTGATCAAGAAAGGGCTGAGTATCCTCCTGTTATATGATTTATAAGTTGATCAATAACAGACTAAACTAATTGGTTTAAAAGATTCTAATCAAGAAGTACATGTTTAGTCTCTACTTAAACTACCCTATAATTCATTCTCCACAATCTATACCAATCTAATTACTTCTACAAAACTTAGTTACTCAAAGACATTCAAGTAATAAGATTTTGCCTAAGCTAATAACTAGTTTATCAATAATAAATAAACTTTTCAATGACCCAAAACTCATCCACCCCAGGTAGGAAACAATCCAACTTCTATTCATAAAGATATGTTCAAATAAAGGCAAGGAAACACTTGATATATTAGTTACTACAATTTTACTGTATCAAGACCATCTTACATAAAGAAACCCCTCAAAATATTTGCTAGATTATTCAAACATAAACAAAATAAACCAACTCTGCATCTCCAAATAATGAATATAACAGAACCTATAGTTGAATTTAAACTTCTTAACGACTATGGCTCAACTATCCTTCTCTTGCACAAAATGGAAAAATTGCTCAATTTGAACACATAATCTCTGGAGCTTGAACCACATATAGGAGTCCAACCAAAATGAGCCTACACGGCTAGCAGCATCCCAAGAGTTCACACACCACAACAGCTATCATACAAATACTTAATAAAAGAATATTACAGACATGCTTAATAAAAGAATATTTCAGGATGTCTGCAGAATGCTTACAAAGGCAGTGCACAAAATGCTAACTCAGCTGTTACTAGTACTAGGTTGGCTAGCATCTGCAAGTTCTACCAACCATGGATCAAAAGTAACTGAGCAATTTGAGCCTGGTGTGTGACTCTCATTCAGCATGTCGATGGAACTAAAGTCTTCCATCAGGTCAGATTCAGGTATGCACTTCCTGATAATATTCCTATTAAACCATTCAGATGTGGTAGGAAGAGATTCTTCTCTTTTCGAATTTGTCAAAAGTCTTATTTCTTATATCTTAATAATTGAATCATTGCCCAGGTCTTAAGCCTTATCAGGAATCATTAAATCGTTAACAAAGCACACACACTACTTGCTATTCACAATAGGATACATCCTACTGACAGTAGACTAGGAAATAACACATTGGTTTGACATCTCAGGACACCTTCTAACCATTCAGTTTACTGAATTCAGTACAAACAAAATGAATCAGTGAGTATATATATAAGGATGTACTAATAGTCCTTAAACTGGGAGAATTAATGCAACAAACCTGTCTAGACACTGGCATTGTGGATTAAACAAGAGACTACATATGATGTAACATATAAATCAGTTTACTCATAATTATCAAAACAGCCTTATTAAGAATCAGACTGATACATAGGTTCATGGCTAAAATAGGATATGCAACAATAAACAAATTCAATTCTCTCAAAGGGGTCTGTATTTAGAACATCTATGTTCTGAAGTTGGCCTAAAACCGCTCCTCATAACTCTCAGGTCCTTTATTTGAACCAAACTAAGGCAGGCAATCTCAGATTGGATAACAGAACACTGCATGAGAAGACTCTCAATTGCACAAATTCGATCAAGGGAACTTGGTCAAACAGCCCAACCCCAAATGCCAGATTATTTAAAAGGATGGCTAAAGTCCAAACACTAATATTATATGAATATTGCAAGAAGTAAAACTGAGGACTACTAATGCTAATCAAATCTGATATCAGCAAGTAAGGTTTCTTCTTAAGCTAGGCTGATGTATTCAGTCCTCCACACTGAGATATTGTTGGTCCAGGTGGTGTTCAGACACATATCAGATTCAATGCAACTAAATCAAAAGTTCAACCAAACCTGTGATACTAATTGCAGTATCTACAAGATCTACTGTTCTAAATAGGACAGGGCAATTGTTACAACTGTTGATGGTTCAGCCCTGCAAAAAGGGTTCCCTGATGTAGGTGTCAGTCCCAATTAGATCACATATCAGTCTATAAGGGTCACATACCCAGTCACATAAATTGTTCTCATAACAGCATATGGAATCTCAATCATATCTATATATGAACACATAAATCTGTATATAGAAAGCTCATACCAATCTACATATGAGGATACATATAAATCTACATATGAAAACACATATGAATATATATATAAACTATATAAATCTATAAATGACAACACATATTTGAACACTCAACAGGATTTCTAGTGCATCACACAGGTTCTCAAAATTACTAAAATAGAATTTACGAAATCAAAATAAGGATTTACCTGCAGTGTTGGCTATAGCTGGAAGAGTAGATCTAGATCAGAAGAACGCAGGGAAATGATCAACTACTGGGTTTAGGAAAGATCGACTGGTTCATGGAGGAAAATAGACAAACACATTGTGATCAGATTTTTCTGCATTCAAAAATGAACGATCATTTGAAGCAAGGATCGATTAATGACCATAGTTGATCTGTTCTTCTCTTGATCGACGATTGACTGGATCCAGGAAAGAACCACTCGATCTAATTATTGCTTGCCCATGCTCGATCGTGAGAACGATTTAGATGGATCAAGAAGACAAAGAAGTTTAAGAAATTACCTACTGATCTCCCTGGTCGATGGCAATGGTCGATCTTTCGAATTCAATCCTCCATGGCCGACTGGTCAAAAATTTGGGGAAGAAGAAGTTCGAGATGAAGAATTGTTTCATCAAAAGTGAAGAGAGAAGGGTCTTAAATAACCAGCTAGTGGCGTGGAAATGAGGCCAACTCACTCGCGGGAAAACTTCTGACAGGTTGTTAGAGAGCAAAGGTGAGGGAGAGCACATGGTCGATCCTCTCTCGGCCGTTAGGAAAATTTGAAACGAGGGACACTCCAGTAGGTTTTAGAAGAGCAGGGACTCTATTAAAGCTTAAATATTTGTTTGAAACTAAAGAATTTAGATATGGGCTGTTAGTGTGGCCCAATCTAGAAGGATGGGTTTCAATAGAATTAGCCCAAGAAAATGATTTGGTGATAATTCAAATGACTTCACCTATGATAATAAATTCCAAAAATATATAGCTAGTTCTAAAAATTTAAAATTTCTCAATATTTAAAAAGGTGGAGTTACACAGCCCCCTCAATGTATGCGATAACCCGATGTACCAAGAGCACACACAGGGGGTAGAGATCCCCCAGAACTCAGCAACAGAATCGGATCTCCATGAGGGCCACCACCCTCACCAAGACGATGCAGCTTCCTGCACAGGGGGTAGCACCCCTTCCGAGTCGAAAGAAGATGACATTCCGACATTCCCTGACGATTTCTCTATACAAGGGTACGGCACAGAGAGTACCTCTGCCACAATTCCCTCCATCTCTACCCACGTGAGAACGGTCTTTATGACTGACAACGATCATGAAGCGCCTTCCGACCGACAACGGCTAGAAGTGTTGGAAGCTATGCTCTTGTCCTTGGTCAAGTCTGTGGACGAGATCAAAGCCGTCTTGCCAGCTTAGCCAGTAAGAATGCCCGGACAAACAAGCTTGGGACCCGCAGTCAACGCGGACTCCAATACGACCGCCCCTCCTTTGGGAGATGATCCCGTAGCACCATCCGTTCCTTCAACTGCTGATGAAACCAAGGAGGCAAGGAGGGAAGTTCAGGAGCTTCGGGCAATGTTCAATGTCCGAGACTCCTCTCGAGATCTCAGAATACGGCAGCCATATCCCGTTGCATGGAGAGATGTGCCTTTTCCACCGCGTTACAAGCCGTTCTATATCGATTCTTATGATGGATAGACCTCTGCTAGTCGGTACATGACTTACTTTGAAGTCACAACCAACCACTTGCCGCACAGTGATGCCATCCTAACACGATTATTTATCGAAGCATTGAAGGGGATCGCGTTCGACTGGTACCGTAACCTTTCCGACAACTGCATTCACTCTTTCGACGGCTTCAAGCACATGTTCCTGGAGAGATTCTATGAAGTAGGACATGATCTGACGATGTCATCTCTCAATGATGTCGTTCAGGAAGAGAGGGAGCTCACAAGGAACTATATCGAGCGGTTTCGCCAAACCGCAATGAGGTTGCCCCAAGGCAATCCCGAGAGCTCCTTGATTGAAATCTTCCAGAAGAAACTGCTTTCTGTAATTAGCCTCTGGATGGGTGACGATCAGTTCAGAGATTGGACGACCTTCATCATAAGTGCTACCAACGTGGAAGCAAAATTGAAGAAGGCTCGCCAGTTGGGATTACACATCCCAGATGGAGAAGATAAGGGCAGACATCCTGGGTCCACCACCAGCAACAACAACAATGGTACCACTACTAACCGGGATAATAAGGGCAAACAGACCATGGTCACTGATGCCACTCAGAAGCCTGAACAAAAACAGGCGAAAGGTTCGTGGCCCAAGATCAACTACTCATTTGAAGATAGTCATGTCAAACCTATCTTCGACATGCTCCTGAAAGGGGTAGGATCCAGCTCCCTACACCAAGATGTGAGCCCCGAGCAGCGGAAATGGAGGATCCAAAGTATTGTCACTTCCATCGCTATGTCCATCATGATACTCATAATTACTTCCAATTGAAGCGGTACATTCAGAGTCTTATCGACTCAAAAGCTCTGTCGATAGATTTTGAAGAGGTTACCGTGGCGACAAACATGGTATCTATTCAGTTCGGCGACTTCCTTCCGACAAGTACTCCAGACGGGGTAATACCTGTCCCTCGGGCAACAATGGAGGTTACTAATCTTCCATCCGTCCGGAACCAGACATCTGGACTGGTACCTCTCACCACCTCGCGAGGAGAGATCATGTGGGTGCATCCAGACTTGGTGCCCGATGTTATCCAGGGGGTTTCATCTCCTACCAACAAGAAGAAGGACAGGAAGTCTAAAGCCTGCCATACAATTTCAGCTGAAGCTGAAGAAGTTGCAGATGTTGTTACCCGGTCGGGAGCACAAGTCCAGCCCGTACGGGATAGTCCAGCTGAAGATCCTCAGCCGGTAACGTTGCCTCCCTCTGATGTTCCAAGGCCATCTCAGCCTCCACTGGCGGATAAGTCCAAGACAAGGGAGACCCGCTTCGATAGGCCACTCAGCAATGATATACTTCAGGGGCTGGAGAGACCTTACAACTTCGACATATTAGCACAATTGGCTAATATACCAGCAAAGTTGTCGCTATACGAGCTCCTAAGGCTCTCCAAGGATCTTCGTGTCGTATTAAGTGAAGCATTCCAGAATGCTGATGCCTACTTAGCTCAGGTCAAGCCTCCAGGGGAAGACTAACCAATAGATCTACAGGGCGGCGATACCACAGATACAATGCCCAATATCATATTTACTCCACAGGACATGTTGATCAAGTCCAATTTGTATGATAGCCCCTTGTACTACACTGGGTACATAGGCGACATCAAAGTGAATCGGATGCATATCGACCCAGGCTCGTCAATAAGCATCATCCCGAAAAGCCTGCTCCAACTTCTTGGCATCCCTATGCATCGGCTAACGGCGACCAACACTGCCATTAGCGGTTTTAACTCGGGAAAAGCTATCCCCTAGGGAAGATCCGGTTGAAGTGCCAGATTGGTGACCTGAAGATGGAAGTTACCTGCTACGTCATAGATACAGACACTTCCTACAACATCCTCCTGGGACGTCCATGGATACATGATTATATAATCGTGCCATCCACCCTTCACCAGTGTTTCAAATATGTCAGTAAGTACAGTTCCGTGAAGACCGAATTTGCCGACATTGATCCCTTCAAAGGGGTTGAAGCTTATTACTCTTCCGAGGCTTGTCTATATGAGGAATCCAGGAAACATATAACGGATGAGCCAGAAGCCATCACAGGGCCTGAAGAACCCTTGAGAATTTGTCTCCAAGCCCGCAAACCGGGCAGGGCCGTACCCCTTGTCGCAACCTTGCATAAAGAGGTGCTCGGTTCTCCTGCCATACCTACGCAGTTGGAACCAATGGTCATCCGTCTCCCGAGATCCAACCAAGAGCCAAAACCTATCGTAGGACCAATGATGATCCGGTTGCCAAAGACCAATCAAAGACAACAGGAAGATGTAAGGCCCTCTGCAACACCAATGGTAATCCGTCTACCAAAATCTACTCCAAGGCGACCAGAAGATACAAAGACCCTTGCTGAGCCCATTGCCATCCGTCTTTCCAAGACGAGTCAGCAGCCAAGTGTCAATCCAACACTCTCAGGCAAATCAAAACCGCAAGAAGAACCCCTGGTGGTCAAGTTGCCCAAGACGGCATCCCAACCTTTGGGATTGCAGGGGGTAGCCAAGGTGGATGAGGAACTCGCCAAGTACGTGGTTGCACAGGTTGATAGCCCCTCTCCTGATGATGTAATCCCGGTGGATAAAATTATTTATTTCATCAATAAGAGGCTGCCGTTAGACTATTCTGAGTATGATAAGCCTAATCTAACGTATGTCGCACGGGACTGTCTAGACGTGAGCCTGCACACACAGGTGACAACCGTCCGTACCCCAAATCGACTTGCTCCCATAAAAGGTGCTTACTTTCCGATCCCAGACAGAAGAGGATGTGATCACACAATCATCTTTGGCCGAAAAGAAGGTCCTCAATCTTTCACGCCACAAGAGTCCGACCTCAGACCCAACGCTGGAAGACTACCGCTCTACTTGTACAGTCCTCAAGCCAAGTACTTCATGCAAAAGCAGGGGTACGACATGGAAGCTATTTCGGGTCTGAATTATGGCAATGGTCGACGACTGCCTCTACAGCCGCCGGCACCGGCAGGGAAGTCTAAGGATCATTATCACAAATCCAGACGCGGCCTCGGGTATGTTACTCCACCAACAATACCCGAAAGTTCTGACGAAGAATGTGAGTGGCACTCTCATTCGTCCGAGTCACCCATTTAAGACTCCGATAGCAGTATTGGAGATATATTCAGACAGACATTATTGCCAATATAACATTCGCTGATTTTGAAGAAGAAGACGAAGACCTACTTGAACCACTTGAGTTGAAGCCGTGGGTCCAGCAACTAGATGCACAATAGGAGAAATGCTTTGAACTTCGCGATCCTCCCACTGAAGATGAGGTTATGCAAGTTAACCTTGGCGATGAATCCTCTCCAAAGCCAATCTTCGTCAGTAAAAGTCTGACAGACGACGAGCGGGAGTCGTTGTTACAACTCGTCAGAGAATACATCGACGTCTTTGCCTGGAGCTATGAAGACATGCCAGGGCTAGACCTCGAGATTGCACTCCATAAGCTTAACATTTATCCGGATACAAAACCAGTCAAGCAACAACATCGATGTTTTCGTCCAGACATCATAAATTCCATCGAGGTAGAAGTGAACAAGCTTACAGCTAGCAGTTTCATCCGTGAAGAGCATCACCCAGACTGGGTAGCCAACCTAGTGCTAGTCATCAAGAAGAACGAGAAGATCTGAATCTGCATCGATTTTTGCAATCTGAATACGACATGTCCTAAGGATGAATTCCCTCTTTCGATCACCGATATAATGATCGATAATACGTGTGGCTTCGAGCGCATGTCCTTTATGGATGGCTTTTCAGGGTACAATCAAATCAAGATAGCTCCTGATGATGAGAAGCATACATCATTCCGAACGCCGATCGGCGTATATTGTTATACGGTCATGCCCTTTGGCCTAGGAACGCCGGTGCTACATATCAACGGGCTATGAGTGTCATCTTCAGAGATCATTTGTGCGCGACGGTGGAGTGTTACGTAGACAACATCGCCGTCAAGAGCCGTACCAAAAAACGATCATTTACATGATTTGAGAATAGTGTTCGACCTCATGCGGGCACACAACCTGAAGATGAATCCCACCAAGTCTTTTCTGGGGTTGTCCAGCGAAAAGTTCTTGGGCTTTGTCATTACTTCCCGGGGCATTCACATAGATCCCGACAAAACAAAAGCAATCCTGGAGATGAATCCACCAAAGAATCTCCGCGAACTCTGCGGCCTTCAGGAAAGACTAGCCTATATCAGGAGGTTTATATCTAACCTCTCAGGGCGATGCCAACCCTTCACTCAACTATGAGGAAAGGTGTCTTTTTTGTATGGAACGAGGAATGTCAGTATGCCTTTGATGATATTAAGTAGTACCTGATGAATCCGCCAGTTCTGGTAGCCCTAGTCGCCGAAAAGCCCTTCCCGCTCTATGTACGGGCGATGGAACACTCCCTCGGTGCTCTGCTAGCACATAATAATGACACGGGACATGAACAAGCCATTACTATCTCAGCCGGATGATGGTAGGACCGGAACATAGGTACACTACCGTGGAGAAGGAGTGCCTTGCCCTAGTGTTCGCCATTCAGAAAATACGACACTATGTGACAGGGCAGACCATCCATGTTATTTCACGGGTTAATTCCCTCGGGGTTCTCATGACCAAGCCAAACGCACTCAGTTTTTGTCTAGCCACCTGGGCGATACTGTTATCCCCATACGACAGGGTCTTTGTTCCGCAGAAGGCTATCAAAGGTCAAGCCCTGGCTGATTTTTTAGCTGTCCATCCAGGCTCAGAAACAGCCATAATTTATGAAAAAATTCCTGATGAAGTCATCACCTCGAATATGACCTCGTACGACGCTATTTGGCTCATGTTCTTCGACGGTGCTTCAAGAACGGGACCAGCTGATATCGGCACTGGAATCGGGGTGGTATTGATTTCTTCCTCCGAACTAGTAGTCAATCGGAAGTATTCTCTTACAGAACCTTGTTCGAATAACGTAGCCGAATATAACGCTCTAGTCATTGGACTCCAACTCGCAAAAGAAGTGGGGATCAGATACCTGGAAGCATATGGTGACTCGCAGTTGGTTGTTAACTAGATTCGGGGTTCATACGAGGTTCGCAACGAGGACCTGATTCCCTATTATCAGACAGCAATTGCCATCATTACAACCTTCGAGGGGTTCTTTATAGAGCACGTTCCTAGATTTCAAAATATCGAAGCCGATGCCCTGGCAGGTCTCGTCGCTTCCTTGGTACTCCCAAATAACACTCATCATCTAGTTGACATAATAGGCCATGAACTGGTCTGCCCCAGGAACAATCTTCAACTAAGTATGAGTTGCTCCGCCCAGGTAACCAACGACATACAAGACTAGAGACGTCCGCTCATCGACTTTACGATCTATAGAATTCTGCCAGAGGATGTGAGGGAAGCTACCTCAATCAGAAGACGCTGTCTCAGATTCTTCTACGATACAGGGACGAAAATATTATATCGGCGATCCTACGATGGGCTACTACTAAGATGCATGTCAAATACAGAAGCCAAAGAAGCCCTACATGAAGCTCATGACGGTACTTGTGGGAATCACCAACCTGGCCCGAAATTACAAGATCGTCTTCGCCGGATGGGTTATTACTGGCCCACAATGGTCGCAGATGCAGTTGATTAGGCAAAGAAGTACAAGACTTGGCAGATCCATGCAGATTTCATACATCTGCCATCTGAATTCTTGCACCCGACAGTGGCCTCTTGGCCATTCGAAGCATGGGAAATGGACATCATTGGGCCAATCACCCCGCCATCATCTAGAGGGTATCGGTTCATACTTGCAATCACCGATTACTTCTCCAAATGGGCAGAAGCTGTTCCGTTAGCAGAGGTCAAGACATCGAACGTGATTAGCTTAATAAAATATTACGTCATCTACCGTTTTGGACTGCCCCGAAGGATTATCCACGACAATGGTTCGCATTTCGCAAGCCACGCTTTCTATCGATTTTGTGATAAGAATCGAATTCAGAACATGGCCTCCACAGCATATAACTCCTCGGCCAATGGTCTGGCTGAAGCATTCAACAAAACCATTATCAAGATCCCCAAAAATTTTGTGTCTGCAAACAAACACGATTGGAATAAAAAGCATGGTGAGTGCTTATGGGCATATCGGACGACAATTCGGACGGCTAAAGGAAATACACCGTTCTCCTTGGTTTACGGGAGCGAGGCAGTACTCCCATTGGAAACTTAGATCCCCTCACTTCGAGTGGCCCTCACCTACCGGTTAACGACGGACGATAACTACCGCCGACGGCTACAAGAGTTAGAAACATCATATGAGAAGCGTTTACAAGCTCAACAAAGCATAGAGCTCTACCAAGCGCGCATCTCTCGGGCTTTCAACAAGAAAGTCAAACGGAGAATATTTCAAGTTGGCGATCTTGTCTTGGCCATTCGCCGACCAATGGTCATGACTCACAAGACCCCCGACAAATTCCACCCTAAGTGGGAGGGTCCGTTCGTCATCGAGACCGTATTCTCCAATGGAGCGTATCGTCTCGCAAAACAAAATGGAGACTTGCTCATGATGCCCATCAACGTCAAGTTCCTCAAGAAATTCTATGTCTAAACGACACCTTCCAACTATCTCACGGATTGTGAGTTATATATCCTTAGGTATCGCTGAACTTACACTCCGACTTCAAATCTTCCAGATTGTTGAGTTACGTACCCTCAGGTACTACTGAACTTACTTTCTGACTACTCCGAATGAATCTATATCTCATCCCTTGATCATATCTATGAACTTCCTGGTCAAAGCTTTTGTCTCCAAATCTATTACCCGCACCACCAGTGCGCAAAAGGGTAATAGGTCCATACAACTTATCCTAATCTATTACTCGCACTGTCAGTGCACAAAAAGGGTAATAGGTCCACAAAATTCCCCAAATGGGAAAAACAACCATGTCCATATTACCTTTGAGTTATTTTTCCATCCATCACTGACAAATCATCCTATACATAGAACTTCCACGTTGATAGCACCTCTGAGTTGTTCTGTGTACCTCTATTACGCCTACCCCTACCATGTCCTCATTACCTCTGAGTAGGAAGGCTTTGTTTTGACCCATATTTACCACGTCCTCATTACCTCTGAGTAAATATGTTGGTTTCCTCTCCACTTATTATCCGTACTCGTATAGCCAGTATACAAAAAGGGTAATGAGTCCACAAAAGTTATTCTAATCTATTACTCGTACCACCGGTGTACCAAAGAGTAGTAGGTCCACAAAATATCATTCAAATCTATTTGTTCGCATTTTCAGATGCACAAAAGGGCAATAGGTCCACAAAAATCCCTAGTAGGATGTCCTTTATCAAAAACAAATGCTGTATTAGGCCCTCTAGTACAAGCACCACAAAATATCACAGATAAAGTGTCGAGTGAACATACTCTGCTTATTCAAGATCAGTTACATTCATAAGACTATATCGACAGCAAAGAAAGAAAAAATCTAGCAATACATAGTTGGGATTGACAGCGCTTCGTCTTCAAGCAGTTTCGTGGCCCTCGAAGAAAGTTATGTTTTATTGCTGAGAAGCAAATAAAGCTGTTGAATCTCCAAGGAGCTGCCGGGAGGAGGATAAATATAGCATGCTATCCTCCCCTTCGTATTGCGGATGCCTTAGCCCTGCTCCCCCAAGGGACCATACCTTCAAAATATGGTCCCTGATGGTGGTTTTGCCTACTTGGAGAGCCGTGAGGATAGGACGTTCATAACGACGCCTGACCACCATCCAACTATCCGAGGTATAAAGGCTCTTCCTACCACCCGGGGAAAACTCTTCCGAAGCATGAAGAGTTCTGAGGTGTTTGATGTATATGCCAAAAAGGCGTAGGGAAAACTCTTCTGAAGCATGAGAAGTTTTGAGCTGTCTGATGTAGGTGCCAGAATGTTGTATTTTCACTCCATCGCCGACACCGGTCCTGAAGAAGTTTGCTAGCCAGATCCCTACAAAAATAGGAGAAAAAAGAGAGTTAGCACCAAGAAAAAGAAGAACTCTGTTATGCGGCCTAGCCAGTATGCGGCCCAGCCAAAACATACAGCTCCAAAGTCATGAAGTACTCATGCAGCATTTATATGACTCAGTCATTATCATACGGCTCAATGCGGCTCAGTCATGAAAAATCCATACGACCCGATCATGAAGAGCTAATGCGGCTTAATCATGAAAATTCATACAGATCCACCTTGAGGCACTCAGGCGGTTCAAGTTCGAATGATCAGCAGTTATGCGGCCCAGTCCATGCGGCCCCATCATACAGAACATATGTGGTCCAGACGAGATAGGGCATACATCGACCAGGCTTATAGCAGAGGTAGTATATGACAGGCCCGCGCATGAAAATATGCGCTATGGCTATTTGAAGTTTCATTTATCGTATGCTCACCATGAATGGAAGGAGGTGTTGGCCGATTCCATGGTCACACCCGATTTGAATAATCGACATGAACTTAAGTCAATACACAAAATATACGAACTGCTGCTAATCATTTCAGGATATATGAAATCAATATCAACGAGCGTCATACTGCATCATAAATCATATAAATCATCAATCGAAAGATTACTTTCAATGAGATCCAGTCCAAATCATTTTACAATTTATTATGTATTTTATCTTTATTGAGTCTAGGATTTAAATTGTAAGATTGACTAGGTAATACTGGCTTAGGTTAATCTCAGTCCATATTTCTAAAAAGCCTACCTATTCCTATTTCATTTTTACCAAAAGTTCAAAATTATTTTTGCAACAGAATTTGACAAATATTTCGAAATTCTCCTAGACAGAACTCAAAACTGAGTTCGGCCCGAGTTCGGTCCGAACTCTGCCCGAGTTCGGTTAGTTTGAATTCAAATATCCATTGCCTCCAAATCTGCATGCAACGTCCATATACGAAATATTTGCATCAGAACTCTGTCAGAACTCTGTCCGAGCTCAGTCTCAGAAAACACCTATAAATAGGAGATAGTTTTTTATTTTAAATCACTCATTCACTCTTCATCTTCTCTTCTCTATTCAATAAGTATTTTCAATCGATCAAAAGCTTTCAAATCATACCTATACTTCTCTTAGCCAAAAGCCAGTAACATCTACTTCGATCTAGAGTCTTTTGGTGTTCAAGAGTTTCAAAGAGGTTGTTCAGTTTACAGCAACTATCCTTGTTGTGGAGCCGGTCGTACGCTCGTCACCAAGCACGGTGTTGTGAAGTTGGTCGTGCACTTGTCACCAAGCACGGTGTTGTAAGAGACTGCAAACTCTCAATTAGCTTGTGCCTTAGTGGATTAACATCGAGCAAGAGTACTCGAGACTGGATTAGTACTCTCAAAGGGATACCAGTATACATCGTTGTGTCACTGAGTTTGATCTCTCTATCTCTTGCTATATTTATTTACTGTCTCTTATTTACTGCCATAGTTATAACTTTAAATTTTTGAATTGGTGATTATTTTCTGCTGCACACACACGCACTCTATTCACCCCCCTCTAGAGGTGCTCAACGGTCCTACAATTGGTATCAGAGCAGGTTATATTATAATATAACAAACCTCGGAGAGTATATATATGGCATCCGTGAAATCAATATTCAACGGTGAAGGACAATCCACAAATAGACCCCTACTATTTGATGGTACAAACTATACCTATTGGAAAACACGGATGACTTTCTTCTTAAAGTCTCTTGACTTTGATCTTTGGTCTATAGTGATTGACGGTTATAAGAAACCGACACCTACAGTGGTTGACGGACAGCTTGTAGACAAGTCTCATGATAAATATACAGAAGCTAAAAAAGCTAAGGCTAGTCTAGATACTCGTGCCATCAATGCACTGTTCTGTGCAATTGACAAAACGGAGTTCAACAGAGTTCCAACCTGTAAAACGTCTCACAAGATTTGGAAACTTCTTGCGGTAACTCATGAAGGTACTTTCCAATTGAAGGAATCCAAAATCAGTAGACTAACACAGGAATATGAATCTTTTAAGATGAAACACGGTTAGTTAATTACACAGATGTTCACACATTTTCTTGATATTACTAATCCTTTACAATCTCTTGGTACGGATTACAGCAATCATGAGAAGATCAAAAAAGTGCTACGGGCTCTAACCAAGAACTGGAACCCGAAGGCAACAGCAATCATTGAAGGAAACGATTTCACCACCATGTCTCTGGAAATATTGATGGGCAAGCTCATGACCCATGAACTTGATCTGTAAGAGTTTGAAGAAGCAACTCCAAAAGAAAAATCTATTGCCTTCAAAGCTCAAGCCAAACAATCAACATGCAATGATTCGGATGAAGAATCATCAAGTGGTGATGAATAAGCCCTACTAGTAAAGAACTTCAGGAAATTCCTAAAGTTTGAGAAATCAAACAGAAGAAAAAGAGATATCTAAGAAAGCAATGAAGATGAAACCATATGCTTTGGATGCAAGAAGTCAGGGCACATGAAGGACTGCCCAACTTCAAAGAAAAGCAGTCCATATGACAGATCAAGATCAAGCAGAAAAACAACAACCAGTCAAAAGTATGCTAACACAAGCATCTGGCATGAAAATGATGCCAGTGATACAGAGGAAGAAGACAGACCCTGCAGAAATGCCAATGTCTGTCTCATGGCATTTGATAAGGTATCCTCAAACCCTCTATATGATGATTTTACTTTCGGTGAATTAGAAAATGCCTTTAGCGAATTACTTGAAGATCACAGAACTATGCTTGACAAGTATAAGCAATCTCGAAAAGAGATTAAGGCATACACAACCGAGATAGCTAGACTGTCCAATCTTATTGAAGATATTAAAGAGACGTCTACTACCGGTAACACGGAAGAGATAGCCAAACTCAAGGTAGACTATCATGAAGCTATCCTCAAGGTTGAAAAGAAAGAAAGAGACTATGTCAAGATACAAGAGTTATATGACATAGAGAAGAAGAAGCACTTAGTCACAGAACAAAGACTCTCAGATATGACTGCTAGATATGAAGAGTCTGTTGTGATTTCTAAAAAGTTAGAAATCAAGTTAGGCAAACAGGCAATACCTGTGACACAGCCTAAGTTTAGTCCTAATGCCAAGCATACACCTAAGATGACTAAAAATCAGAAAGCACGAAAGAAATACGACTATCACCATGCTTTCACTTATAGGTTTTCTAAGAAATCAAACAAGCATGTCAACACAGTTTCAACCACCACTGGTTCTAAACTGACTTGCACATATTGTGGTACACATGGACACATATCACCATATTGTTTAGCAAGAAAACTTGTTGACAATCACACTTTATTCTAGAGACCTAAAACTAATCAATATGGACCCTTCAGTAAATGGGTACCAAAGGATTCATCTACTTGTTTTGTAGGTGGACCCTCAACCCTCTCATGCTAAAAGCAAATGGATCCTCGATAGCGGATGTTCGCGGCATATGACTGGTGATGCATCTTTGTTCGCCACGCTATCGATGAAGAAAGAAGGATACGTCTCCTTCGGAAATAATTTGAGAGGTGATATTATTGGTAATAGCACTGTCGGTATTTCTCTTTATCCGGTAATAAAGGATTTTTGTCTAGTAATAGAATTGAAACATAACCTACTGAGCATAAGTCATTTGGCTGATAATGGTTATGGTATCAATTTTGTGAAAGACAAATTTACCATATATGATATGTCATCTGGTGATCCCATATATAAAGGGATTAGAGAAGACAATATTTATGTTTTCTCTTTGGAGAGTACTAATAATGCAGGAAGATGCCTAGTAGCTAATCTAGATGAAAGCTGGCTATGGCACATGAGACTAGGGCATACAAATATGGATACTATCTCTCGACTAAGCACTAAGAAGTTGGTAAAAGGACTCCCCGAGATTCCATTCAAGGGAGATATGGTATGTGCTGACTGTGAAAAGAACAAAGCACATAGGTCTACATTTAAATCCATCAACGCTGTAAGTACTTCTAGACCTTTACAGTTGATCCATATGAATTTATTTGGTCCTAGTAGAGTCGCTAGTCTTGGCGGTAAGCTCTACGCTTTTGTAATTGTTGATGATTTCTCTCGCTTTACTTGGGTTTACTTTTTATCAAACAAAAGTGATGCTATTTTTGAATTTCAGATATTTTGCAAAAAGGTATAAAACGAAAAAGGCTTCATGATTACTCGTATCCGAAGTGATCATGGTAGCTAATTCATAAATTCTGATTTCAAAAAGTTTTGTGATGATAGTGGATATTACCACGAATTTTCTTGTCCTAGAACTCCCCAACAGAATGGTGTTGTAGAGCAGAAGAACCGTACTCTAAACGAAATGACTAGAGTCATGCTGAATCAGCATAATCTTTCTAAGTATTTTTGGGCGAAAGCTGTTAGCACAGCCTGTCATGTTTTAAATAGGATATTAATTAAACCTATCTCGAAGAAAACATCATATGAACTTTGGTTTGGAAGGATTCCAAACATTTCTTACTTTAAAGTTTTTGGATGTCGCTGTTTTATCCTGAACACCAAGGATAACTTGGAAAAGTTTGACTCTAAAGCAGATGAAGGAATATTTCTCGGATATGCTGCTAAGAGTAACGGATATAGAATTTTTAATAAAAGATCTATGATTGTTGAAGAATCAATTAACGTTACTTTTGATGAGCTCAATAGTCACAGATCTAGCGACAGTGATGATGAAGATGTACAAGCAAAAACTGAGAAAAGTTCTGTGGAAGATCTGACTCAAAAATTTGATTCATTAAAGTTCTTACCAGATCATCCAGAGACACTCATCATAGGTGATGTATCAAAAGGTGTAAGTACACGCTCCTCTCTCAGGAATTCTAAAATAGCAGCAAATATAGCTTTTATTTTTCAAATAGAACCTAAGAATATAGATGATGCCTTTTCTGATGAGTTTTGGATTGATGCCATGCAAGAGGAACTAAATCAAACCAAGTTTGGAAACTCGTTCCTAAACCTATTAGTCAATCAATAATTTGTACCAAATGGGTGTTCTGAAATAAACTTATTGAAGATGGACAAGTTCTACGCAACAAAGCACGTCTAGTGGCACAAGGTTATAATCAAGAAGAAGGTATTGATTATGATGAGACATATGCTCCTGTTGCTAGACTAGAAGCCATCCGCATGTTTTATGCATTTGTATATTTTAATGATTTTAAATTATTTCAAATGGACGTAAAAAGTGCATTTTTGAACGGATTTTTAAAAGAGGAAGTTTTTTGTGAAACAACCCCCTGGTTTTGAAGATTTTCAAAAACCTGATCACGTCTTCAAGTTTAAGAAAGCACTCTATGGACTCAAACAGGCACCTCATGCTTGGTATGAACGCCTAAGTGCCTTCTTACTTGATAATGGTTTTTCAAAAGGAAGAGTTGATACAACTTTGTTTATCAAATCTTTAAATGATGATATTCTCCTTGTGCAGATATATGTAGATGACATTATATTCGGTTCTATTAATAAAAAAATGTGTCAAGATTTTGCTAAGTGTATGCAGAGTGAATTTGAGATGAGTATGATGGGAGAGCTAAACTTCTTTCTAGGACTTCAGATCAAACAACACTCAAAAGGAATATTCATCAACCAAGCCAAGTATGCGAAAGACATACTGAAAAAGTACGACTTCGATAATGTAAAGCCAATCGGAACTCCAATGGCTACATCCACAAAGCTTAATTCTGATGAAAATGGCAAACCTGTCGACCAACGTAAGTATCGAGGTATGATTGGTAGCTTATTATATTTAACTGCTAGTCGCCCTAATATTATGTTTAGTGTTTATATTTGTGCATGATACCAGACAAATCCTAAGGAATCACACCTAAGTACCGTTAAACCTATCTTTCCATACCTTAAAGGAACTTCTACAGTTGGCTTGTGGTATCCTAAAACCAAATCCTTTAACCTCATAGGTTACTCGGATGCGAATTTTGCAGGATGCAAAGTAGACCGTAAAAGTACCAGCGGTACGTGTCATTTCCTAGGAAAGGCCTTAGTCTCTTGGTTTAGCAAGAAGCAAAATTCTGTAGTATTATCAACTACTGAGGCTGAATATATCGCCACAGGACGTTACTGTGCTCAAATTTTATGGATGAAGCAAACCCTAGAAGACTACAATTTGTGCTACACTAAGATTCCTATTTATTGTGATAACACTAGCACCATTAATCTGACTAAGAACCATGTATGTCACTCACGCACAAAATACATTGAGATACGTCATCACTTTTTACGTGATCATCAACAACACGGGGATATCTGCTTAGAGTTTATTGACACAGATCATAAACTAGCAGATATATTCACAAAACTACTGGCGGAAGACCGTTTTAACATAATGAGGCGAGAGCTCGGTATACTTGAATTTTCAGATTCATAGTGTAGTTTGGTAATTTAATTTAATTTTATGACTCGAAACTTCGAAAATTATTTAACTGAAATTATTTTTTTGGTATAAGCCTACAAAGGGTCTGTCTGTCACAACGACTACGGTCGAAGCGAAGCGGTATTTAAGAGTTCCCGGTGAACCTCAGTTAGCTGGGACAGTACCCATACAGCTAACCCAAAAATAATAGACGTTATTAAAATATAGAAGTCAAAGGTCATAAAGTTACAGTTTAAAATATCAAAACTGTATTTATTACCTCGGAAATACAAGTAGCCGAACTTGGACCGAACTCTGAGCGAGTTCGGGCTGAATTCGGGCTGAGTTCGGTCGGCTTTGTTCAGCTTCCAGAACCGAACAGCCGGCCCTAACCCCTTTATAAACCCTTCTTCTCCTCATCTTTTTCACACAACAATTTGTGAAAAACTTCCTACTTCTACAAAAACTCCTTCCTACTCCTTCCCTTCAAGATTTCTAGGAGATCCAGTGGGCAAGTCAACTTCATCTTCTTCCTCCTCTTTCAAGGTACTTCAATTTCCTTCTCCTTTTTTCATCTATGGCTCCCAAACGTCAGAGAAGACATGCTATTATGAATGTGCGACCGACACTACACTACGTAGGAACCTGTGCAGGTGAGGCATCGGTCGGTCCTAGAAATGGTAGCAGCGCGAGGTGACCGGACGTATTGCAACGTAGGGATCACCAGGCAGCTCTTTCGCTACCTAGCCAAACCCGCCACCTCATGTGCCAAAGTCAAACGGTTGTTCTTCCTTCCCCGCTCCCTCTTTTGCTACATATACGGAGGAAATCGCTCTACTTTCGGGTAAGTCAAGTTAGAGACGCTCGTCAGTAGTCAGTTTGCTTTCCTTCCTATAGGGCCTGATTCGAAAGGAGAAAGATTGGAGTTCCATTTTGAATTGACTCAGAGAGGTCTGTGAGCTCGAGCTACATAGGTGAAAAGACAGGATGTATTCCGACAAAATGCTATTATTTCTAGGAGGACACTCTGTAATGATCGTTTCATTCGGGCAGGCACCTGTCTTTCCTCATTCCACTCTGCAGGTTGATCCCTCTCAAGCTGGATCTTCCTCGTCTGACTACGTCCCTACCAGTCTTTTTAGTCCAGCTAGACCATTAGGTTCAGATGACTTTGATTCTGGTTTATTTCTTGATAAGGAATTTTCTGACCTATGGTTTGATTCTTTCTCTGGCCGCAAAATATGTGCTGGAGCTTTTGTTAAATTTACTATTTTTTCTGAGTATGTTCCCACGTTTGACCATCTCGGCTATCGAGACTTCTTCAAAGTAGCCGAAAACATCTTCGACAATGTTGTCCGTATGTTTTACTGCAACTTACAGGTAAAACCAAACGACAACTTCTATTCTTGCATTGCTGGACAAGAATTGGAGTTCAGCGCCACTGACATCAGCGAATATTTTCATGTTCCTGATGTGGGTGAAGCTCTTATGGATATCCATTATATCCAATTTCCAGAAGATGTCACTCTAAACTCTTTCAAAGAACTGATTTGCCATCCTCAACCTGTTCTTAGAAGAGTCTTTTCAAAAGACCTTAACCAAAATTTTTATGAACTCCTTCGTTTTATTTTCTCTGTTCTTCTTCCAAAGAAAGGATCATCTGATGAGATCACTTTCTTAGAGCTGTCTGCTATGTATCATATCCATTTTGGTATTCCTTTCTCTATCCCCAAGACCATGATGGCCTGGATGTTGAACTACAAAATATAGGATGCAACCTGGTCTATCCTATGCACTTGGCCTCCATCTTTCACAGGTTTGATATTGATCTTCAAACCTGTGCCTACTCCTCCACTGCCGTAGAGCTCACCAGATCTCGTCGATACCCTATTCCACCTCTGCCTCATGGAACACAGCCTGCTCCAACTGCTGACGCTGAGGCTCCTCCTCCTGATGCTGCTCCAGCTCCTGCTCCAGCCCCTGCTCCAGGTTTTGACCCAGGATTTTATCAGAGATTTAATGACTTTGTTGCTCTCTCTGCGCAACGTCATCAAAGCTATCTCGACTCGGAGTTCCGCCACATCTACCAGGCTCAGGTGTTGCGGAATGGGATTGCTGATCTACACTGGAGTCTCTCACATGACCCATCACATCCCGTGACTATCCTTCCTCACCCAGGCTTCCCAGGTCCCAAGTTCGGAGATGAGGCATCTTTCCCTTACTTCAATCCTACTGCAGCTTACTTTCCTCCGGATGCTCCTGGCGGTGACGACCCCACTATGTGATGCAGTCTTGAGCTGGTGGACAGTGGATAGGATGTTAGATGATGATCTATGCTATGATGTAATTTTTATTTTGTCTAAACTTTTCAGTTAGACATATTCAGCACTTTATGATTGTATCTTTTTCCTTTCAGTGAGACTTTGTTATGCATGATATTCTAGTTTATTCAGTACTAGTTATCTTTTTATGCACTTTGTGTTATTTGGTTATCTCTAGCTTCACTTTGTCTGTTTGTTGTAAATTGTTGGCTTCACACATTAGGGAGAGCCAAAACCATTTTTATATTGACAAAGGGGGAGAAAGAGTATATACCTAATCCAAATCAAAAGCATACTATTCAAATCCAAAACAAATCTAACCATGTTTTGTTCAGGTATATTTTATTTTGTTCTATTTTTTTGATATATTTTGGTATAAACTCAAGTTTGTCAATTATCAAAATGGGGGAGATTGTTGGCTCATTCCATGGTCACACCCGATTTTAATAATCGACATGAACTTAAGTCAATACACAAAATATACGAACTGCTGCTAATCATTTCAGGATATGTGAAATCAATATCAACGAGCGTCGTACTGCATCATAAAGCAAATAAATCATCAATCGGAATATTACTTTCAATGGAATCTAGTCCGAGTCATTTTACAATTTATTATGTATTTTATCTTTATTGAGTCCAGGATTTAAATTGTAAGATCGACTAGGTAATACTGGCTTAGGTTAATCTCAGTCCACATTTCTAAAAAGCCTACCTATTCCCATTTTCTTTTTAAAAATTATTTTTTAATAGAATTTGACAAATATTTCGAAATTCTCCTAGACAGAACTTAAAACCGAGTTCGGTCCGAGTTTGGTCCGAACTCTGCCCGAGTTCGGTCAGTTTGAATTCAAATATCCGTTGCCTCCAAATCTGCATACAACGTACATATATGAAATATTTGCATCAGAACTCTGCCAGAACTCTCCCCGAGTTCGGTCTCAGAAAACACCTATAAATAGGAGAGAGTTTTTCATTTCAAATCACTCATTCACTCTTCATCTTTTCTTCTCTATTCAACAAGTGTTTTCAATCGATCAAAAGCTTTCAAATCACACCTATACTTCTCTTAGCTAAAAGCCAATAATATCTACTTCGATCAAGAGTCTTTTGGAGTTCAAGAGTTTTAAAGAGGTTGTTCAGTTTACAGCAACTATCCTTGTGTGGAGCCGGTCGTGCGCTCGTCACCAAGCACGGTGTTGTAAAGTTGGTCGTGCACTTGTCACCAAGCACGATGTTGTAAGAGACTGCAAGCTCTCAATTAGCTTGTGCCTTAGTGGATTAACATCGAGTAAGAGTACTCGAGACTGGATTAGTCCTCTCAGAGGGATACCAGTATATATTATTGTGTCACTGAGTTTGATCTCTCTATCTCTTGCTACATTTATTTACTGTCTCTTATTTACTGCCATAGTTATAACTTTAAAATTTTGAATTGGTGATTATTTTCTGCTGCACACACACGCACTCTATTCATCCCCCTCTAGAGGTGCTCAACGGTCCTTTAGGAGGGTCTGCCGCTCTCGGCGGAGAAGCAAGTTTCTTCCCTTTGGCTGCCGCACCAATCGACTTAGAAGCTTTTGGAGCCATTGCAGAAAGTATGATGAAGTCAAAGGAGGAAAAGGTGAAAGGGGAAAATCTCTCTGCGAATGACTCCTATTTATAGAGTTGCTGAAGAGAGACTCTTCGATTCTCGAGATCATTAAGGATAGGGGCGACATTTGGGGACTTTATCCCTAGTAACCGTCGAGCGTCTCTTCGGTTTTCGAGATCATTAAAGATAAAGTCGACGTTTGGAAACTTTATCCCCAGTAACCGTCGGCTTCATCTCGAAAATAGATCCACAACCGAGTTAGAAGAATTAAATGCAGCAGTGACAGCGGACAGACTCTCTGTGGCTCGAAACGTCCCTGCGACTCAATATTTCTCTGCGACTCAGGATCCCCCTGCGGCTCAGTATTTCTCTGCGACTCGAGATCTCTTTGCAGTTCATAAACATTAACTTCCTGCAAATTGAAGACTCCCTATGGCTTGACATATTTTTTATGCTTCTTATTCAAAGTATTCCAAATTTACAATTTGAAAACTTTGAAAGGGGTCTTATAGAAACATAAAAAATATGGAGTTCATACGGATTACAAATTACCGCATAGGTACTTCAGGCCAAACAGGTCCGCATGAAGGAAAGCCGCATGACTGTTCAAAGACATATGCGGCCCATTAACAAATAGCTGTAAAAGGAAGACATGCGGCCAAGAGGAGCAGTTGGACTGATAAAGCTGACAAGTCCCTGCAAAACATGACAGTTCTGACACTTCGACAAGAAAGATAAGACGTGAGATGTCACCCAAAAGCAGGGTTCGTACGCCTCCATGCGGCCAAAAGAGTGTCATCCAAGCCGCATAAACCTCATGCGGCCCAGCTTATGCGGCCCCAAAGTTCCCAAATTTCATACAGCCTGTGATCCAAGCCGCATGAGTCTCATGTGACCCCACGTGATCGAAGACAGAGAACACCATACGCAACGGGACACGTGGCAAACGAACGAAGTCCCTAACTACCCAGATTTGCTGCAACAAAATCCTAACAAATCGACAGATGGCAGCCCACGAGCGGGTCTTCGCGTGCTAATCAACCACGTGGCCGCAAGTCGTCCATGCGGCTCAAAATACATCATATTATAAATAGCAGGGTGCCACACCCCTGTAAAGTCTAGCAACCTTCAAGAGAGAAGTAATTTTTTCACGAGCTAGAGACTGCATCAGATAGTCCATGGAGTAAGGCAGAGTTGATAACACTTTTCCGAGCCTCCACCGTCACCCCCCAGAATCAAAACTAAATAATTGTACTTAGATTGTTTCCTATGATTTCTTTCTAGGTTTTCCTTTGTACAAGTGAGTTTGCAATCAAGTTCAGTATTCTGTAATACCTGTCTTTGATTTTTAATGGAAAACAACCACAGAAGCTGTATATCGATGCTATAGAAGCTAGCAAAGAGCACTTATGGATAAAGAATTTCCTAAAGGAGTTATCGTTCAAGCAAGAGAAGTACAATCTATATTGTGACAGTCAGAATGTCATTGACTTAAGTAAAAATGCTACCTATCACTCAAGGACAAAGCATATCGACGTACACCATAATTGGATCCAAGATGCTTTAGAGAATCGTCTTATGAATATTAAGAAGATTGATACAAACCAAAATTCTTCTGATATGATAATGAAGTCTCTACCAAAAGAAAAGCATAACTTCTACCGAAGGATGGCAGGTATGGCTACTGTTTGAAAACTTTCTCCTCATGAGGATGATGGAAGAGATTGATGGGAACGGGTCCAACCCCATAATGAATTAATATATATTTGATCCATGGAGATCGCTGACCCATGGTTGGATTTGGCTATGTACCTAGCCATTTTACTAGGTACAGTTTTCTGTAACAAGATTCAAGCTTGGGAGGCTGTTTTGAAGTATTGTTATTATTATTTGGCTCGGTCTTCAATACTAAAATCGTAGAGAAAAGTTTTCTCTTTAATCCAGATTTTGAATCAGGGCATTAGAAGATGTATTGAAAAAATTATGACAATCTAAAGTAGCATACATGTTCATATTCTGCATGCATGCAACATTGATGCTTTGTCTTTCTCCAAGCATTGGAAGATGGAAGGACTGATCTTGCGAGATGGAAGCATTGAGAGATGCAACTTCTCGATATGTTTTGTCCGACTATAGTATAATTGATTTTAGGCGAGATCAACGACGCTCTAACTGTCACAAAACAAAATAAGCCTTGTATCTTCTTGAATCCTAACTCGCTGACTAGAACTTTTTTCTTTATCATAGCGCCTCTTTTGACGCTTCTTCTGTAGCCATGTACTCTGACTATGTAGTTGATATAGCCACAATATCCTGGAGGCTGAATTCCAACTAACTAGACATCCTGCAAATGTGTATACATAGTCCTTAGTTGATCTTCTCTTATCTAAATCATCAACATAATCTACATCCACATATTCATGTAACTAGCTTGATATTTGTTCTGACTTGTGAAACAATAAACCAAAATTCTTACTATCTTTTAGGTATAGAAGTATCCACTTTACTACTTCCTACCGAAGCTTTCATGGATTTAAAATGTACCTAATGACTAAATTGACTACGTATGATAAATTTGTCATTGCATATATAAGGGTAATAATTTCATTTTTCAAAAAGAAAAAAAAATGTTTGATCTCTTATATGTTAATCATATTTTTCCTTGATATGAATTTACCTCTTATTAATATTTTCTTTAATATAACTTTACCTCTTATTACTACCACTTTCCTTGATAAATGTTGTCGTCGATGCGCCACTCTAATTTGCCTAAATCCATAATCAAAGTTCACGAAGGGATCCCAATTCGGGGGGGTGATGATTTAGAGTGAAATATCATTAAAAAATGTTCCTCAAAGTGGTAAATGAATAAGAACAAAAGTAAATTAGTAGTGTTGGGAACGAAGCAAGAAAACGTTCCCCTAAGCCAGAAAACCATGCGAGAGAATCGAGCAAAAGCACACAAAACAAAAATGTCAAACAGAAATCGTAGACACACAGATTTTTAGGTAAAAATTATAGATGGAAAAAACTATGAGACGATCGGAGTCCAACCCTGAAGAACCTCCACTAATAGAATAAAGAGAATACATCCTCTACAAACTCTTCCCGATCCAAACGGATCACCACAACTCACTTGAAATAAGAAAATTTGATCGCAAAAACCGAAGAATAAGAGATGTTGAAAAATTATTCGAAGCGAGCTCTCATTCACAATAATCTTCAATCCATTCTATCTCTCAAAAATTGTAAAGCACTCTTGCTTCCTTATGAGATTTTTTTGAGATATATTTTAGTGTGCGAAAACACTTATATATATAGCCTTGAACCCACAACTAATTGAGGTGTTCTACTATATATAGGAATACTTAATCTACCCCATTTATGTATTACTATTATATATAGAAATACTAAATCCAAGTCCATTGAGATATTCTACTATATATAGAGATACCTAATCCAAGCCCATTGTAATATTTCTATTATATATAGGAATACCCAATCCGACTCCGGTGTATTTTTTACATAGGTTGGAAATCCTACCGACTCCAACAAATTTTCCCATTCACAACCCTTGTTAGCAATCACCCGAATAAAATGCGTATTATACACAAATTTTTTCGTATCTTACATAAACGTATAATACTTACGTAGTTTTGAAAATTTCGAATTTGTACGTGAATTTTAAGCCTGTAGCATTTTAAACGCGTACCGTACGAATTTTTAAAAAGTTAGGCCAAAAAAACGTGACCGATAAACCCAACAGTCTTAACTTTCTTGACTCTTGCTGCTATTAGATATTAAGACTGGTACAATTCTAAAAAATTATCAAAAGAAAAGAAAAAAAAATCTCACAGTAACCAAAAAAAGAAACCCAAGAGTCTGTGCACATGTTGCTTGCAACAATCAAAGAAAAACCTTTCGATTTTCCATCATCCAACCTCTTCTTATTCTCACACTAAACCCTTGTTTATGAAGGAGTAGAGGTGGGTGGGCCCTATATATATGCCAAATTTTTACTGCCGAATTTGTTCATATGAAACGTACTAAACACGAATTAAATCTAATCCGAATGTTTTTCGTTTGACGAATTTTTGACCGAATTTTTGACCGTATTTTACTTATACTGTGCCGATTTATACTCGTACTTTTGTCGTTCCGAATTTTTTTCGGTTGCCGAATTGCTAACAAGGTTCACAACTGTGTGGAGGGGGTTGTCATCCCAACGATCCTCCAGCAGTACTAGAACTTTTTCCTTGGAAGAGCCTTAGTGAACATGTCTGCTCCATTATCATCTGTATGAATCTTCTCAAGCGTCGCGTTCTTTTTCTCATCTACATTCCGTATCCAATGATACTGAGTCTCAATATGCTTGACTGACTATAAAATGTCTAGTTCTTCACAAGTTGAATGACACTCTGGCTATCGCAAAGCAAATTATATACCTTCTTACAAAAAGAAATATTTTAAGCAAATATTTTTATTGAAAATATAAAAACTAGCACATATACCTTTGCCATTTAAAAACTTAAGTGGTATGTTCGTTTTTTGGAAGAAACAGTCAAAATTTTGATTTTAAAATAGTAAAATTATAGCTTAGTTTTTTAACTGTTTCCTATAAAAATGATAATATTTTTTTTTAAAATAGTAGAAATATATGCTAGTATTTATATTTCGAATGAAAATATTTGCTAAAATATCTAAAAAATAAAAAAGGGCGGAGACAAAGAAGACAATGTGACCCAAAACAAAATGATTATTTATAGGGGCACATCAAAAGTTGATCAGGGCTAGTCAGGATTGGAGCTAGCCCATATTTGAGAGAAAATAGCTCAGGCTATCCCATTTTCCTACTCATTGGGCTGTCCCAACCCCACACCCCCCATAAACCCCAAATTTTACTATCTCTCTTCTTGTAACACCCCTAAATTTTTGGAATTTTTTATTATTTATTTGATTTAAATAGGAATTTATAGAATTTATGAATATTTTTGATTAAATAGTTATTATTATAGATGACCTTAGCCATGGTTAAGATTTGGAGTACAAGACGACTAAGAATTATGACACGGATAGTGTACATGTGTGATTTGACTAGTATTTTAGCCACGGTAGGGAAGGTCGAGCCATAGGTGTGTTCTAACTAGGAAAACCAGGTCAAGTTGCGACTTAACCCCCCCCTCCCCCCCACCGATGAATTTATTTATTTATTTATTAGATTATTGACTTTCTAGGAGACCCGGTTGTACCAATTTAGCCCCGACTTGACCCGAACCAAATCCAAATCTAAATAGACATGTAGTACTCTCAAATACCTTCATGTTGATATATATTTTGTATATATATTTTATTAATATTAATATGTTTTCAATTTTGGAAAGTTTTTATTTATAAGAAAGTGTCTACTTGTAATCCTAGTGTAATCCTAGTTGGCATTAGTTTATATTTGACTCAAAGTCCAACCCAAACCTATGTAGGCATGTTGGGCATTAATATATATTAATAAATATATATATTTTATATTTAATTCAGATTTGGATTATATTTATATAAAATAGATTTAGTTACTCTATATTAGGAAAGACCTTTTTAATCCTCAATCCAATCAATTAGCCAACTCACCAACAACCCAAACAAATCAAAGGGGGCCACTCTTGGCTGACCAAAATAGCCCTCCCCCATGTATATGCAGCCAACATCCCATTAGGAATAGCTTTCCTATTATACTATATGCATGCAACCCAAAAAGCCCATATATATTCCTACTTATACCCAAACCCTAACCCTAACTTAATTCTCCCTTCCTCTTCCTCTTCATATCCGACCAACCCCCTCTTCCTCTCCAAATTTTGGCAGCACCTCCTCCATCCAAATCCATCATCTTCATCCCCTCCATCATACAACTCTTTCTCCTCCATAAAAACTCCTTCTTTCATCCTTTTTCCATCTAAACTCCACCAAACAAACCCTAAAAATTCTATCTTCTCCATCCAACCATCTAGAGCCATTCTCAACCCCTCCAAACTCATCAAGAGAGGATTAGAAAGCAAGAATAGCAATAAAGGTGGAAGCTTTGGCAAGGAGAAGCCTCCACAACCCAACTAGCAAGGACTTTTGGTAAGAAACCCTAATTTTTCATCTCAAACATATGCTATAATTCTGTAGAAATTCTATTATTAAATCAGTAAAAATAGTATTTTGGTACCTTTTATTATGTATTTTTATCCATAAAAGTTTCATGATTTATAGTCGTAATATTCATGTTTCGGTAGGATCAAATTTAACCCCGTTGTGAAGGAACTATAAGTTATTGGTGGTTATTTTTGAAACTAAATTTTATGTGTGTTAATATATATAAATTAGGATTTTTAAGTATTTTTTCACGAATTTAGCAACCCAAATCTGGTCGAAAAAATTATAGGTTAAAAGTAGTTTTTTCGGGTAATCTGCCGACTTAGGATGTTCCAAATTAGTAGCATAACTTAACTCTTATATTCATGTCTTAATTCTGAGATATAATTTACTTTAAATTTTGTATAAAATATATTTTTGGATATTTTAGCTATTTTGAATAATTGGCCATGTTCAGAACGAGTTTCGGGTAGACTAGCGGACGTAGTAGTCAACTAGTCACATAATTCTTTATAAATCGTAATTCTGGAATTTAAGATTAAATACTGTATAAAATAGTTTTAAAAATTATTTTTAGGAATTTTCTATGATTTTTAAGTGTGTTATTGAAGTTGGGTCATAACCGATTAATTGGAAGGTCGAAAATCCAAAAACTGTGTTCCGAGGTCTCGTTGGACACATATATATGTTATACAATTTAAGTAGTCCTACGAGATATTTGAATATATTTAAAGTAGTTTAAAACACTAATTTCACTACTAAAATCTACTATATTAGCGACGTTAGTTAAAACGTCGCTAATTCTTGCAATTTAGCGACGTTTACGTTAAACGTCGCTAATCGTCGCTATTATCGACGAAAATTGCGATGTGCCAGTGACGTATATTAATTAAATGAGCTTTTTGTCGATAAACGTCGCCATTACGTCGCTAATAGCGACGCATTTAGTGACGTTCCTAACAACGTCGCTAAATTTTAATTAAAATCCGCCCCCCCCGGATTCATTTCCCCTCATTTTCCATTTTCACTCTCTCTCCTCACTTTCCCCTCCGGCGCGACGAACTTTTTCCTCCGGCGTGGTGAACTCTCCCCTCCGACGTGGCAAACTCTCCTCCCTCTCCGGTACGTAACTCCCCTCTCTCTCTATATATATATATTTTTTGGTTGTGGGTGGTTGCGGGGGTGCGGGTGGCTCGGAGGGAGGGGCACAGGGGGGGTGCGGGTGGTTGGGGGTGAGGGGCTAGGGGGAGGGGCAGGAGGATACGGGTGGTGGTGAGTGGGGGTGGTTGGGAGGGTGCGGGGCTGTGGGGGGGAGGGGCAAGGGCCGGGGGTGGTCGGGTGGTGAGTGGGGGGGTGGCTGGGGGGAGGAGCAGGGGGTGAGGGCGGCTGAAGGTGAGGAGGGAGGGGCTGGGGGTGTTAGGGTTAGGGTTCGATCCAGTGCCAACAAGTGGTAATAGATTATAATAAAAAAGCAAGTTGTCGAAGACGAGAACTCGAAGATGAACCAATGTAGATCTCCTCCAACGAACTCTTCCGAATCAACCAGGGACTTCATTTCTTCTTACCCTTCTTGAAAGTTTGACATGCGTAATTCACACCTTAGTAGTTTTCAATAAGGTCAAGGGATAACGATATAATCCTCATCCACTATCTGAGACACTATGGACCATCGATAATTGATCAAACCTGATCCAAAACCGTAACTTTCACTCAGCTCAGTACGATCGATATACTGGCAATATGATGTTAGCACATGAGCGGTATGCCGAACTTGATTTAGGTTCTCATTTTGAAGCACCGGTATGCCGGCTCATATGAGCCTCAGTCGAAATCTTGTCCTCTCCGAACTTTTTTGACACATGGGTGTTGCTCTCGTGGATGTTTTCCAAGTAGGAAGGGACCGACACAAAAAAAATGACCATAGAGCAACAATCATTGTTATTTTTTCCTTGTGCATAACAAGTGGTCATCTATGCACAATTCTGCTATAATAGGCAAAAGTAACCAGCCAATAACTCTTTGGGGGCCCATTTAAACTACATTTTGAAGATGGATAACCTGCTCAGACGCCTATGTTTCGAGCGTGGCTTGTTTGGCCATTGCATTGGGCTTCTAAATGGATGTAGCATAACTGCAATCCAAATTAGCCCATGTAAAATGTGTGCCCATACTGAAACCAATTTTGCTTATTCAGTCAATTAGGGGTGGACCTACTGACATAATGAAAGCAACTGGCATCTTTTCACAGTGTATTTTTTTTGGAACAAAGAAAACAACTACATGATCGATGAAGAACCATTCTCCTATACCTTCACTTCTGCTTGCATCATGTGTCCGATCCATCTCCTTTTCACTAGGCGTATATATGAGCTACTTTCCCTTATAGTTATCGTTGCATCATTACCAAAGCTGCGAAGATTTCATAGTTACCACAGTTTTCCTTATCAGGACTGCGAATACATCATAGGTACTGGAGTTTCCTTACCAGAGTTCCGGAGTACACCGTGATAGCTCAATGATGTCCTCCACTGCATCTCACACATAACAGATAGTCTATCTAGTAATAGTGTCACTTGATTACATGTTTAGTTTCTTGGATCACTTGTTTTAAGATTAGGGGTCTGCTGCTCGGGGTGGGGCCCCGAGGGGGCTTGCAGTATAATGTATGTATGTAGTATGGTCTACTTTTGTTGGCCGGTTGACCTAAATTTATAATATTTTTATGGCCTCATGGTCTGGTTTGTTGATTATGACACTTAATTTTTATATATACTTTTGTGGTCTAGCTAGTAGTCTGGTTTGGTGATTATTTTTGTATATACTTTTGTGGCCAGGTAGCTTAGTTTCTATTTCATATTTGTATTTAATTTAATTTTATCTAATATTTTTTTAGATATGGCTCAACGTGGATCCTTTGGTACCGGTGCCAGTGGGAGTCGACGAGGAGGACGGTCTCCATCTACCAATCCTCCTACCGGGCCCTCCTCATCCCCCCGCACTCCAGTATACAATAGCGGTCTAGTCGCCAGAAGTAGCCCCGACTCTAGCAGTTCCAGGCTAGGGTCTTCTACTTCTACACCGCTACTGTCAAGTATTCCAGAGGCCGACCCCACTATTGAGGAGGAGGCCGACACTACCAGAATATGCTGAATTAGCGACGTCCAAAAACGTCGCTAATAAGTAAAAATATGCCGCTACATATATTTAGCGATGCAATAAAAAAAGCAGGTCACCGAAAAGCTAGTCGCAAACTTAGCGACGTTCGGCGACATTTACAGTACGTCGCCAACTTAGCGACGTATCTAGCGACGTCTATTCGTCGTATGTAGTGATATGGCAAGGTTTGCCACGTCAGCACGTTGAGCGACATTTAGCGATGGGCCATCGCAGTTAGCGACGTACCGATACATCTTTGCTACGTACTTCTGCATCGCAAAACTGTCGCAAAACGTCGCAAACCGTCGCTAATATACTGGAAAATTAAAAAAATATAATACAGTTTTTAAATCCTGCACACTGCACTTTACATACAGTTTAAACACTAATCTGGAAATGGGAGATGATAAAAATGTATTCAAATCCTGCACACTGTACTTTAAACTTTACACTGCACTTTATATCATCATAAACATCATCACAAACATAAATATATTCAAATCCTGCATACTGCACTTCATAAACACATATTATCACAAACATCAAATAGAGTCAAATAAAAATGGGAGATGATAAAAAGTCTCCCACCAAGTGTATAAAAAAAAGTGTACCAATAAACAATTTGCCCATAGGGCTAATACATACAACTCATAAAAAAATTAATAAAATTACTGAGGACCCCTGCCGCGCATCTGAGATAGCATGAACTCATACTGCTCCTGTGTGAGCTGCACCATAGGGGCAATAGGAGGCAGTGCAACGTCTGGAGTCGGCAACGTCGATGGACCGGAAGGACGTATCTGCTCCAGCTCTCGCAGTCGCTTAGTATGCGCAACAAGGGTACTCACCATCCTCTGAGAACTCTCCTCAATCGAAGTATGTATTTGAGTGAGTGAGACAGACATGGTCCTCTGCGATCCCTCCAGCTCGACCTGTCTGTGCTCTGTGCGCTCCGTAGACTCGATGAGCATGTGCAATCTGGCAGCTGTAGCCTGCTGCAGACTCATCAGCTCCTGTATACTACGCTCGAACGCATCAAATCGTCTGGTGATCATCGGATCGTCGGATCGTCGCTCTGCGGTATGGTGATCAGAAATCTGCTGCTGCAACTCGCGTCACGGCTCGTCGATCTGACGACCAATATCCTGAGCTCGTGATGACGCCTGCGAAGCTAGACACTGCATACTGACAGAGGGGGCCCGGGATGACTCTGAAGCCAAATAGGCACCGTAGGATTCCGTACCGTAGTACATACCCTTCTGAAGACCACCAACGGCGGTCATCCTGAGGTCATCCGACGATGGAGCTGTAGGCGTCTGGGAGGAAGTACCAGCCCCTCCCTCTGCTGGCGTACTAGCAACAGCAGTCGCCTCCTCTTGTAGCCGAAGAAACTCGGCCTAGAATAATGTTTGCTAACGTCTAAGTGTTTGCTAAAGTCTATATTGATATCTATTTTCCTGTTTTCTAAATTATAGTAAATTAATATAAAGAATAGAACGTACATATGCCTGCGTCGCCCAGCGTCTTTGTAGTACAGCATGCACCCATTGCGACAAGAATCGATTTTCTCGTATCCCATCCAGAGCGATCTCACCATACTCTTAAACCGATATAAGTCTTTAGGTAACTTAGCACCCGCCGACAAGATCTCTATAATCAACTCCAACACTCGGTTGTAGCATTCTTGCGACATGTTAAAATCTGACTTAATGCGCAACATTCCTGTAACCACCTCCAACAGTGAATGATCCTCACAACCAGGATACAATGGAGTCCTTGCATTCTCCAGCAACTCCATAAACTTTGCAGCATCGACATTCGGTGCCTCCTCAGCTGCATCATGAACGAAACTAGGCCCCACAGCGTCGAAAACTATGTTCACGCACCCGTCATCGTATGCATTATTATCTGAAACAAAATTAGGTCCCGCATGCATATACGGCTCAACATAAGGCTCCGGCTCTGATGCTAAAGACACAAGTTCTCCGTATGCGATCCACTGATAGTAATTAGGCGTGAAATCCTCGAGTACAAATGATATATCATTTCCACTTCTGAATAATATTTCACGTTATGACATTTCACACACGGACACTTAATTTTGGTTCCGTCCATGTACTGAGAAAATACCTTAAAAAACTGCAGAAACTGCTCTACTCCCGCTATGTATTCATCCTGCACACCACACACATCATCAGGACGATGATTGTACATCCATGAATGATTCTGCAAGTAGTAATTCATATCTATTTAGAAATAATTCTGCAAAGATGGACACACAATTATCTAATAGGCACAAATTTGTTTCATAAATACCTACACAAATTGGATACCTGGACACGAACCACTTGACATAGAGGTAGGGGCAACCACTGACAAGCCCCCCTGAAGTTTCGTGTCGTCTGGATGCATGTCGGACACGAAATCGCACGTGCACGGGATTTGGACTGTGCGTGCACAATCGTAAATTCGACTCTGATACGCCTTGGTATCTTGGACACACGACTTGTGGACCCAACTCAATTCAAGGTGATAGACACGAAGCCCTACCCCTACTCTCCACGTGGACACGAGTATGTGGCCTGTCACTCCCCATTCCCGGAATGCATATTTTTATACATGTACAACTCATGAGTATTTATTTAGTATTTATCATGTATTAGTCTGTATTTAAATTCCCTTAAATTTTCATGTTAATTAATTATCTGCTCTTTAAATTTTCATGTTAATTAATTTCCTGCAATTTTATTACCTGCATTTTGTTCCTGTATTTATTTTCTGCTTTTACCTCCTTATGTTGCTTTCGGGTTTGGCCTTGGATGACTTCCCTTAAACCCGGCCCACTAGCTCCCACCTACCACCCCTTCCTATTTAAAGCTTCCCTCTCTTTCTCTCTCCTCATTACTTCATTCTCACCATTACTTCTTCTTCTTCCTCTCATTACTCCCCACCACCTACCAGCAGCAGGAGAAGGCAAGTGCAAACTTGCTTCTCAATCACCCATTTTTATGGTTCATTTTCCTTCCTCTCATGATCCTGAGAGAGTTTAGTTCTTGGCATTTTCGGTTTCTGTGGCTTAATTTTCCTAGATCTAAGTTTGTGTATTTCGGCTGTTCATAGGTTTTGGTCCACCAACTTAGTGTGTTTTCGGAGATAGATAGTTCATGTGGTAGAACTGCTCGTCAGTCACGCACACGTCTATACGTGTCTGCATGGATTTTAGTTACGCTCACGTCTTTACGTGCGTGCGTGAAATTTGCGTACGTGACTTTTTATGCTCACGATGTACTTGCGTGCGTGACTTTTCACGCATACGTCTCTACGTGTCTGCGTAGATTTTGAGTCACGCTCATGTTCTTACATGTTAGCGTATATTTTTAGTCACGCTAACGTTCTCATGAGCGTGCGTGTATTTTTAGTCACGCTGACGTTCTCATGAGCGTGCGTGTATTTTCAGTCACGCACACATCCATGAGCGTGCGTGTATTTTTAGTCACGCTGACGTTCTCATGAGCGTGCGTGTATTTTCAGTCACGCACACATCCATGAGCGTGCGTATATTTTTAGTCACGCACATCCTTGCGTGCGTGGATTTCTTGTCATCTTTTCACGCTCACTTGAGTCTGCGCGAATTTCCCTTCACGCTCACACTGTGCATGCCAGCATGAATTACTTTTTCACGCTCACGCTGTCCCACGCTCACTCCTACTAGACTTGGCGTGACTTTTGGCCTTAGCATAGACTTGTTGACGTGACTTTCTGACCTGGGTGTTTTTATTTATTCCTCAACCTATTCATTTAATGATGGCATGATAATTCTTCTATTATATGCTTACGCCTTTTTGCGTGAATTTCTTGATAAATCATGATATGTTAAATTTGTTAAAATAGATTGTTAGGTAAAATGCGCCTTGTGTCCTGATTGATCCATGGATACCCAGTATGACTAGAACTTAACCCTGAGAGTTATAGACCCGACCCCATGTAATATTGATGGACTTTCATGCCTTGTCACCATTGATAATGATTATGACATGGACTAAATAATTGATCATGCGTTCCTAGTTGGAACTAAGAGACTGGCTAGTCGCCTTATTGAAATGAATGAATGAGACACGTTCATGTAATGAACTATTGTACTCGATTAGCCGATCCCGAATATTGGCATACAGGCACATGCAGGCTTTAAATTATTTATTTATTTATTTATTTAGTTATTTATTTTCTTACAAAAACCAGCATGTGTACTTTATGGTCAAGGCATGATTACTCCGTGGTTAGATTTGATTGTTGCATTACGCTATGTAAGACCTACAACATAGCCGCACGGGTATCGTTGTAGAGTTGCGCATATCGTACCCCATACCAAAGTACTCATTTGAATGACCATGATCCACGGCATGGGATTTCACTCAACGTAGGGACTATTAAGTTAAATAAAATAATAATTGCATGGAGAGAATGGATTCCCGAGTTCTTACATGGCAGCCCCCTTGGGACGAGTAGTACCCGACGGGCCGGCTGGTTCCTACAGATACTGTAAATCTGCCACACGGGCAGGGAACGGTATCTGCTTTTATTATTATTGTATATTGTATATTGATGACGGGCATCCTGCTAGGACTCGTCTAATTCATGCATGGCGCACATGATTCACTGGATAGACTAGCCTTGCTCGCACATAGTAAGAACTGAGGAATCCCTATTTGCATTATTCCAGGATAACTTGGGACTCACAATAGCAAGCCATAGTAGTTGATTGGCCGTTCAAGATGATTTGTTTGTGTACTGTGCTACTCTGTTACCTAACTGGGATAATCAGAATGTCAGGACATGACGGGCCAACTTCTGTCCTTGTTTGGTTGGGAGGTTGGTTCGGAGTGTCGTGATGTGATGTGAATCCTAGTAGCAAGCAGAGATCTATTATTATATTCTTTTACTTACTGGTTTAATCCTTCATATCGTCCTTTCTTGTGGTACTTGCTATTAGAGGTCTAACCTCTCTGGTTTTGCATGGCCAGATTTAGAGCCGGTCCTCGAGGATCCAGCTTACTTCTACCTCCAAGATGGTCAACACTAGGGGAATGATTGCAGGAGGACTCGAGTGGGTTCCTTACTTCACCGCTCGTTTTGTTATTTACCTTTATACTTAGCCGTTTGGCACCGACATGTTAGTCGGATTGTCTTGTACTTACTTTTACATAATTGTAATTAAGTCAGACTGCAGCTGATAACAATTGTGTATACTTGCTATACCATCTGGCTATGTTTTATAAAGCCAGATCTCAAGGACATTTTGACTATGCATTTGGGACGCCTTACTGCTTTATCTTATATGTTCTCTATTTTCTGTTTCCTTGTTCGAATGATTGAGACAATAGATGTGAAATGACCATAGTAAGACTTTCATGTAGTATGCACCCCCTCGTCTGGTTAGACAGCATTGATCGTATTATACGGTATTCATCTACTCGTAATACGTAGCTGGCTGAGTCATTCCCCCGCTCTCCAGTATTCTGGTTCTGGAGCGTGACAAGGTTTTAGTGGTGGCCCATGCAGGTCTGATTTCAGACTTGTGGGGTGTTTTGATTTATAGGATGTCTCAATCACACGTGTTCTCCCTTGATCTCATGATTCATTATTCTCAACCCTTGCTTGACATTCCGGTATCCTTTGACTTCATTGATCCTTCATGTCCGGTTGTTTGATTGTTCTCTTGTCCCTTTTTTAGGGGCATTTCGACCGCATCGGTCAGAGCTGGACAGCAACAACAACAGCAGGAGCAACATGGACAAGCTGACCCGGTTGGTCAGCAACAAGGGCCAGTACTAACTCAAGAGGCTACTCAGGAAGAAGTGATAATAGAAGCAGCAGCTGGATCGCAGTATCCGGATGTTCCACCACCACCAACAGTTCCACCTACCCAAGTGGACACACCAGCCCTTCTGGAGATCATGAGAGGAATGATGGCTACTCAGCAGCATCAGATGTTGGCCCAACAACGCATGCACACTCAGCTACAAGAGCAGAATGTGTTGCTCAACCAAGGATTGCAGACGGCTTTGGAAAGAGGGGCGAGGCCAGATTCAGGAGCATCAGCCAGGTTTTGCAAGTACAACCCCCGCCGTTTCGAGGGCACGGAGGATGCCATCTCAGCAGATGCATGGCTTAAGGACATGGAGGCTATTCTGACAGCAGCTAAGGTACCGACAGAAGAACGTGTGGATCTAGTGAAGTTGTTACTTCAGGATCTCGCACGTGATTGGTGGAAATCAGAGGAAGTGGGCATTAGACGTCCTGTGGCTTGGGACGATTTCACTACAAGATTCAAGACCAAGTACTATGGAGTTGTGGCACGGTTTGAGCTACAACAGAAGTTTATCAGCCTCAGACAGGCCGACAAGATCGTAGATGCTTATGCAGCAGAGTTCTGCAGATTGAGTAGATTTGCCCCAGAGATGGTAGCAACAGAGAGCCAGAGGGCTATGAGGTTTCAGCAAGGGTTTCATCTTGAACTCTTACAATTAATAGAGGGGCACAATTACCAAACTTTTGACGAAATATTAACGGCGACTCGAAGGCATGAGCTCACCATTCAGAGGCTTGCGGTGAGGACTGGGGGTCAGAAGAGATCCCACAGTCAGATTGAAGGAGGAGGGGGAGCAGCGCCCCGAACAACAGCACCGTCCACTGACATTCGTATCCACGATGTGGCGATACGAGGACCAGCACCACCCAGCCAGCAACAGCAACAGAGGAAGAACCAGCAACCCCCGGCGGGCTGCACTTATTATGGAAAGATGGGACACACTAGAGATGTATGTCGGATATTGAATGGACTGTGTCTGATATGTGGGAATCCAGATCATCGGGTTACCACATGTCCCATGAATTCGAGGTCAGGAGGACCAGGGCAGCAGTTTTCTGCTCTGCCAGCACCAGGGGCAGGCCAGTATCGAGGACCAGCAGTGGCAGTAAGGCCGTTGGCACAGCGTCCGTTAGTACCGCAGGCTCAGATGTTTCGGCAGCAGGGACCGCCGATGCAGCAATACCAGTATAGACCTCTCCAGCATCATCAAGGAAGGGGCCAGCAGCAGTACCAGGCTAGGCCGCAGCATAGAAATCAGTAAGGAGGTTGAGGGCAAGCATTCACTCTGTCCTTAGAAGAGGCATTGGCATCGGGAGATGTTGTGGCAGGTAACATTCTCGTCGCCTCATATCCCGCAGTAGCATTGTTTGATTCGGGAGCATCACACTCGTTTATATCTGCACAATTTACGACACGACTAGGAATGGAGTTCGAGGCATTGCCAGGGAGGTTGAATATACTCACTGGCAATGGGCTCGTAGGAGTTAGTAGAGTTATTCTAGCGTGTAGCGTTGTAGTTTGCGGGCATTCTTTACCTGCCCGGTTGATAGAATTTCCTGTCGGAAATTTTGACGTTATCTTAGGCATGGACTGGCTGAAAGACAGTCATGCGACAATAGATTGTCGTAGAGGGAGTGTATCTTTTGATATTCCAGGCATGGAGCGGTTCATCTTAGTCAGATCAGAGGCAACTCAACCAGAGCAGGGAATAGTAGCGGCAATGGAAGAAGTTCAGATTCCGAAGGTAGTTGAAGAATTTCTAGACGTATTTCCTGAAGAACTTCCAGGTCTACCACCAGTTAGAGATATTGAGTTCAGTATAGAATTGACACCAGGAACTAAACCGATATCAGATCGGGTTTACAGAATGGCGGATTCAGAGCAGGCCAAGGTATATCAGCATATTGAGGAACTGAAGGAGAAGAAGTTTATCCAAGCTAGCGTATCACCATGGGTAGTACCAGTGGTACTTGTGGGAAAGAAGGATGGGTCATCCAGATTGTGTATTGACTACAGGAAGCTTAACGCGGCAACAGTGAAGAACAAGTACCCATTACCCAGGATCGACGACTTATTTGATCAGTTGAGCAAAGCTAGAGTTTTCTCCAAGATAGATCTTCGTTCAGGGTATCATCAGGTGACGGTTCGGAAAGAAGATATTCCCAAGACAGCGTTCAGGTCGAAGTATAGGCATTATGAGTTCTTAGTAATACCGTTTGGTTTGACCAATGCTCCAGCAATATTCATAGATTTGATGAATCGCATCTTTATGCCATACTTAGACCAGTTTGTCGTTGTGTTTCTTGACGACATTCTTGTGTACTCTACTAGTGAAAAGGAACATGAAGACCACCTCAGGAAAGTGTTGCAGGTTCTGAGAGAGAACCAGTTGTATGCCAAGCTCAGTAAGTGTGAGTTCTGGATGGATCACATTTTATTTTTGGGTCATATCATCTCAGGAGCTGGAGTAGCAGTAGATCCCAAGAAGGTAGAAGCAGTAGAGAGTTGGCCAGTACCCAAGACCGTAGCAGATGTGCGGAGTTTCTTGGGATTGGCAGGATATTACAGAAGGTTTGTGTCAGACTTTGCAAGGCTTTCAGCACCCCTGACCCGCTTGACCCGGAAGGATGTACCATTTGTTTGGTCAGCAGAATGTCAGGCATCATTTGAGACTTTGAAGCAGAAGTTGATATCAGCACCTATTCTTGCATTGCCAGTTGGACCCGAAGGTTTTACCGTATATTGTGATACGTCAGGTAAAGGACTTGGATGTGTCCTTATGCAGCATGGGAAGGTGATAGCATATGCATCTAGGCAACTTCGGGACCACGAAAAGAATTACCCAACTCATGATTTGGAGTTAGCGGCAGTAGTGTTTGCTCTGAAGCTATGGAGGCATTACTTATATGGTGACCGAGTGGAGATGTACACAGATCATAAAAGTCTGAAGTACATCTTTACTCAGAAGGAACTAAACATGAGGCAGAGAAGATGGTTGGAGTTGATCAAGGATTATGACGTGGAGCTTCAGTATCTCCCAGGCAAGGCTAATGTAGTAGCAGATGCTCTTAGCAGGAGAGACGGCGCATTTATGTTGACAACGTAGAGGCATATCTTAGAAGACCTTCAGGAGATGGGCATCGAAGTTATACTTCCTAGTGATGTAGGAGTTCTAACAAGTCTGCAAGTTCAATCCGACTTGGTAGGCAGGATCAAGGCAGCTCAGGCACAAGACCCAAGGATTCAGAAGCTTAGGGCAGAATGTGAGTCAGGACTCAGGAAGGAGATGAGAATTCATGAAGATGGTACACTTAGGTTTGGATCACGTCTATGTGTGCCTAGTGGAGATATCAGACAGGAGGTTATGGCAGAAGCTCACAGTTCTCAGTATTCTATTCATCCTGGAGGGACCAAAATGTACCAAGATATCAAGCAGCATTTCTGGTGGAACGGGATGAAGAGGGAGATAGCTAGATTTGTTTCCCGTTGCTTGGTATGTCAGCAAGTGAAGGCAGAACAGCAGAGGCCAGCTGGATTATTGCAACCGCTTCCTATTCCAGAATGGAAATGGGAGCATATTACAATGGACTTTGTAACCGGTTTACCGAGATCACCAAGTGGTAAGGATGCTATTTGGGTGATAGTGGACCGGCTTACGAAGGTAGCACACTTTCTTCCTTTCAGAGTAGGGCAATCTACAGAAAAGTTAGCAGAGTTATATATGCAACAGATAGTCAGGCAGCATGGAGTCCCTGTCAGTATTGTGTCGGATCGGGATACCCGCTTTACAACACATTTCTGGAAGAGCTTACATCATAGTCTTGGTACCAAGTTAAGATTTAACACGACTTACCATCCACAGACGGATGGGCAATCAGAAAGAACGATTCAGACTTTAGAAGACATTTTACGAGCCTGCACTTTAGATTTTGGAGGATCTTGGGAGAGCCACCTGCACTTGGTCGAGTTCTCATACAACAATAGTTATCAAGCCAGTATCCAGATGGCGCCATTCGAAGCATTACATGGTAAGAAGTGCCGGTCACCGCTTGCATGGAATGATATCGGGGAGAGGAAGATGTTAGGCCCAGAAATGATTGTCCAGACCGTTGAAGTGGTTAAAGAAATTAAAGAGCGACTTCGAGTTGCGCAGGATCGGCATCGTCATTGGGCGGACCAGCATCGTAGGCCGTTAGAATTCTCTGTTGGGGACCACGTATTCTTGCGGATCTCACCTACTCGTGGGGTCATTAGATTCGGCGTTCGCAGGAAATTGAGTCCGCGGTACGTGGGCCCATTCGTTATTCTTGATCGGATAGGCGATGTTGCTTATCGTTTATCCCTTCCACCTTCGTTACGAGAGGTGCATGACGTGTTTCATGTATCTCAATTACGTAGGTATGTATCGGACCCAAGCCATGTCCTTGATCATTCTGAGCTGGTTGTTGGTACCAACCTGTCTTACGAGGAACAGCCTGTGTCCATTTTGGACCGAAGAGAGAAGATACTCAAGAACCGAACAATTAGTCTTCTCCGTGTTGCTTGGGGTCATCACTCCTTGGGAGAGTCAACGTGGGAACGTGAGGATGATATCCGATCACGGTATCCACACCTGTTTGACTCACAAGGTATATCTCTTTCTGTATACCTTGATTGTCTTGATTTCTCATGCTTATCGCTTTATGGGTAGGGCTACTTGATATCGTGGATTAATGAATTTACATATATAGTACTTGCTTTTGATATGGTAAAAATGATTGCTTGCTCACTAGAATTGCTTGTATTAGTTTAGCTCCGATATTTCTATCCTGCTTGGATTTGAAATTTCGATGACGAAATTTTTTCTAAGGTGGGTAGAGATGTCACTCCCCGTTCCCGAAATGCGTATTTTTATACATGTACAACTCATGAGTATTTATTTAGTATTTATCATGTATTAGTCTGTATTTAAACTCCCTTAAATTTTCATGTTAATTAATTATCTGCTCTTTAAATTTTTATGTTAATTAATTTCCTGCAATTTTATTACCTGTATTTTATTCCTGTATTTATTTTCTGCTTTTACCTCCTTATGTTGCTTTCGGGTTTAGCCTTGGATGACTCCCCTTAAACCCGGCCCACTAGCTCCCACCTACCACCCCTTCCTATTTAAAGCTTCCCTCTCTTTCTCTCTCCTCATTACTTCATTCTCACCATTACTTCTTCTTCTTCCTCTCATTACTCCCCACCACCTACCAGCAGCAGGAGAAGGCAAGTGCAAACTTGCTTCTCAATCACCCATTTTTATGGTTCATTTCCCTTCCTCTCATGATCCTAAGAGAGTTTAGTTCTTGGCATTTTCGGTTTCTGTGGCTTAATTTCCCTAGATCTAAGTTTGTGTATTTCGGCTGTTCATAGGTTTTGGTCCACCAACTTAGTGTGTTTTCGGAGATAGATAGTTCATGTGGTAGAACTGCTCGTCAGTCACGCACACGTCTATACGTGTCTGCGTGGATTTTAGTTACGCTCACGTCTTTACGTGCGTGCGTGACATTTGCGTGCGTGACTTTTCATGCTCATGCTGTACTTGCGTGCGTGACTTTTTACGCACACGTCTCTACGTGTCTGCGTGGATTTTGAGTCATGCTCATGTTCTTACATGTTAGCGTGTATTTTTAGTCACGCTAACGTTCTCATGAGCGTGCGTGTAATTTTAGTCACGCTGACGTTCTCATGAGCGTGCGTGTATTTTCAGTCACGCACACATCCATGAGCGTGCGTGTATTTTTAGTCACGCTGACGTTCTCATGAGCGTACGTGTATTTTCAGTCACGCACACATCCATGAGCGTGCGTGTATTTTTAGTCACGCACATCCTTGTGTGCGTGGATTTTTTGTCATCTTTTCACGCTCACTTGAGTCTGCGCGAATTTCCCTTCACGCTCACACTGTGCATGCCAGCGTGAATTACTTTTTCACGCTCACGCTGTCCCACGCTCACTCCTACTAGACTTGGCGTGAGTTTTGGCCTTAGCATAGACTTGTTGGCGTGACTTCCTGACCTGGGTGTTTTTATTTATTCCTCAACCTATTCATTTAATGATGGCATGATAATTCTTCTATTATATCCTTACGCCTTTTTGCGTGAATTTCTTGATAAATCATGATATGTTAAATTTGTTAAAATGGATTGTTAGGTAAAATGCGCCTTGTGTCCTGATTGATCCATGGATACCCAGTATGACTAGAACTTAACCCTGAGAGTTATAGACCCGACCCCATGTAATATTGATGGACTTTCATGCCTTGTCACCATTGATAATGATTATGACATGGACTAAATAATTGATCATGCGTTCCTAGTTGGAACTAAGAGACTGGCTAGTCATCTTATTAAAATGAATGAATGAGACACGTTCATGTAATGAACTATTGTACTCGATTAGCCGATCCCGAATATTGGCATACAGGCACATGCAGGCTTCAAATTATTTATTTATTTATTTATTTATTTAGTTATTTATTTTTTTACAAAAACCAGCATGTGTACTTTATTGTCACGACCCGCACCCTAGAGGGCACGAGAACGTAACGACGCCCAGCCTACGCCGCAGTGTCGGCGGTAGAACGCTGTCCTAGGTCACAACATCTAACAATATAAAGCTAAGCAGTTTATACTCCCCGACTGGGAGTGACATAGCAGATACAAATTCAATCACATCTAAGGTAGAGCATGATAAGGATAGATAAAACATGAAATCCAAACTAAATACAGGAGATAGAAGTCTAAGTGTCTAAGATACATGAACCCAGAAGTACATCTCAAAACTCAAATAAAGATACAGTAATCTATAAAGTAAATACAACTCCAGACCAAAAGAAATAACTACCTAACAAACCCTACTGTGTCTCCTCTAGGCTAGCAGGCACCTCCAGGCTATTTGTAAAATTTATCAACAGGTCCAGTCAGGACTGGAGCGAGCACAGTACATCTCAACAATTCATAGCAGGTTAGAAAATATGAACATGCAGTAAAGTAAGATACAAGTACTGAAAGAAGTGCAGTATGTAAACAGAGAGAGAACTGTAATAGAAATATCTACTATACATAGGGAACTAGCAGTGACTAGTGAGTCAGAGTACAATATGAACATGTAATACTCCCCCGTACCCCCGATCAATACACAAGGATCCAGCCAGGTTATGTTATATGATGCTATGTAACGGACCCCGAAGGTGATAGACCCCGAAGGTGATAAGCCCCCGAAGGGTGGTAGATCCCGAAGGTGATACATAGTAGTCCCATAAAAATGGGGATTCTGGGGGTAACCCAACAGTGTAAGTCCCATAAAAATGGGGATTCTGGGGATAACCCAACAGTGTAAGTCCCATAAAAATGGGGATTCTGGGGGTAACTGTAGTGCCCCGTCCCGCAAAGTCAATCGGAGGAATCGAAACGCCGACGGCGTTCGGTCTTAGCCTTGCAACGGCTTGCTCGGAGACATCGCTCAGGTGGGGTAGTTTCGGTGAACTCTCCTCATCTTTGCCTTCACATAATAAATCGTGTTTTCAACTTGCACAAGTTAGGCTTGATAATAAAAGCTACGCATCCACATAGCTAAGGGAATAATCCCGACGGTTTGAATCGAGTTAGAACATGGAAAACGTCCCACGGTCGGCTTAGAGTTGGTGCACGGCGTGCTTTGAAAATGACACTCGGTCCTTCGTCCCGTGGCTTGGGAGAAGGAAAGTTGGTTTTCGGTGCAAAAACCTGAGAGTTAGCCTACGTCATAGGCGTCGCCCGCACAAATGCTTGTTAAAGCATGCACGATCCTGTCCCGCAAGGCTTGGCGTAGCCTTTGCTCGTCCCTTGGGTTAAGTTGTAGGCTTGAGTGTGTTAGGCAAAGTTATGCCGGTCGACCTAAGTTATTCTATGTGCTGTCCCGCTCATTCTGCGGTTGTCAAGATAAATAGTCCCACGACCCCCAAGGCCCGTCATATGAAGTATGACTTGGGCGATAGCGTTGCGTAGAACACGAGTCGGTTTAGAGGCACGAGCCACGGTTGGTTCAGTGGAAAGTTAGCCACGGTCGGTCGATGCTTAAGGAAACACGTTATGTTCAAGTTAAGTTGGAAGGCTATGCAGTAGCCGTTCCCTGAGTTCAAAGAACGTTAAGTCTAAGCGATGGTTAGTCGCCGAGGCAACCCTGGTTAGGGGCTCTGCAAAGGAAGTATGAAAAAGGGAAAGAGTTAAAACAACCAAGTAAATAAATTGATCACATAACAAGCCCAAACTGTATCCTAAAACACTCCATGTAACCCTTATGAACTTGGACAACTTGTCGACAAGGGGTGGTTTCTTCGAGCGGAGACCCGCGGCCACGGGACCGTCTCAGCCTAGGAAGAAACTGTTTGTAGCCGCGCTGGTTAAGCAACGCTGGTAAAGGCATCGGTAAGACGGGGACTTGCATCGGGGCTCGCTACCTGCGTTGCAGGGGTCCCGTATTACCAGGCTACGTCCAAGGCGGCTGGTTAGGCCAATCCCATAACAAACACTTAATAATAATTGTTTTCAACTAACATGGTAAGTTTGGTGTCGGCACGGGCGGCAATCCGTGTGTGTGACGGTGGATTGAGTTGAATATGTATGAGTTAAATAGACACAATGTCGGAGCCTAAGATTTGGCTACAGCGAAGGCGACGTGCTTCGGCACGAGATGTGGCATCGAGTGTTAAGTTGCGAGTTAAGTCAAAAAGGGCCGTAGGGCAAGTCGTGTGAAGTTACGTTGAGTTATGAGACACGGTCGCGTTGTCAAAAACACAAGTGTATGCGAGTCTAAGCGAGGAGGTACTGCCTCGGTGATATTGAAGCACGAATCGAGTTATGGCACGACCGAGTCGTTACGTCCCAGAGTTTGGCACGAAAGATAAGTATAAGTCGGTGCGTCGACAATGCAGGCACGAGAAAGGTCTAGAGGCAAGGAAATGGAGTCCTTCGTGTAGTTGCGTCTCTGATTATGGCCGTAAGGCAAACACGACTTGATAGGTTAACGTTGTTGGCACGAGGAGTGGTCTAGAGACAAAGTATGAGTTAACTTGACATTGTAAGCACGGGATGGTTCCGATACACAAGTTACGCTAAGGCGCCGGTCCTAAAACTGATCCTAAGGCAAGAATAGAAAGACAATCGAAAAAGGGTTTATGTTACACAAAGTAAATGAAACGTGTAGGTTTTGTATGGGTGGGCAAGAAGGTCACTCCACCAGTACAGTGGTACTGACACCCACACAGTGTTTCATGTGCAGGCACAGGTAGAAGCTCGTGGCGCGAAGCTCGCTTGGATGCGTCGAGGCACGGAGTTCCTTGGCGAGTCGAAGCGTGCGGCCGCGTGATGTGAAGACTTATACAGGACATAATGTATGGACATCGCCTTCCGAAGCTTCCGCTGGATCCAAGTATTGTATCGAGAGATGAGAGAGAGCAGAGTGAATTGTAAATGAGAGAAAAGTGAGCACGAGAGACTTATAATTTGGCCTTGAGCCCACAAATGTAATCTTGTATTCCATATCAATAAAAGAGATTCTTTTGAGTACTTGTGTTCATGTGTTTTTCTTTAAATTCCGCTGCAATGTATTCAATGTTCTGCTTGGGACTTCTGTGCGACGACCCCGTCGCCGCCGATGTGATCGGCCATTATGGAATTGCCTTGCACGAGCGCAATCTAGGCTCGTGCGGCATCACGCCTTAGCGAGGACGATCGCTCCTACGGGAGCGGGGCGTGACAGTAACCCAACAGTGTAAGTCCCATAAAAATGGGGATTCTGGGAATAACCCAACAGTGTAAGATTCCAGGAAGACTCTACGATCATGAGGGTACATGTCGTAAGTGATCAAAGAACCAAGAAGCATATGATACGCTATGAAAGTGAAATGCACAGAACATAGAGTACCCGATGCTCCCTAAGGATAACATCTCAAGAAAGGATCCATATAGTACCAATCCGTGTGACCGTCGTGACAGTACAAGTAAAGTAATCTACTGCAGGAAATAATTCTAAGCAGGATATGAAATGATCAGAGAATGTACTCGCTTCGATAACCTGAACAGCTGATAAGTATAGGAGGTCCCACTGAAGCCACAGAGTCCTATTTAAAGCAACACAGGTTACAAGGTGTTCAAGTTAAATAAATGAATCCCTACAGGCAATCTATATTATTCTAGGTTCTTCTAAGTCAAATTAACTCTAGGTCAACTCCGGTCAATAATTTAGTCAAACTAGGTCAAGCGTTGACTTATAGTTGACTTTGGGTCAACTGGTCAACTCTGGTCAAACAGGGTAAATCTAATCTAATATAAAGTATACTTCGTTATTTGTACGTCGAAACTTACGGCACGCAAATCGAGATAAGAAGATTATCGGTAAGGTTGATAATCTTATTATAGTGATCCACGTATCCAACTTGTCAATTTCAGCGATATGAGATCACTGGAATTGGCTGATCTCAGTTTCGTTGTACTAATCCCGAAATACGAACATTATATGAATTAATTATTAATTAATTATAAAAAGGTTAAACTCAGAGAAATTATCAACAAACATTGTCGGACGATGAAATGAACATCGCCAACGTGTCCAGAACGGTCAAATTAGCTAGGATAGCCTATCCAACGGTCCAATTTGGACACAAGGGCAAAAAGGTAATTTCGGATCAAAACGGTGTCCGTGTCGGAGCTGTTTTGCACCGAAAAACGTGCAAGACAATAAGTCCATAAAATATAACAAATTATATGTTCACGCAACCAGAATGTCGATACGAACCCAACGGTATCTCCAGAATTGGATTCCGTTGACCCGATCTCATTTTGGCCCGTTGACCAGAACTTGGAATTCCGGTTTGCACGGAAATGCGTGTCGGAGCCAAAGTTCTCAAAACTCAGCAAACTACCTGTCAACGAGTCCAGAATGATGATACGAACTCAACGGTATCTCCGAAATTGGATTCCGATGAGCCGATCTCAAAATGACCCGTTGACCCAGATATTGGTATCCGACTTGTACCGAAATGCGTGCCAGACCCAATGTCCACCAAAATCTAGCAAATTATATGTCAACGAGTCCAGAATGACGATACGAACTCATCAGTATATCCAGAATTAGATTCCGATGAGTCGGCGTCAAAAAGTCTCGTTGACCCAGAAAGTGGAACCCGCTTTGCACCGAAAAACGTGCCCGGGCCCACGTTCTCCAAATCTAACAAATTTTATATGAAAACATGCCAGAATGATGCCACAAGTCTACTGGTAGTGTCAGAAATGAAATCTGGAGTTCCGTGTTTAAAAATGGAATTTTACAAGTTGAAAATTACGAATTCGGACGGCCAACTTTGGGGTCGAATTCAACCAATCAAACAAGCTCACAATGAAACGAAACTGGAGGGGTAGTAAGAGGGTTATACCAGTTTGCACCGAAACTGGTAGAACGCTAAACGGAGCTGCGGTGGAGGAGATACAAGCTGACGAAGTTGGCCCCGCGAAACTGTCCAAATTTAATACAATTTAAACAGTCAACTTGGTGGCCGGTTTTCATGTATCAAACGATAAAATTAACGGATGAAAATTGACAGGGATGAAGGTGGATATACCGAGATTGCGACGGAGCAAAGAAATCGACGATCCAACGGTCGGATCTCCGGGAAAACGTGCACGAAGTTGCTACGACGGGGCGCCAAAACGAACTTCATTTTGCGCGCGTCACGACGGAACGTCGTGCAAAACGTACGAATCGCCTATACGTCGCGCCGGGGAGCGAGGTGGCTGACCCAGGGGGGTCGCCGGTGATCGCCCACCGCGGGGGGCACGGCCACGGCGGCCTCGACGCCGGCGGCGGCGCGGCAGCGCTGCCAGCGCGCGGCCTGGCTTGCGCCGCTGCTGCTGCTGTGTATCACTGTTCGCGCGGCGCTGCGTTGCGTGGTCGGCCGGCGACGCGCAGGGGCTGCGCGGCCTAGCCTCGCCGGCGAGGACACGGCGGACGTGGGCTCGGCGGCGCACGGGATGGCGACGTGGTGGTCGCCGGAAATGGATGGTGAAGGTGGCGATGGTGATGATGAAGTATTGGAGGAGGAGGAAGGAGAAAGGACGTAGGAGGAGGAAGCCGAGGTGGGCGGGCTGCTATGGGGGAGGCCGACGGCCAGGCCAGGGGGTGGCCGGAGGTCGGGCCATGGGGAGAGGGGAGAAGGTCGGGTTGAGGGAGGAGATGTTGGTGGATGATGAAGAAGACCATGGTGATGATGGTGGTGAAGGCAATGGTGATGATGGAGAGAAGGAGTTTGTGGTGGTGGTGGCTTACATGGTGATGGAGGTGGTGGTCAGCTTGGAGAAGAAGGAGAAGGAAGGAGTTTGCTGTCGGGTTTTTGAAGGAGGGGTGGTGGCATGGTAGCTGATGGTAGCTGCTGTGGGAGTTAGTTTGTTGTAGTTGTTTGTGTAGGAAATAGCAATAAAGGGAAGAGAGAGAATAGAGAGAGGATAAGAGAGAGAGAAAAAAGGTGGCTCCCTAAATGTTAGGGCCGGCCACTTGGCCAAGGGTGTGGGGAAAAGTTGCCATGGGGAAATTAATGGATAGGATTAAATGTAGGGTGATCTAAGGGCTAAGAATTAATTAGAGAAAATTGGCCAATTTTAATAGGAATTAAATAAATAGAAATCTCCAAAAAAATATAGAAATATATATAGGAGATTACTTGATATTTTTGGACAAGAATTATGAGGGTGTCATGATGGAGAAAATCATGGAGCTGGACTAGACTCGGTGGAGCCGGATTGGGTTATCGGACATGATGCAAAAATCGAATTAAAATTAGACGTTGATGATCATGTGTAAATAAGTAGCACATGGGGTTTCTAATAAATGGGACACAAGTGGCGGACGGGTAGTAGGCTCAATGTGGGCCATGTCCATAGTTGGGGCTGACAGGTTTTGGTCGACAGGGGACCCACAAATCAAGTTGGAAAATGAATGTGACGCCGTGGAGTGAAATAAAATCGGGTCACGTGTCGAAAAAGTTGTGCAAATCAAATGGAGCTCAAAATGACGTGTCTGAGTGGGACACAAAGGTCATGGGTGACGAGCGTCTCGAGTAGATCATCAATGAGGAGTTGGTTTCAAGAAACTGACTGGTCTTGCGCTCCCAATTTAAATGTCATGGTAACGCACTGAAAATGATCAAGAAAAAGAGTGGGAAAATAAATAACAATCAAATGGTCTAAACTGACCCAAAGTTCAGCGAAGCAGAAAGAGCACAAGGGAACAAGTTTGGATGGGACACTATATACCGTCATGAAGGTAATCGTGTCCACTCCAAAACTCGTGAAGAAGATTTCCAGAGTTGAATATCCCTGATACTCCAAATATCAAAGGCATGAAAGAGTACACTTACAGATAAATAAATAAAATAAAATATTTATCAAAACCAAATAATCAGGAAAATAAAATAAAATGAAAAAATTTAACCCGAAATTCAGGGTGCTCACATTTATGGTCAAGGCATGATTACTCCGTGGTTAGATTCACTACCAAAATAAGTCAAATCAGCGACGTATTTAGCGACTCCGTGAAATTTCGTCGCTAATATTTGGGGTTTTAGCGACGTCAACAAAAAACGTCGCTGTTTGTCGCCAACAGCGACTAATAGCGACGTCTAGCATCTTCATTTTGTTCAATGGGGTAGTGCGTCGCAAGTTCGTCGGTACGCATCGCTGATATAGCGACGTTTCGCGACGCATTTTAAGTTGCGTCGCTATTTATTATATATCAGCGACGTTTAGCGACGTCCTATGCGGACGTCGCTAAACGTTTCATATAGCCAGCGAGGGTTTCCATTTCGATCATTTCACAAATTTTTTCCCCTAAATTTGGGCGCGCTCCTCTCCGCGACGCTCCTTCGGCGATTTCCCTCCTCCTCCGCGGTGCTCCTCCGGCGATCTCCCTCCTCCGGCCTCCTCCTTCTCCTCCTCCTTCTTCCTCAGGTAGCTCCTCCTTCTCCTCCTTCTCCTCCTCCTCCTCCTTCCTCTGGTAGCTCCTCCCCAGTTTCTCCTCGTCTTCTAGCTCTCTCTCTCGCTTCTAGTTCGTGTCCACGAGAGCGTGGACTCGCTGCGGGGGATACGAGACTGACAGTGGACTCGTTACGGGGGACACGAGAGCGTGGACTCGCTTCTAGTTCGTGTGACACCTATTTTATTGGTTTGGACACGTCGTGCCCCACTGTGTGGATACGAGATTCACAGTGTGACACCTATATACTGAAAAATCTCATTTTTTTTGGCATATCAACTGTCAATTTGATGTCCACGAGAGCGTGGACTCGCTGCGGGGGACACGAGACTGACAGTGGACTCGTTGCGGGGGACACGAGAGCGTGGACTCGCTTCTAGTTCGTGTGACACCTATTTTGTTGGTTTGGACACGTCGTGTCCCACTGTGTGGACACGAGATTCACAGTGTGACACCTATATACTGAAAAATCTTATTTTTTTGGGCATATCAACTGTCAATTTGATGTCCACGAGAGCGTGGACTCGCTGCGGGGGACATGAGACTGACAGTGGACTCGTTGCGGGGGACACGAGAGCGTGGACTCGCTTCTAGTTCGTGTGACACCTATTTTGTTGGTTTGGACATGTCGTGTCCTACTGTGTGGATATGAGATTCACAGTGTGACACCTATATACTGAAAAATCTCATTTTTTTTGGGCATATCAACTGTCAATTTGATGTCCACGAGAGCGTGGACTCGCTGCGGAGGACACGAGACTGACAGTGAACTCGTTACGGGGGATACGAGAGCGTGGACTCGCTTCTAGTTCGTGTGACACCTATTTTGTTGGTTTGGACACGTCGTGTCCCACTGTGTGGACACGAGATTCACAGTGTGACACCTATATACTGAAAAATCTCATTTTTTTGGGCATATCAACTGTCAATTTGATGTCCATGAGAGCGTGGACTCGCTGCGGGGGACACGAGACTGACAGTAGACTCGTTGCGGGGGACACGAGAGCGTGGACTCGCTTCTAGTTCGTGTGACACCTATTTTGTTGGTTTGAACACGTCGTGTCCCACTGTGTGGACACGAGATTCACAGTGTGATACCTATATACTGAAAAATCTTATTTTTTTGGGCATATCAACTGTCAATTTGATGTCCACGAGAGCGTGGACTCGCTGCGGGGGACACGAGACTGACAGTGGACTCATTGCAGGGGACACGAGAGCGTGGACTCGCTTTTAGTTTGTGTGACACCTATTTTGTTGGTTTGGACACGTCGTGTCCCACTGTGTGGACACGAGATTCACAGTGTGACACCTATATACTAAAAAATCTCATTTTTTGGGCATATCAACTGTCAATTTGATGTCCATGAGAGCGTGGACTCGCTGCGGGGGACACGAGACTGACAGTGGACTCGTTGCGGGGGACACGAGAGCGTGGACTCGCTTCTAGTTCGTGTGACACCTATTTTGTTGGTTTGGACACGTCGTGTCCTACTGTGTGGATACGAGATTCACAGTGTGACACCTATATACTGAAAAATCTCATTTTTTTTTTGGGCATATCAACTGTCAATTTGATGTTATGGGTGGATTCGAATTCTAATTTAGGGTTCAAGCCCTATTTACTGATACTGGGAGTTTTTTTGGGCATTTTCAGGATTTTGAAATAATGAATAAATTGACTAATAATTATTATCGAGCCCTATAAAATTTCAGCTATGTCACGAAGGATGGATATACTAATCCTGTGAATGAGTTTTCTCCTAAGTATTCTCGACAGTTGAGTATGATTTAGCTCACAGACATTACTGAAATATGGGATAATTAGACTTTCTGTTCAATACCATATTTTAAATCCTAAATCTACGGTATGACATCGTGATCAGGACATAGTCCCTGCAGCCATTCGACTGGCGAGGCAGAAACTATGCAGTCGTAGATAAAGTTGACTGTCCTCCGACTTCGGCAATGATGATACGACAACCTATCACTATATCTTATATAGTAGTAGATGACGTCTTAGTATTACATTATGTGAGTTTATCTTGATTCTGTTACATTCTTCAGATACTACATACGATAAGAACATATACTACACCATATGTACAGAACATAGATGATTCACACTAAAGTATGCTAGAATGAATTTTAGGGTTGTGTTCTGAGCCATCCGTTCTGCTGCTTAGCAAAAAATCGAATTTATTATACTTTATCTGCTTTCGAAAATGTACTCAAATTATATGATGGTTCCTTTAGTTAGCTTGCTTATGTTACAATTATATTAGCTTGCTTACCAGATGGCACCCATGACCCGAGGAGCGGCACGTCGTTTGAGGGAAACAGTGAATGCTGAGGTGGCTCCTCCTACAGTTAAGGAGGAAGTGGCACCGGTTGCTAGTGAGACCAGGAGTTCTATTCATCCAGCACCGGTAGCTAGTGAGACCGAGAGGATTCTTCATGCAATCCTTGCAATGGACGACAGCTCTCCTCGCGCCAAAAATCTTGCTTTTTCGAGGTGGTTGCGTGAACGTATCACTGAGCGTTTGCGTGAGCAGCGTGGTTCTCATTAGCTATTAGTACTTATTTGTATTGGACTATTTGTATTGGGTTGTTTTTGTATTAGACTATTTGTATTGGACTATATATATGAATTAGTACTATGTAAATCTCTAGATTATATTGGACTACGACATGGTGATCAGGACATAGTCCCTGCAGCCATTCGACTGGCGAGGCAGAAACTATGTATCCGTAGATAAATTCGACTGTCCTCCGACCCTCATCCCTCGGCAATGATGATACGACAACCCAACCAGAGAGGATAATCTGAGAGATCCATCTGAGAGGGACGTATACTCTCAGAGATCACCTTTACAAGAATTATATCAGTAGTGGGATCGAGTGTTGGAGGAGATATTATCAAAGTATACGTCCTACTCAGATGGGTCTCTCACTGTTACTAATATTTCCTGACAGCATGGTGGATGTGCTCCGTCCACAGATTCTTGCTCCGAGCCAAAACTTTGTCCCGGAGCTCAAGTGGACATCTTTGGTGTAGAGCTCGAGTGAGAGGTTCCTGACAGCATGGAGGCCTCCTTTGTTAAAGTATCCGTGCTCATCCCATACTGGTTGTGGGACGAGCACGAAAACTTTAACAAAGGAGACCACCTTGCTGTCAGGAACCTCTCACTCGATCTCTACACCAAGGATGTCCACTTGAGCTCCGGGACAAAGTTTTGGCTCGGAGCAAGAATCTGTGGACGGAGCACATCCACCATGCTGTCAGAAAAAAATAGTAACGGTGAGAGACCCATCTGAGTAGGACGTATACTTTGATAATATCTCCTCCAACACTCGATCCCACTAATGATATAATTCTTGTAAAGGTGATCTCTCAGAATATACGTCCCTCTCAGATGGATCTCTCAGAGTATCCTCTCCAGTTGGGTTGTGTTCTGAGCCATCCGTTCTCACAGAGGGTCCTATTTTGGATTCTATATTTTGTATTTTGGTTTCTGTATTTTGTATTTTGGTTTCTGTATTTTGTATTTTGGTTTCTGTATTTTGTATTTTGGTTTCTGTATTTTGGCTCCAGCTCCATTTGCATTAATCTACGGTACGACATGGAGATCAGGACATAGTCCCTGCAGCCATTCGACTGGCGAGGCAGAAACTATGTAGCCGTAGATAAAGTTGACTGTCCTCCGACCCTCATCCCTCGGCAATGATGATACGACAACCTATCAGAATCAATACCATCCAAGGAAGGCAAAACTGAATCAGCATTGTCTTCCGGATCGTCCTCATCAAGGCATAACGGGCTGCTCAGCGTGTCCAGCTTCTTCAACTTCTCGTTGGCTGCAGAGTCAAAATGGGAACGGGTCCTCTTTGTCGGCCCGGAGCTCTGACTCGCACTCGTCGCCGCGCTACTGGTTTCCTCTCCTCCTCTGACGCGGGTCATAAGAAAAGAAATTTCGTACCTCTTCTTCACATAAACATCATTGCCGTCTTGTACTCGAGCCTCCTCGTCTGTGATGCTATCCGACTTCTCGGTGCCTACATTGTCACTCGAATCTCCCGTTCGACTCGTATCGTCCTCTTCTTCGCCTGTCTTTTCGCTCCCTGTCTTGCAATTATCTGCTATCACCGTCGACTCATTCGACTCCTTCTTCGATGACTCCGAGAAGTTGGATAGCGTCACAGACGAGGAGGCTAGGCTCGAGTACAAGGCGGCAATGATGTTTATGTGAAGAAGAGGTACGAAATTTCTTCTCTTATGACCCGCGTCAGAGGAGGAGAGGAAACCGATAGCACGGCCATGAGTGCGAGTCAGAGCTCCGGGCCGACAAAGAGGACCCGTTCCCATTTTGACTCTGCAGCCAGCGAGAAGTTGAAGAAGCTGGGCACGTTGAGCAGCCCGTTTTGCCTTGATAAGGACGATCCGGAAGATAATGCTGATTCAGTTTTGCCTTCTCCTCTCCTCCACCAAGGCTATGGACCCATATGCTCCTCCCTACTTCCATTCTTCTTATTTGACTCTCTCAGGCACATATGATATTCAGCTCAAGTGTAGAGTCGGAGGAGAAGAATTGGACAGGAAGAGGAGGGGAAGCAGCACAGCCGGCGGCATGACCCGGAGGAAGTACAGAGGTTTTCTTCAACATACGTAGGAGAACTATAAGGATATATCTTTTCACAATATGTCATCTTGCCAAAGACCCTTAATGTGACAACCATGTTACCGCGGTGTCGGAAGACTAACATGTCATAATTTTCTAAGCCGTGTATTTTTACACAATCCTTCCAACTCTTTCCTCCTATGTCGTAATCTTGCATTATTACATAGAACTGAAATCCGGTTGGAGGATTATGTCAAAACACACGGCTTATAAAATTATGACATGTTAGTTTTTCGACACCCCGGTAACATGGTTGTCACATTAAGGGTCTTTGACAAGGTGATATGTTGTGAAAAGATATATCCTTATAGTTCTCCTACGTATGTTGAAAAAACCTCTGTACTTCCTCCGGGTCATGCCGCCGGCTGTGCTGCTTTCCCCTCCTCTTCATGTCCACTTCTTCTCCTCCGACTCTACACTTGAGCTGGATATCATATGTGGCTGAGAGAGTCAAATAAGAAGAAGGAAAGTAGGGAGGAGCAGATAGGTTCAGAGCCATGGTGGAGGAGAAGGAAAATACTTGATCAGAACTTGAGGTGGAAAAGTTGTGACGTTGATAGCGTGAGGGAGGGAGAGGGTGGAAAAGATCTTCTCCTCCGACTCTACACTTGAGGTGGATATCATATTTTGGTTTATGTATTTTGGCTCCAGCTCCATTTGCATTAATCTACAGTACGACATGGTGATCAGGACATAGTCCCTGCAGCCATTCGACTGGCGAGGCAGAAACTATGTAGCCGTAGATAAAGTTGACTGTTCTCCGACTTCGGCAATGATGATACGACAACCTATCACTATATCTTATATAGTAGTAGATGACGTCTTAGTATTACATTATGTGAGTTCATCTTGATTCTGTTACATTTTTCAGATACTACATACGATAATAACATATACTACACCATATGTACAGAACCTAGATGATTCACACTAATGTTTGCTAGAATGAATTTTGGGTTGTGTTCTGAGCCATTCCTTCCCATACTTGGCAGTTAAGTTGTGGACCATTATGTTGGACATTGTTGTTACAAATTTTCATATATCTGTGTTGATTGATGAGATTGTGTTTCAAACGTGTTCGTGATTGTGTGTATCTGTGTTGTTTGATACTGTGTTCGTGATACACACCGTTGTTGCTGTAACAAATGGTGTGGGGGATGCTGCAGGAAATGCTGCAGGGAATGCTGCAAATGCTGTATTTTTTTATTTTTTTTAATATTAGCGACGTTCAGCGACGATTACCGACGGTCAGTGACGAAAGAAACGTCGCTAATTACGTCGCTAACTGTAAGTAAAATCATCGCTGATCGTCGGTAAACGTCGGTAACGTAGCGACGTAGGAAAGTCGCAGAACGTCGCCATATCGCTTTCATGCCAGGTCAGCATCGATGCGAGAGAGAGTCGCTCAACGTCGCTAGTTTACGTCGGTATATTATGACGTTTTATGTCGCTGGCAGTCGCTATATTAGCGACGTTGACACGTCGCTAAAGCTCGTCGCAATAGCGACGTATGGCGACGTTTTCTTATTTAGCGACTAGGTTAATCCCGACTACTTGAAAACGTCGCTAATGATGTCGCTAATAGTAATTAGCGACATAATTTTCCTTTTTAGCGACGTCTTTACGCGTCGCTGAATTGACAGATTTTAGTAGTGATTTAATTGTTGCATTACGCTATGTAAGACCTACAACATAGCCGTACGGGTATCGTTGTAGAGTTGCGCATATCGTACCACGTACCAAAGTACTCATTTGAATGACCATGATCCACGGTATGGGATTTCACTCAACGTAGGGACTATTAAGTTAAATAAAATAATGATTGCATGGAGAGAATGGATTCCCGAGTTCTTACATGGCAGCCCCCTTGGGACGAGTAGTACCCGACGGGCCGGCTGGTTCCCACAGATACTATAAATCTGCCACACGGGCAGGGAACGGTATCTGCTTTTATTATTATTGTATATTGTATATTGATCACAGGCGTCCTGCTAGGACTCGTCTAATTCATGCATGGCGCACATGATTCACTGGATAGACTAGCCTTGCTCGCACATAGTAAGAACTGAGGAATCCCTATTTGCATTATTCCAGGATAACTTGGGACTCACAATAGCAAGCCGTAGTAGTTGATTGGCCGTTCAAGATGATTTGTTTGTGTACTGTGCTACTCTGTTACCTAACTGGAATAATCAGAATGTCAGGACATGACGGACCAACTTCTGTCCTTGTTTGGTTGGGAGGTTGGTTCGGAGTGTCGTGATGTGATGTGAATTCTAGTAGCAAGCAGAGATCTATTATTATATTCTTTTACTTACTGGTTTAATCCTTCATATCGTCCTTCCTTGTGGTACTTGCTATTAGAGGTCTAACCTCTCTGGTTTTGCATGGCCAAATTTAGAGCCGGTCCCCGAGGATCCAGCTTACTTCTACCTCCAAGATGGTCAACACTAGGGGAATGATTGCAGGAGGACTCGAGTGGGTTCCTTACTTCACCGCTCGTTTTGTTATTTACCTTTATACTTAGCCGTTTGGCACCGACATGTTAGTCGGATTGTCTTGTACTTACTTTTACATAATTGTAATTAAGTCAGACTGCAGCTGATAATAATTGTGTATACTTGCTATACCATCTGGCTATGTTTTGTAAAGCCAGATCTCAAGGACATTTTGACTAAGCGTTTGGGACGCCTTACTGCTTTATCTTATATGTTCTCTATTTTCTGTTTCCTTGTTCGAATGATTGAGACAATAGATGTGAAATGACCATAGTAAGACTTTTATGTAGTATGCACCCCCTCGTCTGGTTAGACAGCATTGATCGTATTATACGGTATTCATCTACCCGTAATACGTAGCTGGCTGAGTCATTCCCCCGCTCTCCAGTATTCTGGTTCTGGGGCGTGACATGGCCAATGGCACACTGTGTCGTATCCAATTCGACCCGACCCCATTGCACGATACTGGTTTTCTGTTATTCTCTGTTTGGACACCTTCGTGTCCAATTTTTAGACACGCATACCCCCCTCTGACACGTACACATATGGGGAACACTTCTGTACTCGAAATGAATTCACTAATATAGTCTGATACTCGAAGAACTGGTTTCAAGTTCAAATAGACTTTAGGTTTGATTTTTGAATTTGATTGGGGTTGATTATGAAGAGGTGGTTTTGTCTGATACTTGAGTTTTGCAATGTATTGTGAACTGTTCGGGTCTTTATTTGATTTTTAGTTTTCAAATTCCTAAACTGTTTTCACTGATACTCGAGTATGTAATCTGAGTTGAGTAGAACTCTAACTGAGTTCATATGTGTTTGAATATGGTTTTAAATTTTGATTTTAGTAGATATATGAAATTGTTCACTGAGATACCATGTTAACCTGAGAACAAAATGTTTAACTGCCAAAACTGAGAACACTATGTTTATTCACTTCATTTTTCCTTTCACTCTTCACTGCTTACTGTCCCCACACACACATGTCCATACTCACACACACATTTCCCTGCTGCCCACATGTTGCTTCCATTCATACTTCACAACAGTATGTTGACACTCACTATATGTTGACACTTCACTACTGTACACCCATCTATATGCTGCCAAATCTCTCTCTCTCTCTATACACACACACTTATACATATGTTGACACACACCCTAAACTTCCTTTCTATACACACTCACACATATATACTTTACTGCACACATGTCTTGACACACCCCACACACACTCATATATACATATGCTATTTTCCTTTACCTTTATATATACATATGTGGTTGTGCCTATATATATAGCTTTACCTCTCTATATGTTATATGTGAATGTATATATATATATATATATATATATATATATATATATATATATATATATATATATATATATATATATATATATATATATATATATATTTTCTTTTTTGATATATATATATATCAAAATATATATATATATATTTTGATATATATATATATACATCAAAATATATATATATATATATATCAAAATATATATATATATATATATATATATATATCTATATATATATATATATATATATATAATATATATATATATACATGAAAAAATATATATATATATATATGTATATGTATATGTATATGTATATGTATATGTATATGTATATGTATATGTCATATGTGAATGCATATACATATATATATATATATATTTATAAAAAAAAAAATATATATATATATATATATATATATATATATATATATATATCTATATATATATATATATATATATATATATATATATATATATATATATTTATATTTATATATATATATATATATATATATATATATATATATATATATATATATACAAAAAAAAATATATATATATATATATATATATATATATATATATATATATATATATATATATATATATATATATATATATATATACATTCACATATGACATATACATATACATATACATATACATATACATATACATATATATATATATATATATATATATATATATATATATATATATATATATATATATATATATATATATATTTCAGCAATACATATATATATATATATATATATATATATATATATATATATATATATATATATATATATATATATATATATATATATAGGCACAAAAAATATATATATTTTGTGTCTGTGTCTGTGTTAGGGTTAGGGTTCTCGTGTAACCTAGGGCTAGGGTTAGGGTTCTCGTCCCTACTTTCCATACTGTAACCTAGGGCTAGGTTTAGGATTCTCGTGTATGTGTCTATGCCCGAATTTGTGTCCGTGTCTGTGTTTGTGTCTAGATATCTAGGACTATGGTTTACCTGAAGAGGGCGGCTCGGTCGGAGGAGCGAGACGGCGAGGAGGGGGGCTTCATCGGAGGAGGGAGGCGGCGAGGAGGAGGATTCGTCATAGGAGAGAGGAAAAAGTTTTGGGAAAATTTTTGGGAGAGAGAGAAGGGGGAAATGAAAGTTTCGAACGGGATATATTAAAACATTAGCGACGTCTACTTTTGACGTCGCTGAACGTCGCTATTCTGCGACATAACTTAAGTTACGTTGCTGAACGTCGCTATTCAGCGACGTACTTTTTCTCATGTCGCGGAACGTCGCTATTCAGCGACGTTTTGCGATGTCTATTAAAAGAAGTCGCTATAGTCAATATTTAGCGACGTTATTTTATTCCGTCGCTAAACTATGTCGCCAATAGAGCAGATTTTAGTAGTACGAGGGCGATGGTGAGGCCCACGCCGAGGCCGAGGCCGATGTCGAGGGGCAGGCTGTGGGCAGGGGTAGGGGCAGAGCCAGGGGCAGGCTGCAGCTCCCATTTGAGACAGATCCTCCATGTCGCCCGGAGGGGGATCTGAGGTTGGAGATTTGGGCCTGTACTCGGACTAGGTGGTAAGTAAAATTGTTGCATTTAATTTGTTTGAATTTATTATAAACTTGTTTAATAAATTTTAGTTTCCATTTTACAGGTATTATCCCTCCTCCGTACACTAGTCGCTGGGTACATTCCTGCGACAGAACTACGGAGGGCCCTGGATCAACTGGAGGGATGTCCCGGCTGACAAGAAGGCCTTCTGGTTTGAGCACTTCTCGCTACGTAAAAGTTTATTTCCTTTTAACATTTAATATGTTATGTTATAACTTACGTACTACTATGATTTTTCAGCGGACTTACTTCTTCCCTCCCCACCGCATCGTTGCTGTCGAGTTTATTTTTTCCAGCGTCGCCAGCAAGCTCATTAGGGACGCAATCCTCAACCAAAAGGATTACGAGTGCCGGGAGAGCCTATTCAGGATTATATCTCTGCCGCCGATTAGGCGACAATGAAGAGAAGATTCGAGGAGGGAACCTAGAAGGAGAAGTCTGCGAAGAACAAAAGAGCACGACAGGCGGGGTCGCAGTGGTGTGGTGGGTCACGGTCCATCATGGATTTGTTCACTCATATGGTACATATCTTGCCGTATACCCATAATTAATACTTTATAGTAATATATTTCTTTCAACTTAACTGACAAATCATATAATAATTTCATAACAGGTTGACTCGGGAGAGGACCCGAATATGGTGACCTTGTTCATCGCTACGCACACGAAGGGGGAGCGGTTCGTCGATGATAAGGCCCAGGACAGCTACGTAAGTTTTACTTAATGCTAGTTCATTACTATTAATTTTTAGTTACGTAGAGAATTCATATAGATGTTATACGTAAGATTTACTTAATGCTAGTTCATTACTATTAATTTTTAGTTACGTAGAGAATTCATATAGATATTATTTCTAGGCCAAGTTTTTGAGGCTTAGGGAGGCCGGGTCGACACAGTCAGAGGGAGCTGGAGCTAGCACCTCACAGCAGCCCCCGGCCGCCGCAGCTCAGTCAGATGACGAGCTGTGGATGAGGGCCGTTGGTGACATGCATAGGGGTACGTACTATGGTACGGTCTCCTATGGTACCTTCATTGCGTCACAGGCCTCTAGGACCGCCACTAGTGTGCCCGACCCTGCACAGACTGAGGAGCCGCTGTTAGCCCAGCAGTGTATTGATGTACAGATCGCAGCTCTGCGTGACGAGATGCTGTAGAGGATGGCGACGTCGCAGTCGCATACGAATGATCCTGCGCTCATCTCACGTTTTGACAGGCTTGAGGAGACGACTGAAGTACTGCGACAGATTTCCTGCGCTACGCAGGAGACTACGCAGCGGCTGGTCGAGCAGATGCAATAGTTTTACGAGATGGCTACGGTGCGACCATCTAGTACGTCGGAAGCATCGTCTACATCTGGCGATGCACGGAAGGACATTCTCGTCAGCCTGTCACCGAAGGAGTATCATACGATCCTTGCATTGCGATGAAAGTCATCTGGTGGCGCTCCTCCTCCAGCTCCAGCTCTAGGCGATCAGTAGTTTTGTTTTTGCATTTTTGGACTTTGTACTATACATTTTTACTTTGTACGTATTTGAGGATATTGACTTTGTTCTTTATATTTGTACCTTATATCAGATGTTGAGGATATTATTTGTTCTTTATATGTTTTATCTATTCTGGAATGTATTGTGCGTGTCGGTGTTGAGTGTTCCACTGAAGGGGTCGGCGAACCCAGGTGTATTTCTGCATTCTGGATTCTGCATTTTGGATTCTGGATTTCTGTTGGATTATGTATTTTGTATTCTGGATTCTGTAAATTTTTTTATTTTTTTTCCAATTTAGCGACGTTTTTAGCGACGTTGACATACGTTCGCTACATTTTTAGCGACGTTTTTAGCGACGTTTATATACATCGATAAGTTTTAGCGACGTTTACATACGTCGCTAACAATGTCGCTAAATTACTGACGTGGCAGACAATCTGATGTCACCACATCGTCGCAAAACGTCGCTAATGTGTTGCTAATCGGCGACCACAAAGAAACGTCGCTATTTAGCGACGTTATGACCGTCGCTAATTTACGTCGCCATAGTGACGTTTTGCGACGTTTTTTCGATTAGCGACACGCTTTTTTTCGTCATTCCCAAAACGTGGCTAACTTAAGTTAGCGACGTTTTGGCCGAAATTAGCGACGTTTATAAACGTCGCTAATCTGACAAATTTTGGTAGTGTTTAGTTGATTAAGTTCTTTTATAAGTTTCATAAGTAGTTAAATAAATTATTTAGGAGCATTGGATTCCGGAGGCGTGGACACGGGAGCGAGACTTCATCTTCACATCACGAAACTAGGCAAGTACACATTGCCAAACTTTACAGTATACGTACATGCTTTTCCATATTGCTATTTTCATATCTTACTTAGTTCCATGTCATGGTTATTCTAGTTTTACGTGCACGTAGATTTTTACTCTTTTCCATATTACTTGTTCTACTTTCTTATCCTGTTCATGTCTAGTGATAGTGTTGTTTTGTCTATGCCATGATCTTCTGACCTGTTTGACTTGGACTTGACCTTAGTCTAATTTTCGGTACTTGATTGACTTTACCCGGTCATGATCGTTTGATTTGACCCTGACCTGTTATTAGACGTGACTATACCTGACCACCTCGTTCGTGAGCTTCCATCGAGTGCGAATGAGCCTTACTATAGTTAGGGATTCCCCCATCGGCTACTGACTATAGGACTGTGAGCTTCCATCGGGTTGCGGTTACCCCGACTTACTATTAGTCATGCTTGATAGCACTATCTTTGACGGTATACCATTTATACCTATTCTTTAGTGTTATATTGTGCCTTGTACCATTTCCTATTTACTCGCATGTTATTTATTGTATAGTAGACATGTATATTATGTGTCTTGCTAGTCCTTTGAGGACCTGGTGATTTCTCCAGGCTTAGACAGAGAGGAGGTTCACGGTTCTGGAGTCGAGACTGGCGATGTACCTTCGCTGGAGGACGAGATAGTGGCCGAGGACTTCGTTTAAGACATGTCTCTTTATTTTAGACTTGATACATTATTTTCTTTCTTTTCATCAGTGGACATGTAGTTGATACTTTGTTTCCTTTTTATTATGGTTTCGGGATGTTCTACCCGCACAGTTATTATTTCTATTTCATGTTTGACAGATCTTTCTCTTTATTATTATTATTATTATTATTATTATTATTATTATTATTATTATTATTATTATTATTATTGTTATTATTATTATTATTATTATTATTATTATTATTTTATTGGACTTGATATATCGTGTCTTATTTTCTGTGTGGATGAGATTCGCTGTGACCTGTGAATTGTATTGTATTGCTGGGTTGTTATCATGATTTACAGCTTAAGCATTTCGCTAATGGACTTCTTTGAGATTTGGTCCATTGGTGAAGTGTTGCTGGCATGTACCGTATCCTGGTCCTATACGTATTTTAGGACTGTGGCGTTACACTTCCAAAATCCTAACTTTCTTCCTCCTCCTCCCCCTCTTCTCAAATTATACATCTTCTTCATCTTCTTCTCCACCATTTTCCACTCCTCAAACTATACATCTTCTTCATCTTCTTCTCCACCATTTTCCTACTTTAAATCCTAGTTTTTTTTTTCTCCATCATTTCCATCGAAATCCTAGTTTTCTTCTCCATTATTTTCATTCTCATCATTTTCATTCCTCACAAAGAATGCACGAAAATAAACCCTAACATGTTTATTTCATTTTTTCTCGCAAAAATACATGAAAATAAACCCTAAAATGTATATTTCATTCTATTATCAAGATGGAAATAAATCCTACCATATATATTTTTTTCATTCGGCCATTTCAATTTCAGGACTGCCACAATTCCTGGCAATCCTCAATACTTCTAGGATTGCCAGAAATTATGACAGTCCTGCTGTATAACAAGTCCCTTTCAGGACTGCCATAATTCCTGACAGTACTCAATACTTCTAGGATTGCCATAAATTGTGGCAGTCCTATTATACAGCAAGTTCCTTTCAGGACTGCCACAATTCTTGACAGTTCTCAATACTTCTAGGTTTGCCAGAGATTGTGGCAGTCCTGCTGTATAACAAATCTCTTTCAGGACTGCCATAATTTATGACAGTACTCAATACTTCTAGGACTGCCAGAAATTGTGGCAGTGCTATTGTACAACAAGTTCCTTCCAAGACTTTCACAATTTCTGCCAGCCTTCAATACTTCTAGGACTGCCAGAAATTGTGGCAGTCCTGATATGGACTTGCTCAGCAAATCGATTTTTTCTAGAATTAGGGTTTCATCCATAATTTTTTCTATTAATGAAGAAAAATTGATTAATAGATTAATAGATTTGATAAATTTCATAACCCAATTTTTTCTACAGCTAGGATTTCATCTATAAACTAGGGTTTGGAGAAAAATATGAAAAATTAGAAAAGAGCAAAAAAAAAAAAAAAAACTAGGTTTGGAGAAAGAGATATTATTCTTGTTCTTCTTTCTTCTTTCTTCTTGTTCTTCTTCTTGTGAAGAAGGAGAAAGAGAAAAAATATAATAAGTTGACTTATATACTTACATTTGGATTAGCTTTGGATAAGTTTTTCAATGACAAACTTGTAAATAAATTAAAGTTATATTTAGACTAGTCATGATCAACTCTTAATGTGTCAACAAAATTGACCTTCTTAAAACAAAACAAAAGCAGGCGAGAGCAAGGTCCGCGGTTCTAAGACAAAATTGACCGACCTTAAAAAAATGTGGTGGGGGGCAAAGGTCGGCATTGTGCCCTCATGCCGCCTTCTTTAGATCTGATTATAATTATGTTGTGACTAATCGTGCGTGAATGTCTAAGCACTCTAGCTAGGCATTATCTATCCGCTATCACTAATGATAGTTTGTTGGTATATATGTTATAGTAAGAACTAATTAGTCAACCAAAATTTGTATATTGGTTGACGTTACAATGCATCTACTTGTTGTCACCTTCGAAGGAATTAATGAACACACTCTCCTTCAAGAGTCAAAGAGGCTACTATTATACAAAGGTTGCTATAGTACTTTAAAGCTAGCCGACAAAATCCTTAGTGCATCAAAGCACATGCTGCCCACTAATACTTATTTTAAAAAAATAACATTCACGATCAGTAAAATCTAAATTTTTATAAAAAAATATAACATATGTGACACATAAGCTTTGGGAACAATAGATACGTTTTCTCACAAAGGAGGTGCATTGATAAGTGGATAGATTTCGGACAGGACACCTGCCCTTTGTGTAGGACTCACCTACTTCCATATGAGAGAGAGAGAGAGAGAGAGAGAGAGAGAGAGAGAGTTCTCACAAGTTACAAGTCATAATTGCCAACATGGACAACATCATCTTCAGCTAACAGTGAGCATTAATTGACAAGTTATATGTCTTCTAATATGTAATTTTAACTGAAATATATATATGTAAATTGTAGTTTTTATTAGACAAAGAATTTAGAGAACGAACAAAACTAGATGGTGTTAGCATGACATCAACTTCTAAACACATGTCAATTATTCATAACTCTAAATGTTTTTATTTTTATTCAACTTAAGTATATGAATATAAAAAGTCGACATAAAAGCATTTCGAATCCAACTTTCGGAAGTTGGCTTGCCTTTCAATGAATTGATAAAAGACTAATCAAGAGATATATAAACGTGAAGCCTTTTAAAATCTCATATACGTACTATATTGAGATATATGCTTAAACAATATCACCATTCCATGAACTTGCGTTTAATTTTTTTTTGAATGTTGTGAGAGTAAAGCATACAAAAAACTATTTTACGACTTCGGGTCCGAAGGTCGGCAATTTATCACATGCTTTGTCGGAGCCGTCCATGTTTGTGGTGTCAAGTGGACAACCATTCAGGATCTATAATACTAGAGAGCGGGCAACATTTTATGTTAGAAATAAATACAGTGACATTTCTATATTTTCTAAGTATTAATTATAAAAAATACCACTATTTCCAAAATAATTACATTCGTCACTCATCTCCTTTACAAATTTTATAAAAAAATAGTTCGTGTTATAATATATATATATACTAGTGGATAACCCGTGCCATAATGGCACGGACACGAATTCCGCTTTCTCGACGTAGGCGTGCAGGCACCGGGCCAGCGCCAGAAAGTTCCGGACGGAGATGCGGCCTCCGAACTTGGCCTTCTCGACGTACGCGTGCAGGCACCGAGCCAGCGCCTGGGACCCGAGTCCGGCGGAGGCGGACATGGCAAAGGCCACGGTGGCGGCGTTCGGGGCGGCGTGGGGCCTCATGGAGGCGAACACGCGCAGGGCCGTCGTGGGGTGTCCGAGGGTGACGAGGCCCAAAACGGCGGCGGTCTAGGAGACGACGTCCCTGTGCGGCATTCCGTCGAACACCCGTAGGACGTGGTCGACGGAGCCGCGTCGGGAGTAGGTGGTGAGCAGGACGGTCTACACGAATGGGTCAGGCCGAAATCCGAGGAGGAGAACGTGTGCGTAGAGCGTCCTGGTGGCGGCGGCGGCGGTGGTGGTGTTGAGCAAGGAAGAGAAGGTGTAGGAGTCGGAAGGGACGCGACGGCGGAGCATTTGGGAGTTGATGGAGAGTGGGTCGGCGGAGATGGCGATGGCGGTGTTGAAGGAGAAGGGGTTGTGGTTGGTCATGGCGGAGAAGAGGGAGGCGACGAAGGAAGGGTCGGCGTCGGCGGCGCGGTGGAGGAGGCTGCTTGCGATGAAGGGGTTGCGGAAGAGGCTGGCGACGACGGCGTGGACGAGGATGGAGCAGAGGCGGCGGAGGGAGGGACGGTATAAGAGGAGCTGGAGGCGGGGGTATCGTTGGAACAACCGATTGCTCTGCACCCAACATGGGACCTCCTCCTCTCTTATAGAGAGAGGGACAATTTAGTCCTTTCATCATCGTTGAACTAAAGCACATGGGTCGAACCAAAAATCCACTGTGCTTTATATATATATATATATATATATATATATATATATATATATATATATATATATATATATATATATATATATATATATGGAGTGGATCAAAAGCCCCCCTTAGAAACCCCCCCAAAAACTCCCCTCACTCTAATTCGTAATATTAATGTTAATATTAATGTTAATATTAATGTTAATATTAATGTTAATGTTAATATTATTTTTTTTATTTTTTTTATATATTAATGTTAATGTTAATGTTAATATTAAGGTTAATGTTAATGTTAATGTTAATATTAATTTTAGAGTTATTTGTATTTACCCCCCTAATTACTAATCCTATTTCTACTTCCCCCCCAATTTTATTTTAATTAGTGTTACCCCCTCAATCTTTGGGTAAAGTGCAAATAAACCCTCCTTAGATATGCGTTTTTGCATTTGAAGACCCCTTGTTTAAAAAAACCCACATTTTAATTTTTGCTTAGTTTGCACCCATGTCCTTAACATGCGTTAAAATACGTCTAAAATACGATTTTATCCCTCCCCCTACTCTCTCCTCCCTCTCTCTCCGATGGTGGGGACTTGTCAAGCGGGGCCGACTAGAGGAGAGGGGAGGGTAGTCTGCCAGCGGAGGGAGGAGGGGACATGTCGAGCTAGGGTTGAACATTCGGTTAATTCGGTTCAAAACGAACCATAAATTGAATAAGCAAAATCAAAACCGAACCAAATTGGCCCATAACTAAATCAAACCGAACCAAATTAAATTGGTTCGATTTTTGTTTATTCGGTTTATTTGCACTTTTTGTTAATATATATAGTACTTAAATATACCTAAATTTATTTAGTATATATCTGTAATATATATATATATATATATATATATATATATATATATATATATATATATATATATATATTTTCTGTAATATATATATATATATATATATATATATATATATATATATATTACAGAAAATATATATATATATATATATATATATATATATATATATATATATATATATATATATATATATAAACTAAATTTTCTTTTTCGGTTTTGGATCGAAACCGAAACCCAAAATCGAAACTGAAACCGAATAAGAAAATTTAGTGTTTTCAAAACCGAAATCGAATCGAATCTTTTTTTAACCTAACCGAATCTCTTATTCGGTTCTGTTCGTTTTTTTCTTATTCGGCCCCACTCGACCGCCCCTCCTCCCTCTGCTAGCCGGCCCCCTCGACCTATCCCCCACCTCCCTCCGCTAGCCAGCCCTCCCAACCCCTCCTCCCTCCGCTGGCCGACCCCCCTCCGCTGGTCGGCCATGCTCGACCTAAGGGTGAGCATTATTCGGTTTGGACCGAAAATCGAACCGAACCGAATAAGAGATTTGGCTCGGTTTTAAAAAGTTCTTATTCTGTTTCGGTTTTGAAAATACTAAATTTGCTTATTCTGTTTCGGTCTTAGGTTTCGGTTTCGGTCCAAACCAAAAACAGAATAAGAAATTTTAGTTACTATATATACGAGACCCTGACCCGTTGTGACGGCTATCAGGATGGCGATCCCTAACCATACCCGGTCCATCTCCCGTCTTTCCTCCGGTCTTCGCCACACGTCGGCGCGTAACCGTCGTCCATCCACCACCCTCCGTTTGGCTCCCCATAGATCCAGAACCTGCTCCGAATTCAAAGTTCGGAGCAATGGGGCCACCCCGCAGCGAGTCCGATCCTCCCGTCACCGAACGGAGGTCGCCCGACCCCCCTCCCGTTGTGCCCGCCCCCCCACCGCCTGGGGGGGTCGTCGACTGTCCTGGGGGTCCAACCGACCCCCCCCTCCGTGCTCCCGCACCCCCCCACCACCTGGGGGGGCACCGTCCGTCCTTCCTGGGGGCCGCACCCTGCCTGCAAGCAGATCCGACGGCCGCGGGGGGGGAGGGGGGGTGCCGCGCGGAAACCCTAGATCGCCCGAGTCGCCTGGAGCTCCCATCGAAAAAAAATTATTATTATTATTATTATTATTATTATTACTATTATTATTATTATTATTATTATTATTATTATTATTATTATTATTATGACTTGGGTTCGGTTTGGTTTCGGTTTTGCTTATTTGATTTTCGGTTCAATTCGGTTTCCGGTTCGGTTTGAACCGAATTAACCGAATGCTCACCCCTAGCTCGATCGACCCGTCCCCTCCTCGCTCCGCTGGCCGGCCACCCTCCCCTCTCCTCTGGTCGGCCCCGCTTGACAAACTCCCACCACCAGAGAGAGAGTGGGGGGGGGGGGGAGAGTAGGGGGAGGGATAAAATCGTATTTTTAGACGTATTTTAACGTCTGTTAATGACTTGGGTGCAAACTGAGCAAAAATAAAAATGTGGGATCGTTTTTTTAACAAGGGGTCTTCAAATGCAAAAACACAAATTTTAGGAGGGTTTACTTGCACTTTACCCAAAGATTGGGGGGGGTAACACTAATTAAAATAAAATTTTATTGGGGGGGAAGTAGAAATAGGATTAGCAATTGGGGGGGTAAATACCAATAACTCTTAATTTTAATGTTAAGTTTAATGTTAATTTTAGTATTTAAGGTTAATATTAATATTAATATTAACATTAACATTAATATTAACATTAAATTACGGATTAGAGTGAGGGGGGTTTTTGGGGGGCTTTCTAAAGGAAGCTTTTGATCTGCTTCTATATATATATATATATAGGAAGAGGATCAAAAGCCCCCCTTAGAAAGCCCCCCAAAAACCCCCCTCACTCTAATCCTTAATTTAACGTTAATATTAATATTAATATTAATGTTAATGTTAATATTAATATTAATATTAACATTAAATACTAAAATTAACATTAAATTTAACATTAAAATTAATATTAACATTAACATTAACATTAACATTAATATTAACATTAACATTAACATTAATATAAAAAAAAATTAAAAAAAATTAATATTAACATTAACATTAATATTAACATTAACATTAATATTAACATTAATATTAACATTAATATTATGGATTAGAGTGAGGGGGGTTTTTGGGGGGCTTTCTAAGGGGGGCTTTTGATCCGCTCCCATATATATATATTCTTTCATTTATTTTGTCGAAGGTTAAAACTTAATTAGATTTTAATCAAATAACAATAGTTGGTTAAATTTTAGAGGAACAAAATTTATAAATGTACTTGAAATATTAGTTTTTGTAATATTAGTTTTTTGTGAAGACACTTTAGAGCTAAGTTCCAAAGGGACTTAATGTCTTGGTTGCTTGACAGTTTTGTACCGTTCTGCGTAACAGTTTTGTATCCTTTTGTGTGATTTCTCGTGTCAGTTATGTGCCATTCTGCACATGCTGCGGGTGCATTCTGCGAATGGCGTCATTCATGGGATCGGACTTGTTTGGAGGTTACATGTGAAGTCTTCCTATAAATAGGGTTGTGCTCTTTGGAGAGGTTACACTAGCTCTTCTTGAGTTTTCTCTACGTCTTTATCTTCTGGTTTCTGTTCAATGGAACTTAGTGAAATTCCAGTTGTTCAATCGAACTTATTGAAGTCTTCTACAGGATCTCTTTTCTTCTCCTCGCAAGTCTTAGTGAAGCATTCCAGATGTTCAATCGAAATGATTGGTTCTTGAAAATGATTCGACCACGAGGGTTGAATCTCACTTAAGAACAACAATAATTTTCACCACTCTAGCATCATCGCGTCAACGACCACTTTGAAGCAGTATTACTGGTACTCCCAATATTATGTAGCATAAGCAGTTTTGGATGAATTCTGTTCAAGAACCAGTTTTTGAAAAATTCTGCGCTCCGAGCAATTTTTGCAGAATTATGCGGTGCCAAAGCAGTTTTGCAGGTTTTCGAATTAGCATTTTTTACATAATTCTATGCCAGGAACGATTTTTCAATAATTCGAAGCTAGAACCAATTTTGCATAGAACAAATTTTGGCAGATCAAAATCACGCGGCCTTGAAAAATTATTTTAGCAGGATTATTGTCCGGAATATTAAAGCCCTACGTGGATATCAACAACATTATTTACTTGAAAAATAATTTTGTACTGAAAGTTTTATATTACTCGAGATTTAACAACACGTAAATGGCTTTCTTTTAAAATTAAAAGAATTAATTTCGTGTATCGTAAGGGTCAACGACTACTATATTCTAAATTAAGCCGGCCAAATCCCTGGTGCATCAGAGCACATGGGACTTCAATATAAACGTCAACTGCCAATCCAATATAAGTATATATGGACTTCAACACTCGATCAGCTCTCCTCAACAATATCATCAGTGCCTCTTTCTTTGTTTCTCCTTTCTCCAAGAATATATTGTCATGGGCTTCCCATCAATCTACTACTGCAGTGTACTCCTTCCAACGCCTCTCGGCGTTCTGGTGTTCTTCTTCCACCGCACGAAGCTCGCAGTCGCGGTCACGCTGTCGGCCGTGGTGTGCACTATCGGCCTATGCCCTCCCCTCGAAGAGCAAGATTTCGTCCACGTAGAGCTAGACCTGTCCTTGCTCCCGTCTTTCTCGAAAGAGTCATCATCCTCGTCGATCAAGAGCAGGCTTCGTGTGGTAGAGTATTCTGCAAGCTTCTGCGATGAAGAAGCAGAGTACTGTGCTGTTTGCATGGGGGAGTTGGAGGCAAGGCACGAGGTGAGAGAGCTGGGCAACTGCAGGCATGCATTCCACAAGGGGTGCATTGATAAGTGGGTGGACTTCGGCCAGGACACCTGCCCTCTGTGTAGGGCTCACCTTACTGCCATACGAGAGAGAGGCAGGGCCGGCCCAGGGGTTGGATTGTCCTATCCCAAACTAGTTTTGGCCCCTTGTACATAGGCTGAAGTATTGTTTGACTTATGACTGGGCCGGCCCTGATGTGTGTGAGAGAGAGAGAGAGAGAGAGAGAGAGAGAGAGTTGACAAGTTTCATGCCAATGTACGTACGTACATGCACAAACATATCATCTTGAAGGTAGCACTAGTGAGCATTAGTTACTAATCAAATTACAAGGTCTTCTTATTTGTACATTTCTCTCAAAGGTAGTTAGATATAAATTGTTGTTTTGCTTTGGCAAATAGTTGAGAGAATGCAAAAAGAATCGAGTTGTTGCTTGTTTAACTGGTTTCATGCAACTTTCATTCAAAAAAACCTAACAACAACAAATAGTATTTGTAAATACTGTTAACCAATGAATCTGAAAATTATAAAATCTGATCGAGATCGAGGTTTGAATTTGGTTCAATTTTCTTAAAATAATATTCATCCCCACTACAAAAAAAATGACATTTCTTGACGGTTTATTTCTTGATGGTCGTGAAAAACCGTCAAGAAAAGGGGTTATCTTGACGGTTTTAGACTTACGTCAAAAAAGTACACATTTTATGTTAATTTACCAATTTTATAGCATAATAGTTGACGGTTTTAGAGGATCCGTCAATCAATATCATTTTATTTATTGACGGGTTGGTGATAACCGTCAACTAATATATGTACGAAAAAAATATTCGCGGTTCTTTCAGCTGCCACTATAGTAATTTTTTCAATTTTTTTATATATGTTGACGGTTGTTGGTCCTTTTTATGAGGAACCACAGACCAAACTTTCGATCAATCTCTCGAAAAAAAAAATCCCGCTTCCAGTATCAAAAATCACTACAACAGATATGGGATACAATAGCGTGCTCAGAACGCTGTAGAATGCCCATTATAGCGTATTCGGTCCGCTATAAATGCCCCCGCTATAATTGCCCCATGTACAAGAACGTTATAAAGTTATAGCGTTCATAAACGCTATTGATGGACTATAGCGTTCCATGGCGCTATAGACAGGTTATAGCATTTATGAACGCTATACAAGTCTTATAGCATATAAGAATGCTACAGGAAAGTAATAGCATTCATGAACGCTATTCAGTTATTATAGCGTCCATGAATGCTATAGACTTGTTATAACAATGACAAATGCTATAGAGTTTACATAGCATTTACGAACGCTATAATTTCATAATAACGTTTGAATAGCTTTTCGATGCAAATTGGTTTTTATAGCTTTTCTTTCGCGCTATTATATGTGCACCAATATCATGTCAAAATGCTATTGCAGAATGCATTAGTGTAAAAAAACAATTCACATCAAAATAGTATTGCAGCACATCAAAATAGCGTTGCAGATATACAGAATGCCACAAATATCTATTGCATATACACAGAATGCGGATATTCAAAAAATTAAATGCTTCTCGACTAATCAATCACAGAATGAATTCCGAACACAAGTTAATTCATTAATTTCACTGTCAAGAACATTCAAAGTCCATAATTTCTCCAAACTCAAATATTAACAGCATAGTCAGCGTTTAATTGTTTCCATACATATATCCAAAATGTTGCATATCCAAAATTTAGCTCGAGCCTATCCACAACCAAAGCTCCTCAGAAATTCTCTTACTTCATCCAACCTACACAAATATAGAGGGAAACATTAGTGTTCCTGGTTAATAAATAAGCAGTTAAATTTATGAGTTAGCTATCAATAAAAAATTATCTAAAATTCTATGAATTATAATCAACCAAACAACTAGATATCCTTGAAGACTATAAAAAAGGCACAAAGTTTCACCTATCTTTTGAGATAGTAGTTCTAATGTGAAATAATACAGTAATCTTCAACCAATCAAAAAAGTGTGGCGACTGACATGTTAGCTATGTTGAAATATTAGGCTACACTATAATGCTTGCAGTTTGACATTGGTAGTACTCTGATCAATAAAGTGGGGCGACTGACATGTCAACTATGTTGAAAAAATAGGCTACACTATAATGCTTGCAGCTTTGACACTGGTAGTACTTGTATATATATATATATATATATATATATATATATATATATATATATATAAAGGATCAAAAGATTTTCTTCTTGTACTTCAAGTGAGCTACTAAAAGTATACAATGAATCAGAAAGACACTGACTAACCGATACTTTGCACCTAGACTAAATATAAAAGAAGCTTGTTATCTCACCTTCGACATATACAAGTCTGTTATCTCTCCATAGGCATCACAACTAATATCTAGTACATATCCCCAGATACACCAAATCAAAGGTACAAGTATATAGTAAAAGAAATGCAACAAATGGTGGAATTCTAACAACAAAAATTCGAGCTGCTTTTTTGGCAGGCACTCTCTTCTCTTACTGCATATGAACGAACAAGTTAACCAAAATGAAGAAACTCTACTTGAGGAAGACACAAAAGAATCTAATTGCATAGCACATTTGATATATAACCTGAAAATAAATCGAAGAATTTGTGCTGCTAATACCTTTGTTGTGGCAACCTTTACTTCAAGGCTTCTACCTCCAGGAAACAAGAAATATAAGGTAACGTAGCCTGTAAAACATAGAATGAAAAATATAACAAATAGCAACAAAAACAAAGAATATATATATAAAAAATTAGGGTTAGGGTTTTGAAATTTACCTGTGCCGACTGGTGGGATCACCTTCCTAGAGAATTGAATCTGTAAAACAAAACAAAAAATATTAGAGGAGGAGAGAAGAGAATAACCAGAGGAGAGGAGAGAGTAATAAAATATAAAGGAGGGAATGAGGGGAGGAGAGAATAACCGCACTGGCCTGCTGACCTAGACGGTTCTGCGTTCCACGTCTGCCGAGTAGGAGGCGAGGAATAGATGACCTCCTGACCTAGATAGTAGAGGAGGAGAATATATTTAGAGGAGAGGATTTTTTCTCCCAATCTTTTGAACAAATTTCGAAAGAGAGAAATTAGGCGCGGGAGTAAAAAAAATTGACACTATTTGCCCATAAAAGTGGCGGTATCTCCCAATTCCGATGACTCAGTCCAACAAAACTTTACAGTCCAACAAAAAAATTGACACTATCTGACCTGGTCCTCGTGGGAGTGAGATGGAAGATCGCCGAGTCCAGCGGCGCCTCCCCCATCAATGTTGCTTCCGACACCAGGCCAAAAGAAGAACAATAACAACAATTAGGGTTAAGGGTGAGAGCACTTTGCTCCCTCTCTCTCTCTCTATCTAAATCCATCTGATACACCTATCCATCTGTAACAAACATCCCTTGTATGTATGTTACGCTGCATTTCGTACAAGACTAACAATTATTAAAAACACAGAATTCATATTAAATGTAAAACCATATGTCATGAATAGCAATGTTTGAACTTTTTACAAACCAAAACCAAGTAATTTGGAGTTCTATATATTCACCAGGTAGCCAAAAGTGGTTTCCCACAAAAAGTGTAAAATAGACAGGTTTCTATCAAGTTATAGTATTTACTCGATGTGTGATTATATAGAAACCTGTCTATTTTGTCCAGTGTACATAATGCGCTGAATTCCCATCTCTTATGACCACGACAATATAGTTAGCAGCATTATCATGACTAGTTAATAATTAGGTCTTGTAAATTCTCTAGAGCTTATCATACATATCACATTAGCATTTATTGGACCCTTATCGCATTAGTCATTTTAGAGCTAAAAGGGTGAAGAGCTTTTTTTTACTAGCAAAATTCCTATGTTTTGCAAATTACATTTACACTAACCCAATTAACAAAACCATATGGATATTGTGGACTGATAGAATCTAACAAATCCGATTCTAAGCAAGATATTATGTGGAAAAAAGTATAACGCCAGAATTAACCAGAAAAAAGAAGAAGATTTAATTGCTAATGTACATAAGACACACACCAGGTGATACATATGTCTCAGACAATAAAGTGGCACCTGTTCGAAATTACTATTTTATATAACCTGTGAAACGTGTGTTGCCATTAGTTTATGGTTTTGCTTTTCTACTATAGACCATAAATAACCAACAGGTCATGAAGTGCACCAACAACCAAGTGATAGTTTAAGATAAAAAGAAAAAAAACATTACACTGGTTGCGTGAGAAATTTAAGATGCCTCCTGATAGCAGATGAGAAGAAGCTTAGATATCACCATTGTATAAGTTGTTGCACCAAGATTCTTCATGTCAACTATAAAATGGAAAATTAAGCAACAAAGTAAGAAGTTGAAGAAGAGTTTGTATGTATTCAACTATAAAATGGAAATAAGTAATCAACCTGTATTATTTTTAATTTCTCCTTGTTTTCATACAATCACTATTCTGACCAGATATAGAGTTTGTATGTATTCAATGATATTCTACCATAGTGTGATAATATATTTGTCGAACAAACTTCGTGAGAAGTGGAATGAACGTGATATAAAGCAATGCCACACGAGAATTAAATCACAAATGTCAGCCAATATCTATTGCCTTGTTTCCACTTCAAGAGAAACTAAAAGTAAAATCCTAATTTCCTCTTCGTCAATATCTAGATCTACGGATGGAATCGATCGAATTGCAAAGAAAAATAAAATCTATGGAAAGGAGAGAAGCAAGATGATCCCTTTTCGTTCTCGTTGACGGCAAAGCAAAAGAGCTCCTTGGCCTCGAGGCAGTTCTCGGCGTACTTGGAGTCGTATATGCCTCCGAAATCTCATTTTTTATCTCAACAGATTTTTTCTATTCCTTTGATTTCTCTCTTCCAATTTTGTTTCAATTTCGTTTTGGATAATTTAGCTAGCCACGTTGGTTCCTTCTTTCCTAAACATATTTGTAATTTGATAGAGTTGATATATTATAAATAGTGAAACAAGCAAAAGAACAAACAGTTGGCAGGCGTAGGCCAATGGCTACCTGTATCCTAGGAAGTCGACCATATACCAGCTCATGTTGACGAGAAGTGGTTAATGAGCAGGGTCTTCCGGGATTCTTGGAGGTGAGCGCGAACTCCTCCCTGTGCATGAGGGCGTTGATGATGGAGGACTTGCCGACGTTGGACCTTCGGAGGATGGCGAACTCCGGACGGACGTCCCTCCGACAGACGCGGGCATGCGGGGCTGCTCTTGATGAACTCGGCCTGCTTGATGTGGCCGTGGATTTTGGGTTGTAGGTCTATTAAATTGTTAGTTGAGACTTAGAGAGGGAAAGGAAAAGCAAAAGGGTTTCAATTTGGGGTGAAATAATTGGGCGGCAAACAAAAGTAAAATTTGCTATATTTTTAAAGCATTTACCGTGTAGGTCTTTGATGTTAGAATTTTATGACGCACGAATATGCCATGAATATTATGGCACACGAAATGTTTTTTCTTGAATATTATGGCTCGTATATGCACGTCACGCGTCGTGACAAACTCGACACGTCTAGGGGTTCGATTTTGGACCAAAAATCGAACCTAAGCGAACCAAATAAGAGATTCGGTTGGGTTTGAAAAAAATTCGATTTTGTTTCGATTTTCAAAATATTACAATTCCATATTCGGTTTGGGTTTCGATTTCGTTCCAAAACCGAAAACTGAATAAGACTTATGCAATTACGTAAATACTCTAAATTTTATAGGTATTTTGTGACTAAAAATGTGTATATTTTGAAAACAATAATTCTATGTATATGTTTTGAAGTCCAGCTTTGATAACAACAAGTCTAACTTTGGACAAACTTTGAAATACAACAAATATGTGTATAAAAATTATAATTTTTTTATATAATTAAACCATGATCCCAATCTTAGATTTTTTTGGCGAACAACTTATTGGTCAGCCTAAGCTAATTATTAGTTGTCAGAGAGTTTATAATTTTTTTGCCAATCTGGAGCACTTTAGACGACAACTGTATATTTTACTTGCTAAAAATTAGTTTGGGAGACTAAATTTCTTTGGTCGTCCAAGATTTTGTGGCAAAAAATTTCCACCTAAATTAAAAAAAAGAATTCATATATTATGTACTCCATTTATTTTCCCTTTTTAAGTTTTAGTTTAAAAGGAATATATCTTAGGGTTGGCGGGGACTAATTTTCATCTATCACCCAAACTTAATTTTGGTGAAAATTTTACTATTCCTCCTATTTTTAGGTGAGAACAATTTTTTAGTCATTTTAAATTTAGTATCCCCCTACTTTAGGCGAGAAACACTTACTTTAGACGAGAATATTTTTTTAGTCATCTTAAATTTAATATTCCCCTCTATTTTAAACGAGAATATTTTTTAGTCGTCTTAAATTTATTATTCCCCCTACTTTAGGCGAGAAACTACTACTTTAGGCGAGAATATTTTGTTTGGTCGTATTAAATTTAGTATTTTCCTCTGCTTTAGACGAAAATATTTTTTCTAGTCGTCTTAGTTTTTTCTTGCAATGAATTTTTTGGTCGCCCAAACTACTTAATAGTCGTTAAAGAGTTTACCATTTTTTTTTGTAAATTCGAAGGACTTTAGACGACAAGAATAACTTTTTAGTCACTAAAGATTAGTTTGGGCGACTAAATTTTTTTGGTCGTCTCAGATTTTGTGGCCTAAAGCCTCTATCCTTGTAGTGAAGGTATTTCAACTCCTAGGAACACCTATATACCGTTCCAGAGCTGAAAGTGTCAAATGTTTCAAAATTGCTCTTTTGGTGTAAGTGATAGTTCAATTGTGAGCATTCGATTAACTCGGTTAACTGAACCGAATTACCAAATTAGACCGAAATCGAATAACAAAAATTGAAACCAACTGAAATATCCCGTATCGAACCAAATCGAATGGAATAAATCTGTTCGATTTTCAGTTTATTTAGTTTAACCAATATTTTAGTTTATTTATAATTTTTTTTGTTAATACATAGTAACTAAATATACAAAGATATATTTCGTATATATATTATTAAATTTTTTTATTCGGTTTACCAGGGGAGTGGAATTTTATATAAAATTTTTGAAAGGTTAATTTGATTAGTTAAGAGTATTCTGCATACTCCTTGGCATAAAATTTTATTTTATGGTAACGATTTAATTCCATTACGACGTTGTAACTTATATAGCATCCAAAATGTGCTATAGTTTTTTTTAATCATGTAAAATATATATAATACGATGCTGCTCCTAATCGAACTAGATACCTTACTTTGACATACGGGCATAGCAACATAAGCAGCGTCCAGAAAAAACTATACCTTTAACAGCGTTCATAACACGCTATATAAAGTTCTGTTAACAGCAAAATAGCAGGGAGGCATAAACGCTATAGATAAACTGCTATTGTATGAACTTTTAATAGCAATTCACAATGAATACTACGAATGATGATATTATAATAGCAGGGAGGCTCGAAATGCTATAGATAAACTGCTATTGTACGCCCTTTTAATAGCACTGCAGAATTAACGCTATTGATGATTACATTCTATAGCAGGGAGGCTTGAACGCTATAGATAAACTGCTATTGTATGCCCTATTTGTTATAGTGAATCCCCCTCATTCTCCCTCAACAATACCCTCTCCCTCTCCCTCTCTCTCTCTCTCAGCCTTCAAGCTCTCCATACTCTCAGAAGGTCATAAGCCTTCGATTTCCATGCCGCCCAAAAGTTAGGGTCTGCTTGGATTGAGGGTTAAGAGGGTTAAGTGAGGGGAAGTTAAGTGAGGGGGAAATAAAATCATGCTTGGTTTGAGGGTGAAGGCTTATGAGGGAGGGTTATAGAGGGTTAAGTGAGGGTTTATTTCACCCTCTTTTGTCCATTTTTTTAACCCCCCAAATCGGAGGGTTAACGAGGGTGATTGGGGGGTTTTGTTTAAAAAGTCATAAATGCCCCTTATTTGTTTATAAAATATCATATTTTTTCTTTCCATTTTTTCTTGTTCTCAACATGTTAATCCGTAATTTCTTAATTTGTGAAGATATTTTAACAAGTTCTAATTAAAATTTCAATCAAATTTAATTTTATGACATATGTAATAAGGTTATTTTGGTAACTATCATATTTTTATTAATCACCCTCTCATTTAAAACCTCCAATCCAAGCAAGAGTTATTAAACACCCCCCACTTAACTCTTCCTCCAATCCAAGTAAGGTTTTATGTATTGACTCTACTCTCCCTCGCTTAACTCTCCCTCATTTAACCCCACTTAACCCTGCTTATGTTTTTCCCCATCAATCCAAGCAGACCCTTAGAGTTAGGGATTCTTCTTCGATCACCGATCCAAAAAGGTCTCCTCTTCCTCTCCTCTTTATATGGGCGGCAGCTCCCTCGCCGACAGTGTCCATCGTTTCTTCCACCGTCGTCCCAGACCCGCGCCTCCCGTGCTTATCCCCAACCCGTCCAAGTCAGACCCGGAGTTGGATATCGGGCTCATCAGAGTCCCCAAGCAGATTCAGATCCCGGCACCCAAACCCAATAAGAAGGTTCGTTCTCCCTTCCCCCTCTCTCTACTACGTCATTATTTTTTTTATAGGGGAAGTTTGTTTTCTCTGCTGCTATTTATGGTGGCATGCACAATGCTATCTGTCACTAGAAATTAGGGCTTTATCCAAAAAATTAGGGTTTCTTCAATTTTTTTCTTTGAAAATTTGTTGCATCCGGTCTATTTTAAGGAAGAGTTGGTTTTTTTGTTGCAATTTATCGAATGGGCAGTGCCCAGATGATAGTAGCTATGTTGCACGGACAAGAATTGGGCATGATGATACACGATACACCATTTTGGCGTGTCCTAATGTACTTGGGAGTGTGTCGCCGATGTCGTGACTGGGTCGTCATTTCTAGGGTTTGGTTGAATGCTTGTTTTAGATCTGGCTATCATTTCTAGGGTTTGGTTGAAGAATAGGTTAGATTTGGGATATTTTTTTAATTGCTCAACATGAAAATATGTTTGTATTTTTATTTATATTTGTTGCTAGCAAGTCTTGATGTGGTCAGATTTGGAAAAAAGGAACAAATTTGAAGGGTGAGTAGAATAATGATTTCTATTCCTTAAAAATAGCAATTTTCATTATATGATATGCAACCTATTATATGTCCTAGTACACCACTCCAATTCTGATACCCCTTCTCTTTTCCATGTATATTGGCAACTTAAGTCGAGACGTCAAGGTATCAGACCCTCGATTATAGGGTGATCGAACGATCCAAATGTGGATACACTTTTAGCCCCAGGCCCCAATCTTTGTACCCTGTCTTTTACAGATATCCTAAGAGCTATGCTTATGACTGCTGCTACATGATACATGTACTGATATATATGTATTTTGGTAACTTAAGTTACTATGAAATGATATATATGTATTTTGGTTTGGCAAAAATGGGCTATAAAGAGAAAACAGAGTTGCCTAATTTGCTTTGGCAATAGACAATTGGTCATTTCTGTCATATCACTTGGGTTTCATGTTTGGTACATATTTTGCTGGGTTTTTTGACTTTGTAATTGAGCTAAAAATTTGGGTCTGTTCCTAACTGCATTGTCACCAACTTGGAGTATCAGTTTCATAAAGAGTTTTGCCTTCTCTAGGTATTAATACCACACTTAAAATTTATGAGTATCAGTTTAATAATGAGAGGAATGATTTATTAGCTACTCATTGAGGTTGGAAATATTTTCTAAGAAGCCTTTACTAAATTCTGAGCCCATACTTTCTCTATCAAATTTCTATGTCCAGGTTGTTTTTTTATGTTATACTCATTGGTAACTTAAAATTACTTTGATATATAGAATGAGTAAACATTTTTCCTATTATATATAGAAATTTGAGAGGTGGGCCATTTTTTGCTGTTTTGATTTCATGTATGTTAACTAACCAATGGAGAAGGGATCAGCATCATACATTAAGGCCCAGGTCCCCGACATTTTCAATATTGATCCTTATGGTGGAATGCTCTACCAATTGAGGAATTAGTCAGTGAGAATTTGAAACTTCTTGCCCTAGGTGCCTTTTACAGGATTTCATATTCTGTGACGGATAACCAAAGAGTGGCTTGTTCATATTTTTTACAATTGGTATACAAATCTAAATATTCTTTGTCATACTTAAATACTTTTGAGGTGGCACGGAATATACTTTAGTCAGATGTTCACAGTTACACTTTGTTCTAATATACTTATGGTTTGTCTTCTAAAATGTCAAAGTAGTCTATTGAATTTCTTATTCTTTGACACTCGTCTTCGATACTCATTTTATTGTGTTCTTTGTCAGGTATATATCCTTGCTACGAGAAACATTCACATTTCCCCAGAGCCTGGGCATCTTAGGTGGCAAACCTGGTGCTTTGATTTACATGGTTGGTGTGCAAGATGACAAAGCATTGTACCTTGATCCTCATGAAGTACAGCCGGTATAACATATCTGTTAGCCCAATGATTGTATCATATGTATCATATTGTTTTATTCGTCTAACATGTTTTTAGACATGTAGTAAGCATGATCAAGCTTTGTCAAACTAGGACATATGCAATGGAGAATTATTGATGGGCCAAAGACGGTGTTATACAAGAATATTTCTCTGAACCGCCTAACGACCTATCTGGGGCCTCGCATCGGGGGTTCTTCAGATTTCTAGATCTGTTTATCTTTAGAAGACCGCCGTCAAGTGAAAAAGGCGTCTTCATGTTTGCTCAAATATTTGAAGAAATGCGTCATCAAAGGGCTCTTGGTTTTCCTATTTGATCAATGTATTTTCCATATTTATTGAGTCTTGGAATACGATGTAAACTGCATCATACTGGCAAATAGGCTATCCAAGAAACGTTTTCAAAATACCCTTTCATTTTGAAAATAAGTCCACTTACAAAAGTCCAAACTACTTTCTAACTGCCTGACTTTTCAAAAAGTCCAAAAACTAATTTGCAAAAACCCTAACAGAACCCTAGCAGAACTCGGTCCGAATTCGGCCAGAGTTCGGTTAGTGAACGTTGCTTTTTGAACTTGGTCTTCCTGCAGTTACGGATTCCAACGAGATTTTCTCATAGAGTTCTGTCCGAATTTTGCCCGAATTCTGTCAGAATTTTGCGTTTGGAAAAACTATAAATAGAGAAGGATTTCGATCATTTTAATTCACTCATACACTTTCATATCTCTTCTCTATAAGCCTATTACTTGTTCCAAAGTGTTCTGAGCTATTCATTTTCAAATCCTAAGCCAGTTACAATCCTCTAGTCGATTTGCCAGTGCGGTATGGTCTAGAAGTTTCAGAGTTGTTGTAATCAGAGGCTTGATTGAAGGTACACACTTCACAATTGAAGTTGGTCGAGTACTTCGGATCAAAGCTCGCGTTGTAGAAGTTGCAAGAACTTCGGATGAAAATTTGTGATGATTTTTCATAGTGGACTCAACTGGAAGCTAGAGTTCTTCCGACTGGACTAGTCCTCACAAGAGGAAAACCAGTATACATCCTTGTGTTTGCGTTTTCTCTCTACTCTCTACTTTTCATTTACATATCTGTGATATATATATTATCTGTGATCTTGTTACTAACATTTTTAAATAGTTAATTTCCGTTGCCTACTCTATTCACCCCCCCTCTAGAGTATTGTGCTTTACAACTCGTTCCTACAATCGGTCCTACAATTGGTATCAAAGCCAGTGCTGCAACTAGAGGTAATATATTCTGATCCCAATTGTTCCTACAATTGGTATCAGAGCAGGTGCTTGGTATATAGATATTGTTGCTCATACCAATCGCTCCTACAATTGGTATCAGAGCGGGTTATACAGGTAAAGCGAGGTAACATTGCTATTATATTCTTATTTATTACAGCTGTTATATAGATCACAGTATCACATATGGCTAGTATGTACTTTACAACTGAAGAGCAATCCTCAAATAGACTCCCACTATTTGATGCTACAAATTATACATACTGGAAAATACGGATGAGCTTCTACCTGTAGTCTCTAGATTTTGACTTATGGTCAATTGTTGTCACCGGCTACAAGAAGCCTACTTTCACTTCTATTCTCATATCCTCTATAATCAACAAGCCTTATTATAGTTACACGGAGGAAGAGAAGAAGTTAGCTAGCCTTGATGCAAAAGCTATGCATATTTTTTATTATGCTGTAGACACAAATGTATTTAATCTTATTAATACTTGCACAGCATCTCATAAAATTTAGAAAGTTCTTGAGGCTACTTATGAGTGCAGGTATGAAAGCAAAGCTAGCAATTCCAGAGAGGAGGATAGTCTTCTTAATGATACAAATATGACGAAATTGGGATTTAAGGTACAACACAATCCCTTATACGAAGAAGAGCTTGTATGTGACAACTGCAAGAAGATAGACCACATCCAAGAAGATTGTACTACTACAAGAAAGGAGAGTCACTATGAACGATCAAATAAAGGAAGATCATCGTCTCACAAGTACACCAGCACGAGCATATGATGTGAAAGCGAAGCAAGAGATTCTGAAGAAGAAGAAGAAGCAGAAGAAGAAGAGAGACCTCATAAAGCTGCAACTTTCTGCTCAATGACATTATCTAACGAAGTACAAAATAATCCCCTTCTTGATGAGAATAAATTTTCTTATGATGATTTATCTGATGCTTTCAGTGATCTATTAGAAGAACACAAGAAAGTATTAGATAAGTATAAGCAAGCTAGAAAGGATATTATATCCTATAAGCGGGAGAATGAAAAGCTTACTTGCTTATTGAATGATGCTAGAAATAGTTTTCCTTCTGATAATTCTACTGAGATTTTCACACTGAAGTTTAGATTGCATGAGACACTTGATTGCATTGAGAAAAGTACTCAAGAAAATGCTAAACTTAAGGAGGAACTAGAATCAGAAAAGAAGAAGTATTCTATTGCTTTATGTAGAATTGATGCTCTTACTGCTAAGTATGATGAGATCTGTGCTAACTCTAAAAAGTTAGAGATTAGACTGGGAAAGCAGGTAGTACAACCTACGACTCAGTCTAACACAGGACACTTAGCACATCACAAAGTCACACACGTCAGATCTTTTAGAAAGGAAGCAAGCAAAGCTAAAGCTTCACACAACCATGCTTTCTATTACAAGTATCCACGAAGATCATACCACACTACTGCACGTTCTCATACTGCTGCACATAGTACTAATGTTAATTCTTTCTGTCATTATTGTGGTTTGAATGGACATGTTTCTAATCATTGTCAGATTAGAAAACTTGTTGATATGAACTTGTGCAAATGGGTTCCCAAAACTAACAAATGTGGATCCAAGTATTGGATACCAAAGTCTTCACCTAATATTTCAGGTGGAGCTACTTATGCTGAACCTTAGAACCATAGAACATGTTGGTGATTTCAAAGCTACAAAGGTCATCTTCCATGCAATTGTACCAACAGAAGTGTGGTCACGAGAACCACTTCGGTAAGATGCTTACTAAATAGTTTTAAATATCTAGCATGTTCTTATTGATTTCTTTCTATTAGATCACATTGATATCTTTTAATTGTTTATTATTTGAATCAATGTGAGATATAATCCTAGCTTGACTAGCTGTTTAGCTTAAATGATTAGTTCACACTATATAGTATGTTATTTTCTACTAGTGTGACACATTTATCTATGTATGCTCTTTATTTTAGTTTTATCCTTGAAGCATACATACCACTCTAGTCCATAGAAGCTTTTGTTTTGGTGAATATGTTTTGACTCTTCGTCTTTAATATTTTTTGAATGATCACTTCTTATCGATTTGTCTTTAACATGTCGTATTTATTTTGATCAGTATTTTGTGAGAATGTATGTTTAGCACAATTCTTCTATTTACTTGAAAAGTATATACATATACTTTTATGTTAACCTTGTGCTTGCATAACATACTTCACTATTGATTCTCATATTTTATTTTGATTACCTTCTTATGAATCAATTACATCTTTTCTGATAAAGTTTATTTATGCATATTTTTGATCTTATGATTTTTTTATTCTTATTAAAGATACCGGAATAATTCATTGTCATTTATATATATTAATATATATTTTTGTATAAATATCTTTATGGGGATATATGAGTTAAGTTCAAGTTCTATATTATATTGAAAAGTAGTTTCAAACTTGTGCTTATCTCATACTTAAGCTATTGATTTCTTTGAACAAATTCATGTATTTCTCTTTATTAGCTTCTTCCTCAAAGCCTCTTTTAATGATGTATGTTTTTTTTGGCTTTTTGGTTGACATTTTAGGTACATGACTCTTATTGAAATTATTTTATGTCTTGATCTTGAAAAACCATTCCTTCAGTATTTACTTTTAGGGATTCTGGATTTCGACGATGTTCGATGATACTGTATATATTTCTTTGAATCTAAGTTCTTAAGAGTAGAAATCATTTTTTGGGAACAAGCCGAAAGGGTCATTCTGTCATACAGGTGTAAATAGCCTGAAGCGACACGGTGTACTAGTCTTTGGACTACCGCTAGCTGGGAACCGGCCCATACAGCTAACCCGAAGTGATCAATACTTTATAGACTTAAGATTTATTAAGGTGTACTTGCAACTATAGTCTAGTTCTGGATCCAAGGTACTGAACCGAGTCCCCTAGGTTCCAGAATACATCAGCATATCTAGGTCCTACATTTTGATTTACAAATGTTTTATATTTTATTGTTACCCAATAATTTTGTAGCACATATGGATAAATGTAATTCATACATCTTATGCTGTATGCTACATTGTTCTAAGATTTTTTTTAAGTCCATAGAATTTTTTTTTCATATTGCACTAATTTTTCTTAAATCTTCGGTTATTAAAGAAGAGATTTGTTTTGGATACAAGCCTACAAAGGGTCTGTCTGTCACCACGACTACGGTCGAAACGAAGCGGTACTTAAGTGTTCCCCGGTGAACCTCCGTTAGCTGGGACAGTACCTCTACAGCTAACCCAAGATGGATCAACGCTTTATAAACTAAAGATTTATTGAGATGTAGTTGCAATTGTTATTTGATAGATTTTGGATTTTAGATTTGATGGATAATATTCTCTCTTTATATTTTCATAAAAGGTAGCGTGTTGATCTATCTTGTCGATTGTGAGATTCTATAGCATAGATCAATTTATGTCATCTTTTGACTTATACGATTATTCATCATGCTAATTTGAAATATCTTTTTGTTTTATTTTTAAATGTTCATTTAAAGGATATTTCTTCTTTTGTCTAAAGATGATTGTTTTTCGTATTCGTGACTACTCATTGAATATTATGGTATTGTGATTTCATCTTTAGCTTGTGTAATATTCATAATATTCATGTTTTTAAGCTTTATATTATTATCTTCTTATTCAAGTTACTTACTGTCTACAACAGTAATTCTTTGCAGGGGAGAAGTCATGCAAATTGAATCTCTCTCTCAAAGCGTTTCTTTTCTTTAAGCCTCCGGTTATCAGATGGACACTGTGCAACGGCTTTAAAAGGGAAGAAATGAACTTTGATAAGAAGACCTAATATTTTTGAATTAGTTTTCTACTTCTGGTAATATGTCTCTGAATTTTATATAAAATTTTATCTATACTATTATTTTGGATATAACCATGTAAAGGTGGAGTAGTTAATTGTTTCAAGTCCCCTTGACATGCCATATATCTAGAATACACTTTTCTTTGGACATATATCTAGTTATGTTTATTTGTTCAAAAGGATTTATTTATGATTTATGGATTCTTTTATTAAAATTATTTTTTGTGATTCGAATCGTCAGCTTTCAGTCTGAGGGCTAAATGGACGCATTCAAACATTTATTAAGACAATTTTTCGTAATAAATTCCACATTTTTGAAAAGTCTTTTTATTTTTTTATTTTTTGAATCTGTCCGGTACTCAAATGTTATTATTAAAGACAGTTTTCAAAATCTTTTAATGTCTTGAAATATTCTTTTATATATATATTGGAGATATATTTTGTTTGTTCATCTTTAAGCATTTATTCATTGGATATTTCTTTTATTTGCCTAAAGATGATATTTGTTTTGAGTTTGGAATTTTATATGCATTTGATCAAAGGAAAGAAAAGATGCATTTCTTGGATATCCCTTAGATCTTGTGATTATTTATTTTATCTATTTATGCATATAAATTTTTTTTGAACTTAATAGCATATCTTAAGAGGGAGCAAATTAATTGTTTCAATTATTTTATGCCCTTAATATGTGATATACCTAGTTCACCATGGACTTATATTGTATTATTTAAATATCTTGTTGAGTTGGTCATGATATTTGGATTTGTATTGGTTTTATGAGAGAATATATGATTTTAATACTTATTTTTAATTCTCTCATTTTTGATTTTCTAAAAGTTATCCTGCCAAAATTAATTTAATTTATTAATAATCTTTTTGTGTTTAAACTGATTTGGCATTTCTTATTGAGATTTTATCTCAAAGTTCATGATTATCTTATTTAGACTGATCATACTTTGTGGGGGAGCCTTTAAGTCGACTGAATTTCTCCTTCTCAAGTATTTTGTCTTCATTACCTTCATGTTTATATACATATATCATGCTAAGGTAATTGAATTCAAATGCATGAACTTTGATATTGATTTTGTATAGATTCTAGTATACATATTTGGATTTCTTTTCGATGATTATACTCTTTATGGAATTGATTCAGTAATTTGTATGGGCAAATTATGAATCATATTTTTTTGTGGTTATTGTTAAAAGTCTCATTATATTTTTAATTTTTTTATATATACTAGATCTGCGAATTTCTATTCCTCATGATTTATTTATGACCAATGATTGATTCCTACTATATTAATATTTTTTTGGTCTATTTCAAAACACAATATGATGAACAAAATATGTTTTGAATGTCATTTCTGGATTTCTAGTTGGTAAACTATGTATTGATTGATTTTAATATTTTTAAGTTCAATCAACTGTTTTTGACAAGTTTTTTATTGCCTTAGTTTATAATTTTCTAAACTTGTCGTTACAATGTTCTCCTACTCCTTGATCATGATTGTTTTTGCTTTCCTCCTTTACTTATGCTTGAATTCATTTTAGCTCTAATTACGGGGGAGCTTATTTTTGATCATGTCAAAGGGGAAAAAATAAGTTTAAGTTAGCACACAATATTCTAGTATTATGTGTTTATTAGTGATACATGCATCTATTGTATATATATTAAACTTAAAGGATTTGCCATAATCGAAAAGGGGGAGATTGTTAGTCCAATGATTGTATCATGTTTTTGAATATGGCTAATCAATTAAGTTTATCATAATAACATCACTAATATTCATGTAATCACTATCATGTTGCTACTTAAACTTAGCATTGTCCTTATGTTAGCATTGTCCTAAATGTTCTATATCATATTAAACTTAAAGGATTTGCCATAATCAAAAAGGGGGAGATTGTTAGCCCAATGATTGTATCATGTTTTTGAATATGGCTAATTAATTAAGTTTACCATAATGACATCACTAATATTCATGTAATCACTATCATGTTGCTACTTAAACTTAGCATTGTCCTTATGTTAGCATTGTCCTAAATATTCTATATCATATTGCTATGCTTGTATCATATTGTTTTATTCGTCTAACATGTTTTTAGACATGCAGTAAGTATGATCAAGCTTTGTCAAACCAGGACATATGCAATGGAGAATTATTGATGGGCCAAAGACGGCGTTATACAAGAAGATCTCTCTGAACCGCCTAACGACCTATCCGGGGCCTCGCATCGGGGGTTCTTCAGATTTCCAGATCTGTTTATCTTTGGACGACCGCCGTCAAGTGAAAAAGGCGTCTTCATGTTTGCTCAAATATTTGAAGAAAGGCGTCATCAAAGGGCTCTTGGTTTTCCTATTTGATCAATGTATTTTCCATATTTATTGAGTCTAGGGATACGATGTAAACATCATCGTACTGGCAAATAGGCTATCCAAGAAACGTTTTCAAAATACCCTTTCATTTTGAAAACAAGCCCACTTACAAAAGCCCAAACTACTTCCTAACTCTCTGACTTTTCAAAAAGCCCAAAAACTAATTTGCAAAAACCCTAACAGAACCCTAGCAGAACTCGGCCCGAATTCGGCCAAAGTTCGGTTAGTGAATGTTACTTTTTGAACTTGGTCTTCCTGTAGTTACGGATCCCAACGAGATTTTCTCATAGAGTTCTGTCCGAATTCTGTCAGAATTTTGCCTTCGGAAAAACTATAATTAGAGAAGGATTTCGATCATTTCAATTCACTCATACACTTTTATATCTCTTTTCTATAAGCCTATTACTTCTTCCAAAGTGTTCTGAGCTATTCATTTTCAAATCCTAAGCCAGTTACAATCCTCTAGTCGATTTGCTAGTGCGATACGGTCTAGAAGTTTCAGAGTGGTTGTAATCAGAGGCTTGATTGAAGGTACACACTTCATAATTGAAGTTGGTCGAGTACTTCGGATCAAAGCTCGCGTTGTAGAAGTTGCAAGGACTTCGGATGAAAACTTGTGGTGATTTTTCATAGTGGATTCAACTGGAAGCTAGAGTTCTTCCGACTGGACTAGTCCTCACAAGAGGAAAACCAGTATACATCCTTGTGTTTGCGTTTGCTCTCTACTCTCTACTTTTCATTTACATATCTGTGATATATATATTGTCTGTGATCTTGTTACTAACATTTTTAAATAGTTAATTTCCGCTGCCTACTCTATTCACCCCCCTTAGAGTATTGTGCTTTACAACTCGTTCATACAATCGGTCCTACAATATCATCTTTAACTAGGATTATTTGTTTGGTATATATCTGTTATTAATCCTAGTACCTGTTTCTTAGTTGTACATAATACAATGAAATAAACTACAACTAGGATACTTGATGCATACTTCTCTTGGTTCGTCTAAATGCAATCTATTTGAAAAATAAAATATTCCTCTTCTGATACCGCAGGACATAGTCCAGGATGAATGGTATTTGGTTGCACCAAAACATGTTGGTCTACTTACCCATAGCACAAAACATATTCTTCAGCCTGGGTACTGACTTGGCTTATCCATGTTTTGGTCTAACAATAGCATTAAGCATAACAGAATCTGAAGAGTAACCATCTTTCTTCACTGACAAAAACAACTCATCAAATTCATCCAACAACCCTTCTTTAATAAGGCCTTTCATCATTATAGTGTATGTTACAACATCGGGTGACACTACATCATTTGAAGAATAGAGTTAAAGAGATCCCTTGCTGCATTAACCTTACCAACTTGAAACATTCCTTCAATTAAAATATTGAAGGTCCTAGCTTCCAGTTTTTCCTTCTGACATGATATGGTGTTGAACAGATTCATGGCCTCATCAACATGGTGATTTTTACAAAGTCTCCATGTAAAAGTATATGATATGTGTAGAGTTCTAGGGAAGTCCCATAAACAATCATTTTATCTTGTATTTCTTTTGCATTAGCAACTCTTCCAGCTTGGTATAATCCATCTAACATAATATTGTAAGTAGCAAGTGCTTGTTGCAGTCCCTTACAAGGCACTCATCAAAAAGGTGTCTAGCTCAAAAACTTTAAATGCTTTACTTGTCTCTTGTTTATCGTGCTCTATTTTTTGGGAAAGTTGGCTCTTGACATAATGATGAGTGCTCAGTACAAAACCAAGAGAGTAAGGTAGATTATGCCATTTTGATGCCAAAGTCTCTAACTACATAAAAATAATTTATTGTATAATCATATTTCCTATTGTTTTATCTGTACTTATGTTACTTGTTTTGTTTTGTTTTATTTTATTTTGTTAGGGAGACTAACATGGGGTATCAGACAATATGGAAACATGAGTATCCGAGTAGGCTGGCTTATTGACTCAGGTCTTAGCTGACTCGGATACGTCCATATTGTTCAGTATGGCTAGCCTTCATATTCTTGTCAAGTGATTCAAATTGTGTGTGCAGCAATAAAATCAATCTGTATTGATAATTCTGTAATAGTGAGTTTAATATCTATATAAGAACTGTATATTGATAATTTATATTCTTATTCTCTCAGGAACTTGCTGAAAAATGAAGGTGCATGCATGCTGTGAATAGGGGAATGTTGTGGATTGGGAGGGATGTGCTCCGGTCTGATTTGCTACTTTTTTTTGTTTGATTTGTATGATTATCAAATGTGGTTGGATTATGTTTTGTGGTTTGGACGTCTAAGTGGTATGAAAACTACAGATGTGGGATATGTGTACTGGTTGGATTATGTTATGGTTGGACAAGTGATGGATGTTTGTGGTGGGATGTGTATTGAAAGTTTTTTTGGTGTATGAACAATATAGGTTAATATGAAAATTGGATTTTATAGTAATTTGATGTATGTGTAACTTCTGGTTTGATATTATGTGTGTTAGATTAATATTATATAATTTTTGACGAAATTTTGGCAAGCTTCTCTTGACTGCATTTTGGCAAGCTTCTCTTGACGGTTGTCAAAAGTCAATTTTAGTTCAAATTATGTTGCATAATAGCCAATGAATAAAGGCTTTTCTTGACGGCTAATAGCCGTCATCTAGGCCGAAGTTAAGAAAAGTTTTTGCCTACGTTGACGGTTTCTAAAAACTGCTATCTTGATGGCTAAAAACAGTCAAGAAAATTATTTCATATGACGGCCAAAAACCGTCAAAAAAAGCCCTGCCAGCGACCGTCAAGAAAAGGGGGACTTTTCTTAACTCCGGCCTACTTGACGGATCTGCAACCATCAAGATACCCATTTTTGACGGGGAATCACCGTCAAGAAAAACCTTTTTTTCTTGTAGTGCCCGCACAGATGCTTATGATTGAATGTTGATTTAGCCTCCCAGGATACAACAGAACTCCTCACTCGATAGCAGTATTTCAAACTGTAGGAAACTGAACGAAGCAATCCAAATAGTCTTTCCCTCGAAACTGAGGACTTGAATGTGTGAATGAGTTACTACTGATTGGACTGTGCATTTTATAAATGACAAATAGACACAAATTGTGAACAAACACTGTTTGGAAGGAACATATTGTTTGTAAAGGACACATCCTTTTAAATAGACACTAACTTTTGAGAATTATTCATTCACTTAGAATATTTCTGGAATTTGGATCCTATCCCTGCAAAATTCATTAAGGGAAGAACTCTGCAACAATCTTAACCGATATGTTTCGGATTGCTTTGTGTAGCCACCTAATTCAGGGAGGGGGGTATTTTGACATTTTAATATTAATATTCATATAGTTTTTAATTATATTGTTGTTAATTATTATTTTAGCTAATTTAATCAAACTGAGTATTAGTTACTACAGATGAGTGAATTTGAGTATTTGCTAATCCCCTTTTCATAAATTTTTATTTCAAAGTAGAGAACTAAATTTAGCTAAAATAATTGTTTGATAAATTATTACCATGTTGTATATATATACGAGTATAAATATAATTACTATAAAAATTATTGTTAATTATACAATCATGGAATAATGTGTCACACGTGTGTTAGTATGGTTTAGATGCACTAGAAGGCATATATATTTTAGCCAACAATTAAATGACCAGTCATTAGTTTAGACTAGTTTAAATCCATCAAATGAAATCAAATCGGAACCAAACTTGACCCAACTCTTCATGACTCATATTAGGGTCAAACCAAGTCATGTTTAGACAGAAACCATGCACACATGAGTGTGTGGACAGTCCACAACCTTAGGCTACTTGTATTTTCGGAATTATGTTGTGACCACCATTTTTGGTTGTCAAAACAACCTTCCCACTCCTCCCACACACCTAAAATTAAGGCTACACCTTCTCCTAACCCTTTGTAGTAGCCCATACACTCTTTTTCGTCTGTTTCATTCAATTTTCACCCTCAAACAGCCCACACAAAGCAATTAATTTAGCAACATTCAGCCATAGGTTCAGCGATATAGGGTGACTTCAACAATGTTTTGCACCACAAAAATAATAGGTACGAGCCTTGAGCCATTTACGAAAAATCGTCCTCTATCTCTTAGGTTTCTTTTCCATATTTTTATATAATTTTTCATGGAATTTTGACCCCTCAAATCTCTGTCGCACGACGATGTGTCCGGAATAGATTGCTGTCCACGAATTCTGTACAAAGAATTGAGAGTGCACACCAAACCATTTGGTAAAACTCTATGAAACTTTTTCCATTGCGAAGCTCTGTTCGTCCCCGTCGTTTTGACATATAATTATCTATATGTTCTTTACATATTTCTTCCCGTACAGAAATTTTTCAAGGAGGTACTTAGACTTAATTTTGCAACACACAAGTCGTCCACATTCTGTACATAGGTAAGTACCTCTACTTTTTGTCGTATTTTTTTCATATGACAGGTAATAACTAGATACAACATTCCCCTAGGTAGAAGCCATAAATAATAGTATCTAAGGTTTGGATTCATGCTAAAACGTTACCCCAAAATTATTTTCCTAAAAATTATATTTTCGTCTACTCTGTGTATACCATATTCTTATATTTTAGTTCTGTGTATGTATTATTGGTTAAGTTTTGAATCATTTTCATATAGGTTTCATGATTTAACTACTTGTTGTGGGTCATATAAATTGAGGACAAAGTGAGCTCCATGAACAACATTTCAGCATTTAAGCCTGAAACTATTTTTGGAGGTCACTTTGAGCTCAATTTCTCGAAAATCAAACTATTGAATTTTTGTGTAGTTTTTTCATAGTAAGCCCTAGTTAATTCTATATTTGACCTTAAATTAGAGCCACCAATAACATTGTTTGTTTACTCAAATGTTGCTTTCAAAATTGAAGAAATTATAAATTTATGCACTCAAATTATTTCTAAGTCTGAAATCAGTTTTTCTTGCAAGTTTGTGCTTCAATTCTGAAAAATCCAACCGTTGGATTGGTTTGGCATTTTCTTTTATTGTTAGACAAAATTTTATTCTTTTGATTCCTTAAGTTTGAACCGTTCATCGTTACTTACGACCACTCGTTCGCTAGCCTAAATTCAGGATAAAGTAAACTTTGGAAACTTCTCTTTGGATAAAATATGAATTAGAAATTGTAGGAAGATGTACTCTCTATGCATATTAACTTTATATTTGTGTTATATAGGTTAGATATAATGATTTTATAGGCTATCTTGTCTAGTTTGATGATGTGCATTCATAATATAGGTCTTGGACACCGATACAGACTTGATTATTACTTTCTACTCAGGAGCGCAGGCGAGTATATTCTCTGATAGTTTTCATTGCTTTGATATTTCCTATATCTATTCAGTTGTAGTATTTTACTTAATTTTTGACACGAGAATACACGGACTAGTATACGTTGGATCCCATCATGATCATTTTTCTCGATTAATTTGGTATATTGGTGCTTATTCGATATTGTTTCTTGTACTTGTATAGACACCTATTTATTAGTGTGTTGGCCCCCTGCTCTTTGAATCCCGTGTCATGACTTGTCAGGGTTGGATCCATTATACTATTCACGAGATTGGGGAGTTATTAGCGTTCATGTGATCAATACCATACTTGTTAGTACTTGTGCATAGCTCACCCTCGCCATACGAAGGGTGTAGTCTGACCTTATACTACTTGTGCATAGCTTTCCATTGTGGTCGGCATGATCCCCTATACTCGTACTTGTGCCTAGCCGGTCAAATGGAACAGCTTGATTTGGACCCAAGCCAATCATATAATACTATAATATCTTAAGGCACAGTTTATAGTTATATTGTATTCAGGTTTTGCCTGTATTACTTTACATTCCTGTTTTACTGTATATATCTCACACCATGACATGATTACCAGATTATCTCGTACTACTTATTTCCAATTTTGATATTCTATCTTGTATTCCAGCACAATTGTTTCTTATAGTATTTGTCAATTCAATGAAAATGCAGTTGGCATTTGTACTTCGTTCCAATCCTGATGGAATAACTATTTTTTAGAGGACTTAGAGGCTGATTGCACAACCTACTATGGGTTTGGGATAGACGATGACATTGATCAGAACTTGCCTGTGGTGCCGGTGCTCTTAGAGGGCGCACCTCCAGTAGTGACTTAGTTTAACTAGGTTTTGCTGGATTTGTATCCAGATTGATACTTTGGGTCTGTATTATTGTTTTGGGATTGTACTATGTTTTAACTTCTAAACTTGTGTGTTTTTGCTCTGCAACTACTTCAGACTCTTATCTATTTCATCTTTATCTTCTATCATATTATCGTGCCTATCTTTCTTTAGAATCATGTGATTGAGTTATATTACAAATATTATATATGTCACGCCCCAGAACCAGAATACTAGAGAGCGGGGGACAGACATAGCCAGCTACGTATATAGAAGTGTAATCCACCTCGATATACGGTCACGGCTGTCTAGATGTATGAGGATTTATCTACAAGCCATCAGTCTCTTATGGTCAAGAACAAGCCTAGTGTCTCAATCTCAAGCAAGTAATAATAGATACAAGATGTTAGAACATCAGATATTAAATAGTAAGGCGTCCCATACATTTCTTATACAGATGATCATGAAGCTAGTCGTATAAAATACGAGGACTAGCAAGAGTTTCAGTCATACATGATCAATCCTAGGATTTGTCAATCATGTTACAACCCTTAGGCAGACAAAAAATATAAGTATTCAATACGAGCTAACACTTGCTTGGCGGCTAAACGCCTCAAAAGAATAATTTATAATAGAGTGGGAGCTAGCAAAATAGAACACACTCATTGCCAAGGTTACGTCTAGTATTCACCATCTGGCTGGAAGGGTAGGAGATCCTTGGGTGCTGCTCCAAAATTTGACCATAAAAAACCAGCTGGGTCAGACCCCAGAAGGAGCAAGTGCCACAAAGGAGGCTTCACTTAAGAACTAAAACCAGCATGTCAGAACATAAACAAGGATAATAAAAAGAAGACATGAAATGTAAATAAGACAACAAATGACGAGAGGACGAGGAACTATTCCGGAAGCCACGGTACAATCCTTAAACCAAATAAGGACCGTGGTTGTAACCCTTCGCCTGAACTGAACCGGGTCTCTAGCCATTTATTGCTAAGAGTAAAGCGTAAGCAAGCATGTCCTGAGATAGCCATGTACTGGATCTAGACAGGATTAGACTCCATCCAACATTCACGACCAAATAAAGAGTACAGCTTGAAACTTTAACTAACTAGGGTTATCACAAGCCTAGTTACTAGCAAGATGCAACGAGATGTTCCGGCAGTCACAAGCCCTGCAGCTATCCAGGTTATCCAGGCAAGGTTCATGTAAGAGTTATCAAGAATTATTAGGTGACTTTAAGTGCAACACATGACAGTACGCATATTACTTGTTTCAAGAAGTACCCCACATGACAGTGGGCTGGAAATGTGCCCTACTCGTCGGCAGGCTACAAGTCCATCAGGTGTGGCTGGGATAACGGTATCTGTCACGCCCCAGAACCAGAATACTGGAGAGTGGGGGCGAACATAGCCAGCTACGTATATTGAAATGACGTCCATCTCGCTATACGGTCACGGCTGTCTAGATATGAGGGTTTACTACAAGCCAATGGTCTCTTAAGGTCAAACCTATTGTCTCAATCTCAAGCAAGTAATATAGTTACAAGATGTTTAACCACCAAATATACAATAAAAGGCGTCCCAAAATATTACATATTCAGTTGATCATGAAGCTAGTCGTACAAAATACGAGGACTAGCAAGAGTTTAGTCATACATGATCAACCCTAGGATTTGTTAATCATGTTTACAGTCCGTAGGCAGACAGTAAGTAAATATGCATCGAGCTAACAGGTGCTCGTCGGCTAAACGCCTCAAAAGAATAAATTTACAGTAGAGTGAGCGAAACAAAATAGAAAACCCACTCGTAGCCCGGGTTCCTTCTAGTCGCCACCATCGGGCTGGGGGTTCGATAGATCCTGTAAAACCTGCATTTTTTGATTAATTGGATTCATTGGTTTAAATACAAATTTCTGAGCAATGGTTAATTTTGTCGCAATATTTGGTTAAGGTTACTTGTTATCATATTTATTATTATTATTAATGGGTTGAGTTATTTTTAAAATAAAAATAAATATGGTTTTATTTGTTGACCTGACCCCGAGTCTGGACCATGTTCGAAACCCAGAACTATCCGAACCCAATTAGGCTTTAGATTAATAACCGGTTCACATGTAATTGGTAATTAATTTGGAAGAGGTTTCGGTTTAAAACTTAGATCAACCCGAGCCCGACCCGCAAACCCGAACCCGACCGACCTTTTTGCTGGAACCATTCTTCCCACACGACGTGGTCTCCTTCCCTTATTCTTCTCAGCAGCATCCCCTCTCTCCCACTTCTTTCCCTAACTTTTCTCCCCATCCCCTCATTATAATCCTCACAACTTCACTTCTTCCTCCACACATTTTCTCTGAGAAAATTTCCCAAAGCTCTTTTCTCCCCTATCCAGAACCTCTGATCCCGTGCCCTAACTCCGGCGAACTTCTCCGAGACCCCGCTCGGCCTTCCGTCTCCTCCGGTGGCCGTTTCCTCCTCGTGCGCTCGAGCCCCCGCTCGGCCTCTCCTCTCCCAGCCCGGCCGCACCTCCCCGCGGCACACCTCGGCCGACCTCCCCCGGCCTCTCCACCGCCTGCGCGAGCCCCGGCCCCGTCAGCCTCCGCTGCGCGCGTCCGACCTTGGCCGGCCTCCCGTGCCCGGCAGCTCGAAGTCGACTGGCCCGCTCCGGCGTCCCCGTCTCCTCCCCGCTCCAGCAGCCTCGACCCTCCGGTCCCGTCCGACCCGCTCGGCCCTTTCCAGCGCCTCGCCCGCTCGGTCCCGAGCACCCCGCGGACCGCCGCCGTTCTGATCCGCTGTCCGGCTGTCCCGTTCCTCGTGAGCCCGCGGCCCTGTGCCGCTGTTCCGCCGAGACTCCGTACTCCGCGCTGCTGTCCCGTACCGCTGTTCGGACTATTCCAGTCCTGATCCGCTGTCCAGTGCCTTCGCACGCGGATTCGACACTGTCTGGACGCTGTCCCAGCATTCCCGAGATTATCCCGCGGCTCCCCGACCAACGGATCTTGATAATTTCTGGATAATCAGAGTAGTTCGTCCCTCCCGTGTGTCCGTGATGATATTGGTCCCCCGGTTCCCTCTCGGGAATTCGGTTTAGCTACGTATAGCTCGGTATTCTTTAGACAATGTTCTGTGAGATTTGTGCTGTTTTGGTTTTGGATATTTCGGGTTTTTCGAGTTGGTTTCGGAATTAGTTCTGTGATCATTTCGGGTTTCCGATTTCAATTCGGGTTCCCCGAATTTTCTTCGGAAACGTTCTGTGTATTGGATTTTGATATATTTGTGGATGGAATTTATTTCTATGGGTTTTCCCTGGTTTGGGACATTTGCAGGAGTTTGTTGGCGCATTTTCCAGTTTTGGGTTGTCCCGAAAATAGAGGGAATGCTGCCCAAATTTTTACAAAACTTTATATATTGGATTTCAAATTGGTTTTTCGGAAAACGTTTTTAAAACTGATTTCGGACGACGACCGTACCGGTCTGTGGGCCCTAGCAAAATGCAAACGCACCAGTCCGGCCGGACGTTGAGGCATTAGCTAGATGCGACGATTGGACCAAGTCTGAGACTCCAACCTTTATCTTAATTTACTTAATTTAATAGTTACATTTATTTACTTAATTATTATTAGATAATTAATTATGGCGTAACATTCAGAACTAAATATTGTCCTCTTATTTTATATAAAAATTGTAAGGGCATAAGCCCATATTTCTAGGATGGTTAGCTGTGCCCCTGTATTGCATAGTGTAACTTTTACTTTTTCTGGGTGGTTGATGTTGATCCTTTTTGGGTGGTTTTGGATTGGACGCGTAACTCGTAGTTAGAACGTAATTATTTCTCGTATAAAATTAATTAAGAATTACCAAGTAAATTAAATGGATAAAATATTGGTAGGATAACTAGTTCGTGTTTTGGCACTAAAAGAAAACCTATTGTTATATGCATATTACAAAAACACAAAGTTTTCTAAAGATAACATGTTCGTCCTATTTTTCCCAAATAATCAAATTAACCGGTTTAATCAACGCACGTAGTTTGCGACGTAACCGATTAGCTGTAGCTTAATTAACCAACTTAAAACCTGACTAGGACATGACTACTAGAGATTGCAACTAGCACACTTAGTCGGGTTATTCAGGAATCTAAGTCGAGTTCTCAACTGTAGGAACTCGAAGTCGTACCTGACGTTCCTCCTCGGTATCAACCCGTCTCTCCAGTCATTCAATTGAGGCAAGTATAGTTTGTGTTAGTTTACAGTTATTTACTTAATCGTTTTACTGCATGTCTAAACCACGTCTCAAACACGAAACTCTCACCGAGAGTACTGTACTGTAACTACTGTAACTATTGGGGACTGGGGAATAGCGTAATGATTATGACCATACTGTAACAAAACTCCCTTATCCATTACTGTAACAAACCCAAGCCGGTCATATGTCATTACCTATTCAAATCACTGTTTTCTACTGTAACAAACAAGTTTTAAAAACTGTTTAGAACTGCATGATTCTATTTCTTATTTAACTGTTTAATTAGCATAAATTGTACTTTGCTCCCTCCTGACTGGAGACAACATTTTAGGTAACACTGAGGATGACGAGCTATACTATAATAGCTACTATGACCCGGTCCTCTACCCTGCGACGGTACCGGAGCCGTCTCTGGAGGACGCTGATCCTGGGACTGCTGAACCTGATGCTTAGATAGTTTCTCTTTCTGCAATTTTTTCTTTATTTGGAGTTTGTAGTTTATTTCTGCATTTTCTTTCCAGTTGTATTTCTGAATATTTATTAAATAAAGTTTCAAATTCCGAATAGAACAGTTGTGACAAATGTATTTGTGTTGTTGTGATTACCTGCAATGGAACAGCTTACTGCCGCCGTCTCACCACGGTGCAGGCTGGGCATGGTCCGGTTCGACCCATTAATTTGGGATCGGGTCGTGACATGTTTTCAGTGGTGGCCCATGCAGGTCTGCAACAACAACTTAGGAAAACCTATCTAGAGGCAATTAGAACACTAGTACATTGATTTGTCACAACATAGGACCGAACTACCTATATATAAGTAATTATTTTCGCTTGCTTATAGTTTTACATGTTGTCTTGCCTAAGTTTTTACCTAAACCTTGTCTATATTAGGCTAATTGAATGATGATATTTTACTGCCTAATTTATTTTTAGATTTTTAGCGTCCCATGACTTTCAGGATTATTATTTTTTCCATACCCTTATCAGATTCTAGCATACTCTAGGATTCTTACTCTCTCGCCGTTTTGGATTGAATCAGACCTTTCCAAATCGCCTTCCTTAACAACCTATTTTCAACTTCTCCAATTGTTGACCCAACCTTATTCCTCTACCTTTATTTGGAACCTAGGTTCGTTCGTTACTTAGAGTTTCGAATTCACTTTAACAATCCTGACTAATTCTTAACTACCCCAGCAATCTGTAGCATACATACTCTCCTTGCTAGTGATGAATTAAGATTAGATCTTTCCAATCTCCTTCTTCAACAAACCTATTTCAAAATTTTCAATTAGTTGATCAAATCATACTTCTCTATCTAGAATCTAGATCTATTTCACCACTTGGAGATTCAAACCTACCAAACTCTTACCTACCCCAAGTATTTCTACGACTAGCGTATCCAACCACTTGCCTTGACCTCACTTCCAAATGACTCTCTCGGGACTGACCCTGAACCAAAATCTTCTGGGACCATGAAGCCTCAAGGCTAAATATTCCCAAAAGACTTGGTTCAGTTGGTTCATGATCTCCTAAAGGAGTTATTTTTTTTCAGATAAATTCAATATTGGTTGATATCTCTTCCGTTATTCCAAAGATCGGAATAATTTCATTCGTTGATTTTGCTCCACTCAACTTTCTCTCTCAAGGCAACCTTTGGATCAATTCAAGGCCTGGAAAGCTTCTAAACTCAATGCTTGAGTATCATGAAGCACGAACGGTCAGAAAATTGATTCCCCTCTATTCTTGAAATTTTCTTTAGTCATTAGAGAACTTTTGAACTATTTCCCTCGATGGCTTTGCTAAATCATCTCAACCTGACTTCCTTGAACCAATAGGACTCACTTCTTTTCAACCCAACTTATTTAGCAAATTTTCAAACCTTCCTGGGGTAAGAAATTACTTACTCCAAATTAGTTTCTGTAAAACCCTATATTCTCTATGTGATTTGTCGGGAATAATCTCATTAACTTCTCCTACTCAAATCGAAGCTGAAATGATTTTAATCTTATCTTATGTTTAACTCAATTGGTCATAAAGAAATTTGATCAATTTCATGACTTCAAACCAACCTCTTGAATCTCAAGAGCTACTAGAACTCATATTCATCCTGACAAAATTTTTGACTCCAGAAGAAACATACATCTACATCTCTTCTCATCATGACTAAAACTTTAGAACTCGTCGAATTTTCGGAAACTCCTTTTGAATTCGTATGGACAGAGTCGAGGAAAATATTTCGTGAACTAATATGACTTTGCACATTGTGTTATAGTCGAATGCCTGAATCATGGAAACTGCGAGTTTACTGCAGCCAGTTGCGCGCTGGCGAGGCATAGACTCTAAGTTGAAGTGACTTCAGGTGTTCATAGGTTTTCGGATATTATTGTGAATATGTCCTAAATACACCATGTTGGTCTTCTATGTTGTCTAGCCATGAAATGGATAAAGTTGAAAGATTACTCGGTAACCTAAAAATTATTCAAGTTATTTGGTCAAAATTCACTGCAGTCAGGTGCACTCTGGCGAGGCATGTAATTGAGACAAAGTGACTTCAAACACATTTGGTTTCCGAATATTATTCGGACTATATTCATACCATGGTTGCCTTTTGCACCGTCAATTATTCTAACTATTGTTCCGATTAAAGGATTTGCATTTCTAGCAGTTATCTCCATGTTCAGAAATATTTTATCTGATTATGTTCCCATCATAGACATTCTAAATCACTGTCTTTATTCTACCATCATACAACTTTTTCCTGAATCACAAACCCTTCCACCTCATTCCAATTTGTATTGAATATTGACCCTCATTTCGGAAATTACATTATCTTTGTTCCTCAAATAAATTATTGATGTCATATTTTTCTGACCCTTCTGTTTTATTTTTGATTTCATTTTTTTTTATTTTAACTTTAAACTCCTCATGACTATTTAAATTATACCTTGATGTTACTTATGGTTTTGATCACAACAAAGTATTTTAAAATTCTATATGGAATTTTCTAAATATGTTTACATTTTATCTTTATATATTTAGTGATCATGCCTCGAATTTGATTTTTGCCTATGGAGTAAACCCAGAACATCTTTTATAGCTTGGATTTTTTTTTTTAGAGTGCAGAATATATGGGATATATGTGAGAACAATGGTGATTAGTATCGAGGGAAGTTGGTGAATAATTGGATATTGAAGATTAAGGATTGTTAGGCATAAGAGATGCACTATAGGAAGGTGCATGGTGGATTAACTAAAGAGGATAATCGAAATAAGAAATATTGGACTTAAAATGTAAATAATCGAGGATGACCAATCGTATGAATAGAAGGGTGCCAATATTACAGATTAAAAACAGAAATGTAAAGATTAGTGGGAAAGATGTAATTTTTGTGAAAGATTAGTTAAATAAGGGATTTGAGCTTAATCATTATTTCATAGAGAGTTCGAGATCAACTAAGAAAATGAGGATATAGTCTAAAATCCCAGTAATGATTAATTACGAGAGAGAAATGATAAAATTTTAGGGATCGTGACAAAACAGAATATTGAAACATGATATGTTATTGGACACCGAGGCTTGACATTTAAGTATTTAAGACTAGGAGTATCAAATCATAGAATTAAATTGAATATATTCGCAAACTGGAAGAAATACATATTGCATGAATATGAGATGTGTTCGAGATTGAAAATCTAAAAGACAAATCTTTTTAAGGTGATTGACAATTTAGGAATGGAATCGGGAACTTCATAATCAAGGAGAATAATATTATTTCTAAGGAGGGAAGAATGTAAATTGAATAAATGGATAAAATTGATGAATATATAGCATTAGATGAGTTTTGGGATTGTTAACCTACTTGGGCAAAAGACTGTTAAGGGAGATGTCCAAAACTAATTTCAGGCATGATTGCATGATTATTCCCCGACCCTGCCTTTTAAATTTTGAGGACGAAATTTTCTAAGGAGGGAAGGTTGTGAAACCCGCATTTTTTGATTAATTGGATTCATTGGTTTAAATGCAAATTTCTGAGCAATGATTAATTTTGTCGCAATATTTGGTTAAGGTTACTTGTTATCATATTTATTATTATTATTATTAATGGGTTGAGTTATTTTCAAAATAAAAATAAATATGGTTTTATTTGTTGACCTGACCCCGAGTCTGGACCATGTTCGAAACCCAGAACTATCCGAACCCAATTAGGCTTTAGATTAATAACCGGTTCACATGTAATTGGTAATTAATTTGGAAGAGGTTTCGGTTTAAAACTTAGATCAACCCGAGCCCGACCCGCAAACCCGAACCCGACCCGACCTTTTTGCTGGAACCATTCTTCCCACACGACGTGGTCTCCTTCCCTTATTCTTCTCAGCAGCATCCCCTCTCTCCCACTTCTTTCCCTAACTTTTCTCCCCATCCCCTCATTATAATCCTCACAACTTCACTTCTTCCTCCACACATTTTCTCTGAGAAAATTTCCCAAAGCTCTTTTCTCCCCTATCCAGAACCTCTGATCCCGTGCCCTAACTCCGGCGAACTTCTCCGAGACCCCGCTCGGCCTTCCGTCTCCTCCGGTGGCCGTTTCCCCCCTCGTGCGCTCGAGCCCCCGCTCGGCCTCTCCTCTCCCAGCCCGGCCGCACCTCCCCGCGGCACACCTCGGCCGACCTCCCCCGGCCTCTCCACCGCCTGCGCGAGCCCCGACCCCGTCAGCCTCCGCTGCGCGCGTCCGACCTTGGCCGGCCTCCCGTGCCCGGCAGCTCGAAGTCGACTGGCCCGCTCCGGCGTCCCCGTCTCCTCCCCGCTCCAGCAGCCTCGACCCTCCGGTCCCGTCCGACCCGCTCGGCCCTTTCCAGCGCCTCGCCCGCTCGGTCCCGAGCACCCCGCGGACCGCCGCCGTTCTGACCCGCTGTCCGGCTGTCCCGTTCCTCGTGAGCCCGCGGCCCTGTGCCGCTGTTCCGCCGAGACTCCGTACTCCGCGCTGCTGTCCCGTACCGCTGTTCGGACTATTCCAGTCCTGATCCGCTGTCCAGTGCCTTCGCACGCGGATTCGACACTGTCTGGACGCTGTCCCAGCATTCCCGAGATTATCCCGCGGCTCCCTGACCAACGGATCTTGGTAATTTCTGGATAATCAGAGTAGTTCGTCCCTCCCGTGTGTCCGTGATGATATTGGTCCCCCGGTTCCCTCTCGGGAATTCGGTTTAGCTACGTATAGCTCGGTATTCTTTAGACAATGTTCTGTGAGATTTGTGCTGTTTTGGTTTTGGATATTTCGGGTTTTTCGAGTTGGTTTCGGAATTAGTTCTGTGATCATTTCGGGTTTCCGATTTCAATTCGGGTTCCCCGAATTTTCTTCGGAAACGTTCTGTGTATTGGATTTTGATATATTTGTGGATGGAATTTATTTCTATGGGTTTTCCCTGGTTTGGGACATTTGCAGGAGTTTGTTGGCGCATTTTCCAGTTTTGGGTTGTCCCGAAAATAGAGGGAATGCTGCCCAAATTTTTACAAAACTTTATATATTGGATTTCAAATTGGTTTTTCGGAAAACGTTTTTAAAACTGATTTCGGACGACGACCGTACCGGTCTGTGGGCCCTAGCAAAATGCAAACGCACCGGTCCGACCGGACGTTGAGGCATTAGCTAGATGCGACGATTGGACCAAGTCTGAGACTCCAACCTTTATCTTAATTTACTTAATTTAATAGTTACATTTATTTACTTAATTATTATTAGATAATTAATTATGGCGTAACATTCAGAACTAAATATTGTCCTCTTATTTTATGTAAAAATTGTAAGGGCATAAGCCCATATTTCTAGGATGGTTAGCTGTGCCCCTGTATTGCATAGTGTAACTTTTACTTTTTCTGGGTGGTTGATGTTGATCCTTTTTGGGTGGTTTTGGATTGGACGCGTAACTCGTAGTTAGAACGTAATTATTTCTCGTATAAAATTAATTAAGAATTACCAAGTAAATTAAATGGATAAAATATTGGTAGGATAACTAGTTCGTGTTTTGGCACTAAAAGAAAACCTATTGTTATATGCATATTACAAAAACACAAAGTTTTCCAAAGATAACATGTTCGTCCTATTTTTCCCAAATAATCAAATTAACCGGTTTAATCAACGCACGTAGTTTGCGACGTAACCGATTAGCTGTAGCTTAATTAACCAACTTAAAACCTGACTAGGACATGACTACTAGAGATTGCAACTAGCACACTTAGTCGGGTTATTCAGGAATCTAAGTCGAGTTCTCAACTGTAGGAACTCGAAGTCGTACCTGATGTTCCTCCTCGGTATCAACCCGTCTCTCCAGTCATTCAATTGAGGCAAGTATAGTTTGTGTTAGTTTACAGTTATTTACTTAATCGTTTTACTGCATGTCTAAACTACGTCTCAAACACGAAACTCTCACCGAGAGTACTGTACTGTAACTACTGTAACTATTGGGGACTGGGGAATAGCGTAATGATTATGACCATACTGTAACAAAACCCCCTTATCCATTACTGTAACAAACCCAAGCCGGTCATATGTCATTACCTATTCAAATCACTGTTTTCTACTGTAACAAACAAGTTTTAAAAACTGTTTAGAACTGCATGATTCTATTTCTTATTTAACTGTTTAATTAGCATGAATTGTACTTTGCTCCCTCCTGACTGGAGACAACATTTTAGGTAACACTGAGGATGACGAGCTATACTATAATAGCTACTATGACCCGGTCCTCTACCCTGCGACGGTACCGGAGCCGTCTCTGGAGGACGCTGATCCTGGGACTGCTGAACCTGATGCTTAGATAGTTTCTCTTTCTGTAATTTTTTCTTTATTTGGAGTTTGTAGTTTATTTCTGCATTTTCTTTCCAGTTGTATTTCTGAATATTTATTAAATAAAGTTTCAAATTCCGAATAGAACAGTTGTGACAAATGTATTTGTGTTGTTGTGATTACCTGCAATGGAACAGCTTACTGCCGCCGTCTCACCACGGTGCAGGCTGGGCATGGTCCGGTTCGACCCATTAATTTGGGATCGGGTCGTGACAGATCCTCGGGTGCTGCTCCGAAATCTGGCCACACAAAACCAGCTGGGTCAATCCCCCAGAAAGAGTAAGTGCCACAAGGGAGGCCACAAAATAAGAACAAAAGCCAGCATATCAGAACATAATAAAATGAAAGAAAAGTGCAAGTAATCAAGAGCACGTCAGGACAATGAACGACTAGGGACGTGGAACCATTCTGGGAGCCAGGTTACAATCCGTAAACCAAACAAGGACCGGGGTTGTAACCCTTCGCCTGAATATCTCCTTGTCCCTACCCAATTATTGTTAAAGCAAGTAAAACAATCACGTTCAGGAGTACCAGGGTACAGGGACTAGACAAGACTTAGACAGGGCTAGACATCATCCATTCACAAGCGGCCAAGCAATTACTACGGCTTACTACTTTAACTAACTAGGGTTGTCACAAGCCTAATTACTAACAAGATGCAATGAGAATTTCCCAGCCTCAAGCCCTGCAGACTATCCAGTTATCCTTCCGCGGGTTGAGAGTATAGTTGGGTACATCGCCCTGGAGACGATATACCCTTAGGTGACTTAGAGGTGCAACACATGACAGTGCGCTAAAAATGTGCTCTACTCGTCGGCAAGCTACAAGTCCAATTAAGAGCGCCCAGATAACAAGATTGCCTGTGACTGAAAATTCTCCATGAACTATAGTTAGATCTAGTCATTAGCCTAATCCATGTTCAGTACGAATCCCTGACCGTGGGAAACCAGGGAGTCACGTCCTAGACATGATGCAAGACAAGACAAGTGGATTGCACAAGCAAGCAAGCAGGAACACCCACGGTGTCAAGTTGATTATACGAGTCAAGTTAGCCGTCGCAACAGCATCAAGATAAATCATGTCAGGGTACTTGTCAGGAGTGCGCCACGACGGGCCACTATCATGTTAGGTTGGTCATGTCAGGAGTGCACCACTACGGGTCACTTGTCGTGTTATGCTAGTTCCTTGTCATACCATGCCATGTACCATAGTCATTCCAAAACATATTAAGTAAAATCAAGTTCATGACACAAGGCGTAAGGATATAAAATGGGCGTAAAATATCTAATAAAATATCAATATACAGGGCTAAAGAAGAGCCAAGCTTAAGGAAAAATAAAACCAAATCTCCATGATTGGACAGATTGCGTAAGGGTCCCTGGGGTCGGGTTGCGCAGGAGTCAAGTGCGCCAGGGGCCAACTTCGCAGGAGTGAGCTGCGCAAAAGTCGGCTCGCGCAGAGTTGGTTGGCGCAGGGGTCAGGTTGCGCATGGATGGAAGGCGCATGGCCAATGGTGCATGGCCGATGGCGCAGGGGGGCAAGCGCGCAGGAGGATGCGCGCAAGCGGGTGCACGCAGGAGGGTGCGCGCAGGGGCGCAGCAGGCCGAGCGCGCAGGCGGGTGGGCGGTCAGCGACCAGCGCTAAAGAGTGCGACGCGGGACAGCACGACGCTAAACAGCGCGGCTGGAAGGGGGGTCTCCTTCTCCCTCAAGCCGAGAGGAAGAACACCATGGCCGAAATTCTTGGAACATCACAACTTGGTCATCACAACTCCAAATTCGACTTTGCAAGGTTCTATCTTGGGTGAAATTGAATTCTCTCCAACATAGGAACATCAAAATCCACAAAAACTCAACTTAAATAGATCAAAACCATGTAAATCCGAAAATAGGAGAAACTTAGATCTAGAACAATGGAGACTCCAAATCACAAAATGTCATGTTCTAATATTGATCTCCATGGCCTAATCTAGCTAATAGACAAATAAAAAGTGGTGCTTATTTGATGGCAAGGTGCACTTGCCTATGGTGTTTGGTGTTGTGTAGAGGAAGGAAGAAGAAGGAGATGGAGAAAATAAATGAAAATTATGGAGGAGAGAGAAAGTTAGGTAGGGATTTTAATGAGGGTGGGTTGTGGTGGAATGAGGGTGGAGTATAGCTAAGGTGTTCCTTTGGGCTTAAAATCAAACCAAACCAAACCAAACCAACTAAAACCGAGCCGAGCCGAAACCCAAAATACGAGAAAACCCAAAATTCCACAAGTCGAGAAAAATAAAAATACATGCCAAAATCCAATTACAAGTATAAATACGAAATACGGGAAATGAGGGTGACAGTATCGACTGTAACTGGAAACATCTCTCTATATGAGCTACTTTGATCAATCTAGTAATTAACCTAGTCAGATTCAGCATGAATCCCTGACTAGTAACCAGGGATGTAAGTCCTAGACATGATGCATGACGAGACTGGTAGCTTATACAAGCACATTCAAGAACAATCACCCACGGTGTCAAGACGAGTTATTACTCAGCATGTCACGATAGCTGTCACAACAGCATTCAAGATTACATGTCAGGTTTACTTGACAAGTGTGCGCCACGGCGGGCCATAATCAGGTCATTATCGTGTCAAGGTTACTTGTTAAGAGTGCGCCACAACGGGCCACTATCATGTCATGTTACTTGTTATTTGTTAAGAGTACGCCACAATGGGCCACTATCATGTTATATCCTTACATTATCATGAATAAGAAATTTTTACATAAATAGCTAGTAACATATTCTTGAAGTCAAGGAAAAAATCTACAACTTTCATGTTGTGAGTTGGAAGAAATTCTGGCCACAATTCAGCCAAGTAGGACATAAAACAGCAAAAAACAGCCAAAATAGGCACTATGCGATATTCTGCGGTACTATGTGGCCTTCTGCGGCATTCTGCGGCACTATGCGGTAGGCTATGGCACTATGCTGTAGGCTGCACTATGCGGCAGGTTGTACTATGCCGTAGGCTGCATCACCATATGGCACTATGCGGCAGGCTGCACTATGCTGCAGGCTGCGTCACCATGCGGTACTATACGACAGGCTGCACTATACCGTAGGCTGCACAATGCCGCAGGCTGCATCACCATGCGGCACTATGCGGTAGGCTGCACTATCCCGCAGGTTGCGTCACCATGTGGCACTATACGGCAGGCTGCACTATGCTGCAGGCTGTGTCACTATACGGCACTATTCATCGTCCCTGCCTGATTTAGGACAGATGAACTTAGAAAAGGTCCAAATGTTATTTTGGCCATAACTTCCTCAAAACAAGTCAAAATCTAACTTTTCAAAGGTCCATTTTGGTAATAAAGTTTGGTAGATCAAAACCCAAGAAAACTGAAAAGACTATAAACTCAAATCTACAAAAATCCATCCGTCCAAACCGAAAACTCCAAGTCCTAAAGATGCTTAGAATCATGTAGAGAAGAAGATAGAACAATAAAATAGAAGGTCCATCATGAAGCAAGTTGCACTTGCCTAAGCTCTCTAGGTTGGTAGGAGAGTAATGGAGGAAGAAGAAGTAAATGAGAGTAATGAAGAGAGAGAGAGAGAGAGAGAGAGAGAGAGAGAGAGAGAGAGAAAAGTAGACTTATATGTCAACCCCTTTTCATCTCAAACCCAAAATAAACCAAGCCAAGCCAAGTAAAATTGAACCGAACCAAATTAAAATAAACTAAGTCAAGATTAAACCAAGACTAGGCTAAGCAAGACAAGTCTAATTATGGTCCACCTGACAAATATCAAAAATTCGTATACGTATACTGAAATACGTACAACAGAAAACGGGAGTGACAACTCTACCCACCTTAAAAGAATTTCGTACTACAAGAAAAAACTCCTTTTATAACGTTGCAAAAATGTTATAAAAGATCTTTTACAATGTTTAATATAAGGTTGTTATATCCAGAGTTGTAAAAGAGGTGGTATATTCTACAATGTTTATTGGAAAGTTGTAAAAATGTTGTAGAATTTTTTACCACAACAATTTAGAAACATTGTTGAAATTTATAAAAGTTGACAAAAATCTTTCTACAACATTTGGCAAGTATTGTAAAAAATACTTTCAAAAACGTATTACAAATGTTGTAAACATAATTTCAACAACGTTCTTCAACTGTGGTAAAAACAACATATACCACGTTTAACAAACATTGTACATATATTTTCTACAACAATATACAAACATTATAAAAATAGTTTATACAACTTTTAACAAATGTTGTACATTTTATTCAATCATGTTTGCCAAATGTTGTAATATATATTTGTATGTTGTAAACATAACATTAACAATGGTTTAAAAGTATTGTAAATAAATTTTACAATGTTTAAAAAAGTTGTTATAATGTTATCTTACAATAGTTTAGAAACGTTGTTGATTATGTGTCCATTTAAAAAAAATTACAATTTATAAACAAAAATATATTGATTGCAATTATAATACAAATATAAATACAAATACAAATACATAATTCTAATTTTCGCTCCTGTTGTTGTTGTTGTTGTTGTTGTTACTACTGTTGTCGTTACTACTGTTGTCGTTGCTACCAATGTTGTTGCTACCAATGATGCTGTTGTTGTCACTTTCTCAGAAACTCCACCACCAAGTCCATAAAAATGAATATACTAGACTGGATTCCAAACTCTGCCATGTTTTGTAATCCCCTCTTCCATAATCCCTCTCACCTCCATAATTGCCACGACCTCTCATTCCATCACCACAAAATCCACCCCCTCTATCAGGTGTAAACCTTCCCCTGTTATTATTCTGGGCAAATACCGAATAAAAATTGTTAAAAGGAAAAAAATCATGAATGTAGTTGTGCAATTCATGAAAAAAAATAATGTTAATAGAGGGAATAACAAGCACATTCATGAAGAAATAATGTTAATAAAGGAAAAAAATTCATGAATTGCACAACTACAAAAAAGGATGACTAAGTAGAAGAAACCAACTAATTGTATCAAACTATTAAAGAGCTAAGTGTGCTACGTATATGCAAAGAGCTTTTTACTAACCAATATGATGCTACCTAGTGGTAAAGTCACATCAAAATTTGTTCTAAACAGCTGGCAGACAAAAACTTAAATGTCAAATAATCATCCTTATAGGTTTATCCATCAACGATATAAGCACGAACAGAACTCATAAGTTCTTAGAAAGAGCACCGTACATAAACGCAAATTGTCAAATTAGTTTGCCCGTTTCAACTGTCAGACATGTCGTAGGACACCTTATATATCTAACTTCCTAAGAAAAGAACTACCTAATAATGTATGTTAAAATAAATCAGCAAATAAGGACATTTGTGTACCTTCTGCGCCAAAACTTGATACTTATCAAGCGCGTCACTTGTAGACAACGACGATTCAACCAAGGCAATTCCCACGCATTCTGCACCTGGAGTCCTAGGTGATGATTGTACTATGTCATGAAATAAAATCAAAAGACATCAGCAAGCCATTTCATACTTCTACACGTAGAGGTTTATACACAGTATCTAATATCGCTTACTTTGGACACAGTTGATGTTTCAGGAATACGTAATTCAGGGGACATAACAGTAGGAGCTAATGGAGGTACAATGGTACTGATTTCAACAGCCGGCTGGATAATACCATCATTTGGTCCAAGTTTGCTAGAAGAAATACTACATCAATTTTTTTTTACACAAGTTACATCTGCTCTCTGTAAACACAAAATATAATACATGGATCATAAAGATAAAAACATTGAACAAACCCAAGTTGAGAAGAACCGCGATCAGAATCTTCCTAGTTAAGATCTAAGTGTTGAGCTGCACTAAATCCTGGAGCTACTTGTGAATTTGGATATAGGTTGTGTTTCAGCTGGCCAGAACCGGAACCATAAACATGAGGCATGAAAGAATTAACTGAGGCATCCAGACCAGATGGGCCAGCAGGTACGACGCTGGAACTCTAGCTTGATTGGTTCTGCCATATATTCCTCACAAAGTCCTACACATAGTAGAAAGAAACATGAGATGGTCAAAGAGTAGTTTTACATCAGTTTTACAAACTTAAGAATATATGGGCATATTTTACATTGTAATATCGCTGCTGTGAATCTGAAAGTCTTCCTGGTTTGGGGTAAAGTGCCTCTAGAACACGACTAAATGGTCCTTGAGCATAGGTACCGACATCATAATATGCAGAGCCAGCTGTCTCTCGCTGTTTCCTTATAGCGGCAAATGAGGGGCCTATTTCACCATCAATCAGCTCTACAGCTAGCCAAAGATAAAGTGTCATGTCAACAAACAACCATATAGCTTATGATTTACATACCATAAACTAGTGAGCTCTATAATTCAGATAGACAACTAATAAGTGTTACAGCATCATAATTATAATAAATCTGATATTTTACATTCTATATATTTAGCTCATAGAGCACATAGTAAGAAATTTGATAGTGAAAGGAGGACCGAACATGGATTCCTCACATATAGCTTTATAGTGAAAACTATTGAAAATATATTTCATATTATTGGCATTGGCAGTGTGTATTGTAACCATATTTTTCTTAGACTTTTTATTTAACTGCACTCTGATACATATATTAGTAATTTTGATCAGGTTTGCATGTCTCTTCGGGTCAAAATTTTGAAAGCAGAAGTTAGAGGAAGAAAATATAAAAGTTGGGTTAACAGAATATCAAGCCTATAGAACACAAAAAATTTAGGAATGAAGACCAGAACGTAGCTGCTAAGATTCAAGAGGCCAGTAACTCGTTCAGAAACCAGAAAATGGTTCAATAATTTATGTGGTGAAGGATGAAGCTGCTCCAATAAATTAACATAGGAAAAGGACTAAGTCAGTAAAGTAACATCGCCTCCAAGACTACAAGTTTTAGCCCAGTAGACGAATTTTATCTACAAAAACTGGAATCCCAGAAATTCCAGAAGATGCTTCAAAATCGCAGAATCATTGTGCAAAGAAGACCCTAGTCATAGACTTTTGGTAAAGCATTTCTGTTTAAAAGAGTATGGGAAAATGAATCAAATAAATTGTTTGACAAGGACCATATACTTTCTAAGACTAATAAGAAGCACAGCTCAACACACAAAGAATGAAACAATTGGCTGTTAAATATAGGAAGAAGTCATCATGTCGTTTGGAGTCAATCAAGAGTGATAACGAGAGTAAGAAACTAACTCCAAAGTAGCAGAAAAACTTTACTTATCTGTAACAACCATTAGTGAAGAATAAACAGAAAACCATGTGCGTAAGAGATTGTTAAAGTCACTTTTAGGAAAAAAAGATATCATTCCAAACAAAGAAAAGTTAAATAAATTTGAACTATCAATATCTTCGTATGTTAGTATTACAACTTCAGGCTTTAAACAACTGTGCCCATTTCCTAGTTGTCTGAATCTCCTTTTTTTTAACGATGTGTCAAGATATTCAGCCAAGGATTAAAATATTATAAGCAAATAGCACGTTACAACACAAAAGTTACACAGAACATGCTGCATAAAAGTGCAAGTGCAATATTATGACAAGTTCATAGAATGGACATAGTTACCTTTTCGGAAGCAATATGTTCAATAACTGCACATCGAAGATCTATATTATCATTTTTCAGAAGCTGAACAATCTTGTCCAATAGTTCACCGTTCATACTTAGGGCCTGAAGTAAATTACAAAGGTGATTTGATAGACCCACTCGAAGAGGTTCATGACAAGCCCACGATAATCACATTTAGTATCAGTACACAATGAAAAATTAAGTTCTTAAGAGATTCTTGGAAGAAGACCAAGAAATAAAAGTATGCACGGATATAAAAGATTCAAAAATATAAAAAGGATAGATTGAAGAGACCTTGCAAGTGACATGCGCTAAACTTCCAGCGAAAGTGCACCATTAACTGTGCAGCTCGAGATATGCAACAACGTCTGACTCCATCATGTTATAACCACATTAATCTGGATTAGGAAGGCAAGCACAACTCAAAATGAGAATTGATAGTAGTGTACAAGTAATAAAAACAACCTTCAATACAAGTTCCTTAGTTGTACGGCTAGCAATAGTGACACTTTGCTGAATAACAGGTAACACTATGTCGTTGATTGCCTTATCCAGCACTGCTTTCGTATATCTGTTAGAACCATACATGTTGAATTTCAACTAGAAGAACCACCTTCATAGCAGAATGGAGAAAAATCAAACTAGATGGCAGGCAGAACCTGTGGATTTGCATGAGAGAGCCCATAGGATAAGCTTCAGAAGTTACTATAGATGTCCTATCTGTTTACAGACAAAATCAAACCTTATTCAGTAACTAAATTGAAAATTTTGCTACGGGAATGTAAGATTAATTTAGAATGATGTCTGTTGAGCAGTGCTGAAGTTTTTATTAATAATTTTGCTATCCTGAGTATGTATCTTTCTTTCTTATCTATCCTCACGTATTTGATAATGCATGTACCATGTCTACCATTGCCAGATGCTGTCTAAAAGACCTGTATAGCTAAACAAACTGAAACTCTTACTACTTGATTCCTGCAAATCATTCAAAATTTATAATATCTGAATTGTTAAAGGTTTATTCTATATATATCCAATTAGGATGTAATATACTGTACTAGCCCCTTCATTCTTCTATTTCCATGTGTGAAAACCCTGTGCCAACTATACTTAATCAATAGCTTTTGCACAACATGCTTTTCTAGGAAGCATGAACTCTGACATCAGACATAGGTCCTTAAATATGAGGCTCTAGATTATCTAAGGCTATCAAACTGTCTAATGTTGTCTACTTTTAGGCCTCGTTTGGTTGACGGAAAGAAAATGCATTCCTTTGTATTTTCCATGGGAATGGGAAAGTAGGATTCCTGTCACATTTCCTTTCTGTTGTTTGGTTGGTGTAGGAAAGGAAAGCAAAAATATTGCAATGTTCCAATAATATCCTTACATATAAAATAAAAATAACATTATAAAAAATAACATTAATGTTAAAATAAACAATAACACATGGTTACTTTTGTCATAGCTTTTGTAAAAAATGTTGGGAAAGGAGGAGGGAAAATCAATCCCATGGGTCATGAGTGGAACCATATTCCCTCCAATTTTTCCCCTTGTGAGGAAATTGATTCCCAAGTTTGTGGTTACCAAACAAAGGAAATGAACAACTTTTTTTTCCTACTTTCTTGAATCCGTGAACCAAACGAGGCCTTAGTCCACATGAAACTGTTACCTTGAAGTGGTATGTAATTTCTTATCTGTTCAGTAGACATAATAAATATTGACAACTGCATTTACCATCTATATCAGTATCGGGTCGGGACATGCCAAACTATATCGGTATCGACCATATTGGATCTGTATCGGCCATATCGGATCTGTATCGGCCGATACTGCGAAAAATGGTTTAAATTAGGTAGAGTTCCACTCTTTCCACTTTGAGAGAACTACTCTGGTGTCACTTAACTAGGACCAAACATTCTATAGTAACGGTTGAAACATCTCATGAGTCATGACTCATGAGAGAAGTGGAGAATTAGAATAGGCATTATGAATGAGCAGGATTTAGATTTAATAATAATTCATATTAACTGATAAATAACTTTGTTTGATACATTGATAAAATAAGTTATGAATTCACACATACCTGTTTACTTGTGACAATAAAACAATAACATAAATCATTTATCACAAAACATATGGGTCAGCACTTCATTTCGTTATGCAAGTTGACACAGCCGCTTAGGCCGCTACAATCAGCACACAAAATAACAATCATAGCAGAAATTAGGGTTTCAATAAAATCAACTCAGAATATGCAAACGTTCAGTGCAAAATCTGAATATAAATTATTGCAAAAATTTAGAAAAAAGATACATTACAAAATTAGGGCTTTCAATAATGTCCTCCGCCGTCGTCCCCTCATCCACCTTCGCCCTCCTCACCAACAGCTCCATCATTTGCGTCACTGTGAAGAGGGCCGCTAGCATGATCCCATTCCCCTCAAGATCCTCCCTACCCTTGCTCGCGGTCGATGATGATGACAGTGTCGATGACCTTGATCCCCTCGGCACACAGCGGGACGGCGGTCTCGAATACAGAGGCTCCATCGACGACTAGGCAGGTCTAGCCGGGGGAAGGAGGTAGATAAGGAGGACACGAAGGAGTGGAAGAGAGAGGAGATTAAGGTGAGAAGATAGATTTTTACAAGGAAGAGGAGGAGACGAGGGTTTGATAGGAGCGGAAGAATTTTGTTTCGTGAAAGGAAAAACTAGCGCCAGAATCCAATTTGGGTTGAAATTTTGACAACTGTTATAAAATAGGGTAAAAGATAAATAAAATAAAATCAAAGAAAACAATCTATACCAAAAGCAACTAGCATAGATACAATTTGTGTAAATAATCTATATAAAATTGGTTTGTTACTGAGATGATTTACAATAATTTTTCTTATCTAGTTGCTTAAATATTATTTTTATATAGATGAAAATTTTATTTAGATTATTCATAGTCAAATTTTATTTTATATTCAATAAAAGTGTACTATTTTTTTAATATCATTTTATATATCTTTGTGTGGGAGGAAAATAATATATATCAACATAATTTCATAGAAAAATGCAAAAATTGAAAAACTCTAATACTGATGAGCTCTTCAGTTGATCCATCTCTCGATGTTACAACTAACGAAGTTTGAAAAATCTAACCCTTCTCTACGTGATTCACTCCCCTTCTTTAATTCTTTCGATATTATCATGTATCTTAAATAGATAGAATACAACTTAGAGCCCAAGTACAACCAACTTTTACATGGGACAATTTTCAATTTTATGTCTCAATCAGTTGATCGATCGATATGACCAATATCATTTGTAGGCTTGAATTTGAAAGCAAGACCTCTACCTCTCCTATAACCTACACTCACAACCAATAGAACACCCCCTATTGGCCCATAACTAATTATTACTATTATTTTGCACCGATACAATTTGTGCATGACTATTAACGCTGGTTTTTTAATCGATCCAAGACACAAGCACCGGCAGCCAAAAAGATATAAAAATAGTTAGAAAAAGGTATCATATTGGACCATGACCAATTTTATAATATTACTACACAAAGTTGAATGACTGCCAGAATTTGATATCAATTTTTGAAAATTTGTAATGTATGCATAAAAAAAGTAAAAATTAGTTACTTATAAGTGTGTATTAATTAATTTTAATGATTAATATAAATTAGTTCATTTTAATCTATGCCTAAAATTCTAAAAGCTAATGTGTGTTTGATTGAATTTTTTTCTCATGAAAAATTTTATATTACAAATTTTCTACCAATTTTAGTGTTTGAAAGCTTATATTTTACATGGAATTATAAATTATTTTCTAAAAAACTATCATTTTCCATTTTTTTTCCAAAATGGTGGAAAATGAACCTTGTCCAACACATAGGAAAATATCATTTTCCATAGAAAATGACATATTTTTTGTCGAAAATAATGACATTCAAACACCAAATTAATTTTTCCGTAAGAAAATTTGAAAATTCCATGGAGTTGTTTCCTAGGAAAATAATTCCGTGGAATTAACTTATTTCCCGTCTTGCAATCAAATGCACAATAGTGTTAGGAGTTTAGTACTTACACCTCAAAAATTTTTGTTAATCTCTTTGTACCATTAATTATGTCTCACAAAATATCCACAATTTAGTTGCATAATTTGATGCAACGTAACTCTAAAAGAACAACACAGGAATCTACCAGAGAAATTGACTAAATATCCAAGAGATTTTCTTAATGAAAAGTCTGCAAATTCTGCCAATGTCCTTTGTTCAATTTGTTCAATCATATATTCTAAATCATAATTTTTGTCAAGTAGCACGGGTCATGACTCGAACCCATTAACAAAATTAAATTCAATCCATGGTCAACAATTCACAATATATCCCGTATTCCCTCAAACAACCAATGAAATCATGTAAAAAAATAGAGGAATAATGTATAATATATGTTTTGTACATTTAAGTACGTTTACAATATTTTTTATCGAATGAGAATTTTGGATCGATGTAAAATATTAATTATCAAATATTTTAGGTTAATGAATAGGGGACCAATAATCGATTTAAAATTCAAATGAGTAATATTGATGCTGAAATCTTTATTGTGTATTAAAATTAACAAAAAAAAAAAAAAATCAAATTAGACATTGAACTTTGTAACGACTATATATAAGTTATTGTGAGATCAACATGTTGCAACAGTTATTTATTCTTTCAGCAATGGTTATCATAATCGTTGTCGTTTAACAAAAAAATTGCAACTAATCGCACAAAATCGTTACAAATAAAAAGCCCACTCGGAACAGGTTACAAAAAGCGTTACACAACTGTTGCTAACAGAGAATCTTTTTTATAAGGCGTTATGTAAGTGTTGCAAATAGTAACGAATTTGCAACAATTATTTAAAACCCTTGCATAATCATTGCAAATTTATCCCACTCTGACAACACTTCCATAAAATCGTTGCTTGACCATTGTAAAAAAGAAAAACTTTTAGCAAAAAATTATGAACCATTGTACAGGGTGTATTAGGTCACGGTTAATCTATAGCTTTACAAATATATTTAATTTGTAAACCGTTATGTCAGCCGTTACTAAACTGTTGCAAATTATAGTTCCAGCAACACACATGTAACCGTTGCACTAAAACCGTTGTGAAATAGGGGTATTTCTTGTAGTGTGCGTAGTCAACAAATAAATCTAAGCGAAAGACAACCCTTAGGCTAGTCAAGTGGGGATCATACCTCCACCTTAGACTTGAAAGCTTTTAACCTATAATTTATAGTGTAGGTCGATAATGATACGATACGACCAATACCGATATATTTTGGCTTTTCCTTATCCGATATCGTCGCTATCGATACTAACCGATACCGATGTTGGGAGTCTCTTTCCCAGTCATTTCAATAAAGATAATTGAACAAAAAAGACCAATCATCAAGGGTGTAAAAGCATAGTAAGTTGTAAAAGCATATAAATGAAGAATACTTATTATTAATGGTTAAGCTTTAGAAATTCTGATAGTTGTTAGATATTTTTAATGATTCATTAATTGAATATATGGCATAATCTAAGGTAAAGCAGCATTTTAAAGAGTAAAATAGAGTTTGACAAGTCATGATTTTTACAAGAATGAAGATAAGCTATTATATTAGGCTTGTCTTTTGAAGCCGTGGAGGGATGGGTTTCAGCACATGACATATCCATTTAATCATGAGATGCTACCATCGACCTAATAAGACCAGCATTTCAAATAATATTATCCTATAATTAATTTAAATATAAACTTACAATATTATTTAAACATTGTGAAATACACATCTTTTACAATATTTTTTAAAGGTTGTTAAATATAACCATTTTACAATGTTTCTTAAACATTGTAAAATGATATGACATACACAACGTTTATATAAAGTGGTAAAATAAAATTAACTTTACAACATCAAACAAAAATTATAAAATATAAAAAAATTGCAACATTTGATAGACGTTGTTGAATATGACATTTTTACAATATTTTAAGTACATTGTCAAAATAAATAACTTTGACAACTTTAAATAAATGTTGTCAAAATTAATAAATATTACAATGTTAATAAAATGTTGTTGAAGACAGTAGTACACAACTTTTGTGAATGACCATTGTAGAAGCCTTAAAGTTTGAATATAAAATGTTGTTTGTATATGTATTTTACAACGTTTTTACTATAAAGGTGTTAGAAGACCCCCTTTTTTAACAACGTTTTTAGGAAGTGTTGTAGATGGAACGTTGTAAAAGGGGTTTTTTCTTGTAGTGTCGTCCTCGAAATTTAATCAAGAATCTAGAGGTGTCGGGGTGAGCTACACTAATACTTGTAATCTACGACTAACAGTCAACCAAGCAATCATTCATGCAAGTAAGAAAGTAAAAGCATAAGGCATAAGGAAGACATTATACCTTATGAGTCAAACATGTGTGGATATTGTGATTGGATATCATCCTCACGCTCCCACGTTGACTCACCTAAAGAGTGGTGACCCCAAGCAACACGGACTAAACTAATAGTCTTCTTCTTGAGTACCTTCTCTCTTCGGTCCAATATGGATATGGGCCTCTCCTCATACGAAATGTTGGTACCAACAACCAATTCTAAATGATCAAGGGCATGGCTCGGATCTGGGATATACCTTCGCAATTGGGATACATGGAATACGTCATGTACCTCATATAACGACGGCGGAAGAGCGAGACGATAGGACACATCACCTACTCGTTCAAGGATATCGAACAGCCCTATATACCTAGGACTAAGCTTTTCCCGTACGCCGAATCGAATGACGCTGTAACACCCAGTTTTCCAGATGAGGGTAATTTTGAAATTTTGTATTTAATTTATTTAATTATGGTATTTAAAATTTTAATATAATTTTTGGTGATTTTTTAATAATTTTTAAAACTATTTAAATCATGACTTGTGATTTTAGGTGTTTTGCTAGTGAGCCGTAGTGACTGTCTACCCTAGAGCCTAACCATGTGAGTAGAGATTTTGTTTAGTACATTCTAGCCTAGAGGGTATTTTTGGTCATTTTAGGATTTATTAGAATTTTTGGGAATTTTTAGGAATTGTTTTGGAATTATTTGACTAAGGGTTGACTTGGTTGATTTTGACTAGTGTTGACTTTGATGACTAGCCTAGAAGCTAACCCTAGTTGTGATAGCCTTGGTTAGGTTAAGTAACCTTAGTCCAACTTAGGTTAACCCATGATTTAGTCCATTAGACTCAAGTTAGAATAGAGTGGGTTAAGTCATAAGTCATGACTTATGGTTTTGAGACCAATAGAAATGAACATAGCCTTAGCTCATGTAACTTGGCCCAAAGCCCATAGCCCATAGCCCATCACTAAACCCTAACCCTAACCCACTATGGCCAGCCAACATAGGGATCCCAACCCTTTAAATAGTCTCTTCCATTTAGGGCTAGCCTCTTTAGAAAGAAATCCCAAGTTGGAAGAAGAGGTAAATCCCCAACTTCTAAAATCCCTAGAAAATCCATTTTAAATCCTTTTCTCCCCAAACCAATTGCAATAGGTTCTAATTTAGGTATTCTTGCTGTTGTGAAAGTTTATTTCCAGCCTTGGGACAATTTGGTGGAGTTTGGACATCAAGAAGAACACCTCTCTTTGGAGCTTTTTGGGGCTTTTGACACCTATAGGTAAATTACTAAAACTCTATTATAGTTGCTAATATTTTTCAATGGAGACCTAGATCTAGGTGTCCCCTAGCTAACCCCCAAGTTTGGTAGGAAACCGTGTCCGATTCGTGTCCCAATTGGACACGAATCCATGCTAGGCAGTAGGTGTTTGTGGAAATGCCACAAAGAATATTTTTTGTCTTATTTTTGAATTCTTTTTTAACATGATTGTAGATCTAGGTGTATGTTTTAATTCTTGTGAAGTGTCCATGGTGTTTTAGTGTCTGTGTCGGGTGCACGAAGGGTCGGACACGCTCGCACGCGCGGTTGGGGCTTCCCCTGCTACTCGGGTTGGATTGCACTCTGGACACGGCGATTTGGGACACGCCACTTGACACGTGGGTGGGGGCAGTGTCTGACACGGCCCTCCCCAAGTCTCGCGTGTCCCTGTTCCGTGTCGAGCGAGCACGAGCTCATGCACTGGTCGCTCGAGCTGCTGTGCGCGAGTTTCAGTCCCCTCTGATACGGGCTGTTAGCGTGGATACGGCGACACGGTATTGCATTGCAGGCTGACACAGACCTAGGGTGACCCTAGGCGAACACCCCTGTGTGAGCATGAGCCTCGAGTCGTACTGTGTCGCGTGCACGACACGCGTGCACGTGTGCATGATACAGTGCTATTCCTGTTCACTGTAGGTGTTTGATTAGTGTTCTTAGGCTTGGACACGTGCTGTGTCGCATCGTGATGGACACGAATTGGACCATAAGACACGGGCACATGTTTATCTTCATTTACCAACCAAGAAACTTGCATTTTAATTCCTTTTGAAAGATCCTTTTCAAATACCCTAAAATCTGAACTGTGTATAATTACACTGTATTTTCTAGTTTTTGCAATTTGATTTTGGGCAGCTAATCAACCTATTTTAAAACTGTTTTGGCATGGTTTGAAACCCTATTGCTATACTCATACATGTTTCCTAAGTGTGGGTCGAGTTTGAAATGATTTGGTGTTAGTTTGACATTGTTTGGGTTCTTTTAGTATAGACTGAAATATAATTTTGAAATATGATATTAGTAAACTGATTTTTACCTTTACTTGAATTTTGAGTTTGGGGATAGTGATAGGAACTGAACTGAGTTAGTTTCCCTTCCTTTCAGTTTTTTATTCTCCTTTCTTTTGTTCCCTTCAAACTAAGTTTAGTTGTAAATGGTAATGTGGTAGGGTAAAAGGAAATTCTGAAACTGTTTTTAAAGTGAAGAAATTGAGTTGATTTTTAATCCAAAACTGAGAATGTGGTTATAAGTTTTGATGTTGGTCAATATTAGACTGAATGGTAATTAGTTAGTTAGGTTTTCATGTTTAAGTGTACATTGGAATCTGATTTCTCTCACATTGTTTCACCCTATCACTCTATGTACACTATGACACTTTGCACTCTCCATACATTCACATGCATTCACTCCTTGACACACAAAACTGAAAACACCCTACTGCCTGAAGAACAGTTTGGCAACTCTAGAGGGGGGGTGAATAGAGTATATATGTATAATGACCAATTAAAAATTAACTCTTTCACTAACAATGAATAGTCAGAGTAAAATGCGGAATGTAAATGAAAGATAAGAGAGCATACGCAAACACAGCAATTTTAACCTGGTTTCCCTCGTGGAGGACTAGTCCAGGCCTGAGAACTCTAGCTCAGGATTAAATCCACTATTTGTGAAATAGTAGCTTACAACCCGTGCCTTTTCTTCAGAAGAGCACGTCAACTTCTTACAGAGAATCGCAGTGGCGATTTGCTTGGAATTGTCCAAGCGATTTCTTCACTCTTGCACAAGAATCCTAAATGAGAGATGCTGAGCACTCGAGACTTAGGAGGCTTGTGGCTAGTAGATGGGAAGGGTATGGCTTATAGAGCTTGTAGGAGAGAAGAGAAGAGAAGATTGAGTGATTCAAAATGAGAGAATTCATGCCCTATTTATACTGATTTTAGGGACAGAATTCGGCCAGAATTCGGGTAAGGAAATTCAAAAATTTGGCCGTTGGACAGCTAGCAAACAGCTAACCCTAAAATTAGGGTTCCTGATTTCTAGGGGACAGAGTTCGGCCCGAACTCTGTGTGGAGGCAGAGTTCGGGCCGAACTCTGTCTCCAGAGCACAGAATGGTCCTAAGAGGGACTTGTGGGCAATTTGGTTTTGGTGGAGCTTGGGATTTTGGGTAGGCTTGTATACTAAGTTCCAAGAGCTCAGCATAACTCAGAGTACATAAATCTAGACTCAATGAAATCATAAAATACAGACTCCAGAACACACTGAGAGCTGAAGACTGAGCTGTCATCTGTCTTGAACTGAATGCAGTCGTCGTGTGTCGTATTGAATTTATACAAGTATTATTTGGTCAATATAGTCAATATTTGGTTGACTGTGACTTTGTGTCAACAATCTCCCCCATATTGATAATTGACAAAATAATATATGTATATTTCAATATTCATACCTGGACACAGTTGATTGTAATAAAGCTCCATAGCTCCCCCATAAACGATGCCTGAGCTAAGCGAAAATAGCTCCCCCGTAAACCATGAGCGGTGTCGAGCTAGAAGCTATAGCTCTCCCCCGTACAAATTGCATAGTTCCTGTGATCTGATAGATGATATTTTCCAGAGCAAGAAGCACAGATATACACAGATATACGAATGCATAGAGCCAGTAATAGTATCCCAAAGCAAGCACAAAATATACATATGTTTCTCCCCCTTTTGGCAGTTAGCAATATAATAAACAATGAATAGTAATGCAACCACACTAAGAGAAGAAACAGTATAATATGGAGCAAAATAAGCATTGACATAGAATGATAATAAAGATAGATAATGTCATCCACCAAACCAAGTGGCCAACTCATAAACATAGTATATAAAACCAGCTACATGAATCCATAAGAAACTAAATAACTGAAAGCAAAAATAACTAAGACCATCAGCAGTAGCAGCAGCAGCAGATAGTAGCCAGTCTCCATCATGGAGCACGAGAAGGTCCTGGAACATCTGATGGACCATGGAAGGTGCGACGAGGGTCCACAAAAGCATCATCCGGAATCATGTAACGCATAACCCACGGATCATCAATGCGATAACCCGCGCGTGCTGGATCCCGCTCAATAGGCACATGCAGATCAGGATGACGAGCAAGTGAATACCGCATATCATGCAGAGAGTTCCCAAGGGCACTGATCTGTAGAGTGGTACGGTAATCCTGCTGCGTCCAGCGATCATCCTCAATGGCAAAGCGATCGCGAAGCATAGTCTGTATAGACTCCAGGGTGGCAGGAGGAGGAGGGGCATCCTGACCGAGTGGAGGAGCGTCAGGCTCCTCATCAGCAGAGTGCTCAGATGACTCAGAAGCAGCTACAGGCTGAAGGCGTCTTGCCTTGGATAAAAAAGCAGGTGCAGGCAAGAATGGACACTCATGAATTAGAATAATGAAAGCACGAAAGACTAAAGGAAGATAGAGAGGATAAACCAATGCTCTTGGTTTCTTCCGACAGTTGATCATCCAATCCATCATAGTTCGAGGAAAGTTAAATGGAATACGATAGTGAAGATGGTATAAGGCAGAGATTTCAAGATAAGTGACTTCATCGGTTGAGCCAGCCTTGGGCAAGATGGTGTTGAACACAATGCGATGAAGTTCATAAAAGTAAGGAGTCAGATGTTTGGCCTTTAGCTTGCGAGGACTAACGTTAGGAGCACATAAGTCCTCCTTGAATCCTTCAAGGGAAGTACCGTCAACAAATTGGAGTTGACGTGCCTCCACAAGCTTGTCCCATACATCAAGATCAGGAAGAGCAAGATAGTCTCCCAACTCAGATTCATTGAAAGCAATGCTAATACCAGCAACCCGTGAGTAGATGTGGGTTGCATCGTGAGTCATATTACAATAGAACATTTGAATTGCACTATGGTAAATAACAGAATTTGAAGCAACAAGTTCATCCAAACAGAGGTCACGGAATAATGACTCATATTGAGCAAAAATAGTGAAGTTGATCGGATGACCCCCAAACACAGGACGAGTTCTAAAATCGCTAAACCATTCATTGGAGGCTTCTAGTGATACGAATAAGCGATCGTCGTAAGTGTTAGGGTCATCGGGACGTGGTGGATTGAACAACGGATGTATTGGGTGTTGTTCATCAACTTGTTCAACTGGAGGAGGAGGAACCGATGAGGAAGCACCCTCATTGCGAGTCCTTCTCACTCTTTTGAACAAACGAGATGCCATTGCCAAAGAAAATAGGAGAGCTTGAAAAAGAAAGAAGGAGAGATATATACCTGAAAATAACACCAAACAGTTGAAGAGAAAGTTGAAAAACCCCTTTTCCTAGATTTTGGGAAGAGATAGAGCTCTATAGACCAAGAACTAGGGTTAGGGTTTGGAAGAAAGAAGATGGAGAAGTGGAGAAGAAGGAACAATGAGAGGAGAGAGAAAAGAATCCCGAAAAAAATAGGGCTGAGTCTTAGGTCGGGTGAAAAGTCAACCATTGGATTAGAAAAGATCCAACGGTGGAGCCAGATCCCGATTCTGGAACCTAGGTACCGAACTCGGCCCGAACTCTGATAGGGGCAGAGTTCGGCCCGAGTTCTGGCTCAATAGTCCAGAACTGAAAAAGGCAAAAGTCAGGAAGAAAATGTTCAATAATTAAACAAAATGACAGTCGGGAATAACAAAGAGTGTTGAATGAAAGAAATAGATAGAGAGGTATACAGAAAATAGAATGAACTTTTAGAAAATGTCAATTAGGCAATATTAAATTGAAACAAGCCATATAATAAATAAGGACATATACTGTGGTTCAATAGTCCAAATTTGCCATGGGTTAGCTGCAGGGGCCGGATCCCAGCTAGCGGTAGTCCTGAGGACTAGTGCACCGTGTCGCTTAGGCTTTTACGCCTTGTTGTCAGAAGGACCCTTTCGGCTTGTACCCATACCAAATTCTTTGTAAGGAATCACAATATACACGATATTTACGCAGGTGAGTTTCAATTTATGACTGCTTCATCTAAGATCCCAAGTTCACGACAAAGAAAATTGAAGCGCTCTTCGGATAGTGGCTTAGTAAAGAAGTCTGCCAGCTGATGATCAGTGTCAATAAATTCTAAGTTAATCGTGCCATTTTGCTGATGATCACGCAAAAAGTGGTGTCTGATCTCAATGTGTTTAGTGCGTGAGTGACAGACAGGGTTCTTAGTCAAATTGATGGCACTAGTATTGTCACAGAATATAGGAATATGCATGAAAGATAACTTATAGTCTTCAAGGGTTTGCTTCATCCACAGAATCTGTGCACAACAACGCCCAGCTGCTATATATTCAGCTTCTGTTGTGGATAGTGCGACAGAGTTCTGCTTCTTGCTAAACCATGAGACTAGAGCCTTTCCTAACAAATGACACGTGCCGCTCGTACTTTTACGGTCGACCTTGCATCCAGCAAAGTCAGCATCAGAGTAACCGATGAGGTCAAATGATGTTGACTTGGGATACCATAGGCCCACTGTAACCGTACCCTTAAGGTATCGAAAGATACGCTTAACCGCGGTCATGTGAGATTCCTTAGGATTTGCTTGATATCTAGCACATAGGCAAACACTAAACATGATATCGGGGCGACTAGCAGTTAAATAAAGTAAGCTGCCTATCATACCTCGATACTTACGTTGATCAACAGGTTTGCCGCTCTCATCTGGTTCGAGTTTGGTTGAAGTAGCCATTGGCGTGCTAATTGGTTTGACGTTGTCAAGGTCGAACTTCTTCAGCATGTCCTTGGTATACTTCGATTGACAGATGAAAGTTCCATTTTCCAGTTGCTTTACTTGCAGGCCAAGAAAGTAGTTGAGCTCTCCCATCATGCTCATCTCAAATTCTGTCTGCATACACTTGGCAAATTCTTGACAAAGAGTTTCATCAGTAGATCCAAAAATAATATCATCAACATAAATTTGAATTAATAGAATGGTGTCTTTGAAAGATTTGATAAACAGTGTAGTGTCAATTTTCCCTTTAGAAAAACCTTTCTCAAGCAGGAAGCTGCTTAGCCTTTCATACCAAGCTCTGGGAGCTTGTTTAAGGCCATAAAGCGCTTTCTTTAGCTTGAACACGTGGTCGGGAAATTTGTGATTTTCAAAGCCAGGGGGTTGTTTGACATAAACTTCCTCCTTAATAAAGCCATTCAAGAAAGCACTTTTAACATCCATTTGAAATAATTTAAAGTTCTGATGATTGGCAAAAGCACAAAGCATCCGAATGGATTCAAGTCTAGCAACAGGAGCATATGTCTCATCGTAGTCGATACCTTCCTCTTGGTTGTATCCTTGAGCTACTAGACGAGCTTTGTTACGTGTGACTGAACCATCTTCATTTACTTTGTTTCTAAACACCCATTTGGTACCAATTATTGAATGATTGGCCGGTTTAGGAACTAGTTCCCATACTTGGCTTCTTTCAAATTGGTTGAGTTCTTCTTGCATAGCAGAGATCCAAAATTCATCAGTAAAAGCTTCAGAAATGTTTTTAGGCTCTACTTGTGAAATGAAGGCAGTGCTAGCAACAGAGTCTCTTAATGATGATCTAGTAGTAACTCCACGTGACACTTCACCTATGACTAAATTTTCTGGATGTGAAGGTTTGAATGAGAATTTCTTAGGCAAACCCTCCAGAGAATTAGTTTCAGTTGAAGTATTCATTGGAGTAGAGGAAGTTGATGGCACAACATCATCATCAAGAGTACTTACTGCACTGTTATCTTCATCAAAAGTCACATTTGTTGACTCCTCCACAATAAGTGAGCGTTTATTGAAAACTCTATATCCCTTACTTTTGGCAGCATAACCAAGAAAGATACCATCGTCAGCTTTGGCATCAAATTTGCCTAAGTTGTCTTTGGTGTTAAGGATAAAACATCTGCAGCCAAAAACTCTGAAATAAGAAACATTTGGGGTTCTCCCAAACCAAAGCTCATAGGGTGTTTTCTTCGAAATGGGACGAATAAGCACCCTATTTAAAATGTGGCATGCTGTACTTACAGCTTCTGCCCAAAAATATTTCGGAAGAGAAAATTTATTCAACATGACTCTAGCCATATCGCCAAGAGTCCTATTCTTCCGCTCCACAACACCATTTTGTTGAGGAGTTCTAGGACAGGAAAATTCATGATCAATACCATTTGCATTACAAAAACTTTCAAAATCTGAATTTACGAATTCGCCTCCATGATCACTTCGGATTCGAGTAATCATGTAGCCTTTTTCGTTTTGAACTTTATTTACAAAAACTTTGAAAACAGAGATAGCATCGCTTTTATTAGCGAGAAAGAAAACCCAAGTAAATCTCGAAAAATCATCAATAATAACAAAAGCATATAGTTTGCCACCAAGGCTAGCTATTCTACTAGGACCAAATAAATCCATATGGAGTAATTGCAAGGGTCTAGTAGTACTTACAGAGTTGATGGAATGAAATGAGGATTTAGTTGCCTTGTTAAGTTCACATTCGGCACATACCGTGTCCTTTTTGAATGTGATGTCAGGCAATCCTCTCACTAGCTTCTTGGTAGAAAGCCTGGATATAGCATCCATGTTGGCATGACCGAGACGCTGGTGCCATAGTAGTCGTTCGTCTTTGTGTGCATATAAACATCTACCTGCATGGTTAGTATTTATAGAGAGATAGAAAATATAGATATTGTCCTCTCTTTTCCCTTCAAAAGCAATGTCTCCTGTTGACCTATCGTAGATGTAGCAACAGTTTTGTCCAAAGTTAATATCATATCCATGATCAGCAAGATGGCTAATGCTGAGCAGGTTATGCTTTAACTCGGTCACTAGGCAGACATCCTTTATAACAGGAGAAGGAGGATGACCAATGATACCGTTACCTATTATATGCCCTTTGAAATTGTTACCGAAGGATACGTATCCTTCTCTTTTCATCGATAGTGATGCAAAAAGATTTGCGTCTCCCGTCATATGTCGCGAGCATCCACTATCGAGAATCCACTTACTCTCAGTTGAGGAGGAAAGGTCCACCTACATCAAGAGTAGATGTGACCTTTGGTACCCATTTTCTTGAGGGTCCTGAAAAGTTAGTTTTTGGAAACCAAGCATATATTTTCTTGTCTACCAGTCTTCTAACTCTACACTGTGGTGAAATGTGTCCATGTTTTCCACAGTAAGTACAGATGGCATTTTTATTTATACTAGGAGCATGAGAATGATATCTATGAGCAACAGGATGAGGATGATATGGAGAATTAGCATGGTAATGATGACTATGCTTAGAGTGAGTGGCATGATGATGATGTCTGTGTGTCATAGCATGATGATATTGACTGTGAGGAGTGGCATGCTGAAATTGTCTATATGGCATAGTGTGATGTTGTGGCATGATATGATGATTTTGCTTATGTGGCATGGCATGTTGATGAGGTATGGTATGATGACTTTGTCTATGTGTAGAGTGATATTGGTTGTGTCTTTGTGCAATATGATGAGTATGAGGAGTATTTTTACGTGCATGTGGTTTGTGAAAGTTTGTGTAAATAAATGCATGGTTATGTGCTGTATGAGGGTGACGTGGTTGACTAGCATGAGTGGTGTTGTGCTCATGTGATTGGGTTTGAGGTTTAGCCACCTGTTTTCCCAATTTGATTTCTAATCTTTTAGAAACAGCTTGTAATTCATCAACTTTAATATTCAAGCCATAGATCTTAGTCAGAGAAATCTTGTGTCTACTCTTTTCTTCAGCAAGCAATGTATTGAGAGTAGTGATTTCTTGAGTTTGTTGCTCAATGCGTGCTTCAGCATCATGTAAGCTTAATTTAAGCTTCGATACTTCATCAGTGTCATTTGTGGGAGATGTGTTTCTAACATTATTAAGAAGCAAGGAAATTCTTTGTATCTCATCTTCTAGACTTTTGATTTTGTCCTTGGCATGCTTGTATTTACCGATAATCTTTTTGTGATCATCAAGTAAATCGGTGAAGGCATCGCCAAGTTCATCAAAAGAGAAGTCATCTAAAGTTTCGTTTGATACCTTGGTGGAATTTGCCATGAGGCAAACATTTGCTTTGTCTTGAGGAGAGTTCTTTTCTTCCTCGGAGTCACTTGCTTCGCTTTCATGCCAAATGCTTGTGTTGGCATATCTTTTTGATGAGTTCTTCTTGTAGGGCTTTTCATACCGGTTGCTCTTCTTTAAGAGCGGACAGTCTCTTCTGACGTGTCCAGTCTTTTTGCAACCATAGCAAGTTGGCTCTTCTTCATCGTCTTCTTGTGGTTCCTTCTTTCTTTGATTGAAGCGAAGGAATTTCTTGAAGTTACGTACCATGAGAGCTTGGTCTTCATCATCTGAGATATCGTCTTCAGTCTCATCGTGATCAACCTTTCGTCGATGGACTTTGAGTGCTATCTCCCTGGTCTTCGGAGCAGGCTCTTCGAAGTCCTTGAGGTCAAGCTCGTGAGTCATGAGCTTGCCCATCAAAGTCTCCATAGACATACTTGTGAGATCATTTCCTTCTATGATGGCTGTCACCTTAGGGTTCCAAATCTTTGGTAACCCTCTGAGTAGCTTGCGGATCTTCTCATGGTTTGAGTACTGCTTACCGAGCGAGGATAACGGGTTGATGATGTCGAGGAATCTTGTAAACATTTGAGTGATCGTCTCATTTGGCTTCATCTTGAAGGCTTCGTACTCTTGTGTGAGACGGCTTATCTTTGATTCCTTGACTTGAGTGGTTCCTTCATGCGTCACTTCCAGAAGTCTCCATACTTCATGAGCAGTGGTGCATGTAGAGACCCTGTTAAACTCGTTCCTGTCTATAGCACAGAATAAAGCATTAATAGCCCTAGCATCTAGACTTGCCTGTTTCTTCTCCTCGACAGAATATTTGTCGTGTGGCTTCTCAGTGAGGTCACCATCGACAACTATTCTGGCGGGCTTTTTGTAACCGTCAGTTACGACAGTCCACAGGTCAAAGTCTAGAGACTTCAGATAAAAACTCATCCTTGTTTTCCAATATGTGTAGTTAGTCCCATCAAATAGGGGAGGCCTATGAGTGGACTGACCTTCACCATGATTGGAGATCAAGGATTGTGTGGTTGCCATGGATCAGCTCTTAGGATGTTAGTCCTTATAAAGAGAACAGAGCTCTGATACCAATTGAAGAACAGTTTGGCAACTCTAGAGGGGGGGTGAATAGAGTATATATGTATAATGACCAATTAAAAATTAACTCTTTCACTAACAATGAATAGTCAGAGTAAAATGCGGAATGTAAATGAAAGATAAGAGAGCATACGCAAACACAGCAATTTTAACCTGGTTTCCCTCGTGGAGGACTAGTCCAGGCCTGAGAACTCTAGCTCAGGATTAAATCCACTATTTGTGAAATAGTAGCTTACAACCCGTGCCTTTTCTTCAGAAGAGCACGTCAACTTCTTACAGAGAATCGCAGTGGCGATTTGCTTGGAATTGTCCAAGCGATTTCTTCACTCTTGCACAAGAATCCTAAATGAGAGATGCTGAGCACTCGAGACTTAGGAGGCTTGTGGCTAGTAGATGGGAAGGGTATGGCTTATAGAGCTTGTAGGAGAGAAGAGAAGAGAAGATTGAGTGATTCAAAATGAGAGAATTCATGCCCTATTTATACTGATTTTAGGGACAGAATTCGGCCAGAATTCGGGTAAGGAAATTCAAAAATTTGGCCGTTGGACAGCTAGCAAACAGCTAACCCTAAAATTAGGGTTCCTGATTTCTAGGGGACAGAGTTCGGCCCGAACTCTGTGTGGAGGCAGAGTTCGGGCCGAACTCTGTCTCCAGAGCACAGAATGGTCCTAAGAGGGACTTGTGGGCAATTTGGTTTTGGTGGAGCTTGGGATTTTGGGTAGGCTTGTATACTAAGTTCCAAGAGCTCAGCATAACTCAGAGTACATAAATCTAGACTCAATGAAATCATAAAATACAGACTCCAGAACACACTGAGAGCTGAAGACTGAGCTGTCATCTGTCTTGAACTGAATGCAGTCGTCGTGTGTCGTATTGAATTTATACAAGTATTATTTGGTCAATATAGTCAATATTTGGTTGACTGTGACTTTGTGTCAACACTGCCTACTGTAAACACATGACACACACAGCCCACTTGCCACTTTTGCTTCACTTCACTTCTTCACAATGACACCCTTTCACTTTGACACGATAACATCCTTCACATTGACATTGACACTGTTTGAACTAGAATTAGAATTTAAAACTGAGATTGTCACATGTTTTAATGTTAGTTAGGCAATTGAAAATCTGAAAACTGAGAATAGTAGGCTGAATGGTTAATAATGATATGGACATTGTGTAACTTAGGCAAAAATTTGAAGTTTGATAATGATGATGTTGTTAATGTAGGCTATAAAAACTGAAACTAAAATAGAATGCTTTCCTTTCCCTCTTTACACTGTTAACAGTTAACTAATGACCCCCTTTGCCATGTGACACTATCATTCACACACACACACACTCTACACTATGTGATACACACACCACTCTAACACCCCCTTGCCATGATTTCCTCACCCCTTCACCTATATACTTGCCATGTACCCATGACACTTAACCCTCACTTCACTTGCTATGTCCACATGACACACACACACTCACTTGCCTATGCACTTTCACTTCTCCACTTTGTACACATGCACACATTTTCCCTTTCACTCTCTTCACTCTCTAACCCTCTATGTATCTATTGTATACATATATATATATATAAGCTCATATAAGTTGTACCATATAGATAGTAATGTAATGCATATGGCTTGGTAGTATATATATATGATATGATAAGTGATATGTATATAGTTAACTATCCTATATATATAATCATGTATGTGTTGTGACTTGGATTTGAGTTATGGTTTTAGATTAGGTTTAGAATGACTTGTGTAGCCTTAGTTAGCCTAAAATAGACTAGTATAGGCTAGTGTAGCCTTGTTAGACCTAGTTGGCTAGTTTGACCAAAGTTGACCTAGGGTTGACTTCTTGGTTGACCAGGGTTGACCAAGAATTGACTTTGACCTAGATTGACCTAGAAATCATGTAGATGCATTGTAGAGCTTTATTATTCCATTTTAGACTTGTTGTGACTAGCGCTGTTCTGAATAGGAGCCAGACACCACTCCTCAGGCAGTACATTTCCTCGGGACATTCAGTTATCAGGCGAGTACATTCTCTGATCATTTCATAACTTGCTTAGAATTATATTCCTGCTCTAGTTTACCTTATTTGATGCTGTCACGACTTTATCACGGATTGATACTATATGGATCCTTGCTTGAGATGTTATCCCCCTCGGGAGCATCGGATACATTGTGCCATGTGTTTCATGTACATCGTGTATTCCTCGCTCTCTTGTTATCCATGTTTATCATGTGCTTCATGCTCGTTCGTGCTTGCTCGTGTACTCTCATGTGCTATCATGATCGGTCGTGTTTCCCGTGAATCTCATGTATAACCTATACTTCATGTGCACCCTTCGTGGGCTTTCGTGTGGAATTCATGTGCACTCAGTTCTCTGAGCCTCGTGAATACTTCATGTATACCCATCTATGGGCTTCATGTGAAAATCATGTGCGTAACATAACCTGTCTGGATCCTTGTGTATTGATTGGGGCTTGGGGGAGTATAAATAGTCATGTGAACAATTCCAAAGTAGAATAGCTATGTACACCTCTTTAGTATAGCCATGTGCAAATCAAGCCGTTCACATGTCGACTTTGTACTCTAAATCACTAGTCACTAGTAGCTCTCTACTTATAGTAGATATTTCTATTACAGTTCTCTTTCAGTTACATCATGTATTTCCTTTCAGTTTCATGTATTGTACTCTCTTGCACGTTTATATTTTCTAACCTGTTATGATCTGCGTGAGATGTATTGTGCTCACTCCCGTCCTGACTGGACCTGTTGAAAATTTTACAGAGGATGATGAGGAACCCTGCACCCCTTACCTTGGAGCTTGCCTAGATGACACTCACGACCTGGACCCCTGGGGAGGTTCAGGCAGCTGCTGAGGATGGCACCCTTACATAGTGTAGTTAGCTTAGTCTGTTCTTCTTTTCATGTTTAGTTGTTGTCTTATTTCCAGAGTTGTATATTTTAGTAGATATTGAGACTAGTAGATGTTGAGACTTGTATTTCATTTGAGTTGCACCTCAGTTGAGGATTTCTTATCTATTTTATCGTGCTACATTCTACCTTAGATTGTGATTGAGTTGTACCTCTGTGTTGGCCTCCTTATGGAGAGTATTCATATTATGCTATTTATAGTTCATGACCTAGAACAGCGTTCTACCGCCGACACTGCGGCGTAGGCTGGGCGTTATTACGTTCTCGTACCCTCACAGTGGGTGCGGGTCGTGACAGACGCCATGGGTAGGCGAGATCCTAAGGAACACGTGGTCGCCGACTGAAAACTTAAGGGGACGCCGATTAGAATCGGCCCAATGATGCTGGCGATCTTAGGCAACTCGAAGATGATCTCTGACTTGTCTGACCACCTCGATTGTCTGCGTAACCATCTCCGGACCAAGCATCTGCCTCTCACCTATATCATCCCAGGCTAACGAGGATCTGCATTTTCTGCCATATAAGGCCTCAAAGGGTGCCATCTGGATACTGGCCTGGAAACTATTATTATAAGAGAACTCCACTAGGTGCAAGTGATCTTCTCACGAACCACCGAAGTCCAGCGTATAAGATCGCAACATATCTTCAAGAGTCTGAATCGTATGTTCTGACTAACCATCCGTCTGCTGATGATATGCTGAACTGAACTTGAGACGAGTCTCCAAACTCTCTTAAAGACTCCGCCAAAAGTGTGATATGAATCTTGAATCTCTGTCTGATATGATACTGACTGGTACTCCATACAATCTGACTATCTGCCTGAGGTACATCTCTGCTAGCGGATCCATCGACTGATCAATTCTGATGGGGAGAATATGAGCTACCTTCGTGAGACGACCATCTATAACCCAGATAGCACCTCTCCAGCTGGGGATTTTGGTAACCCAGTTACAAAATCCATGGTAACATGCTCCTATTTCCATTTTGGGATTGGTAAAGATTGAAGAAGTCTAGCTGGTCTCTGATGTTCCGATTTAACTTGTTGGCAAACTAAACATCGGAAGACAAACCGGGCTATCTCCCTCTTCATGCCATTCCGCAAAAAATGTCGACGGATGCCTCGGTACATCTTTATGCCATCGGGATGAATTAAATACTGAAAACTGTGAGCCTCTGCCATGATCTCCTGTCTGATATCACTGCTGGGTGCACAAAGACGTCTTCCATGACAGAGTGTAACATCTTCGTGATTGTATAACTTGGGTCTTCGTCCTGCTTTCCATTCTGTCCTGAACTGCTGTAGCTTGGAATCTGCTGATTGCGCCATCTTGACCCTCTCAACTATACTGGACTAAACTTGCATGTTTGCCATTAATGTCACATTGGTAGGGAGAACTATCTCTATCTCCATCTTCTTAAGGTCTGCTAATAACTCTGGTTGTGCTGTTAGGAAATAAACTTCGGCTCTTCTGCTCAATGCATCTGCAACAACGTTGGCCTTCCCAGGATGATACTACAGGTTGATGTCGTAATCCACAAGTAGCTCTAGCCATCTCCTCTGACGCATGTTAAGATCCATCTGAGTAAACACATACTTAAGACTCTTGTGGTCAGTGAAGATCTCCACTCGATCTCCATATAAATAATGTCTCCAAAGCTTCAACGCAAAAACTACCGTTGCTAACTCCAAGTCATGGATAGGATAATTCCTCTCATAGTCACAAAGTTGGCATGACGCATAAGCTACTACCTTACCATGTTGCATCAATACGTATCCCAATCCTCTACCTGAAGCATCACAATAAATTAAAAATCCTCCAGTCCCATCTGGAAGCGTAAGAATGGGGGCCGTCATTAATCCTTGCTTCAACTTCTCAAATGAACTCTGACACTCTGCTATCCAAGCAAACTTTACATCCTTGCGGGTCAACCGTGTCACGGGCGCTGAAATTCGAGCAAAATCTGATACGAACCGCCGGTAATAGCCGACCAATCCTAGAAAACTTTAAACTTCTGCGACTGTGCTGAGAACTGGCTAAGCCTCTATAGCTACTTTTTTTTGGGGGTCTACTTCCACTCCACCTCTGGTGATGATGTGACCCAAGTATGATATACGATAAAGCAAAAACTCGCACTTACTGAACTTCGCGTATAACTGGTGCTCTCTGAGAATTTGAAGGACCACTCGGAGATGCTGCTCATGCTCCACTTCACTCTTGCTATAGACCAAGATGTCGTCTATAAAAACTATCACAAACTGATCCAAATAAGGTATGAAGATATGATTCATAAGGTCCATGAATACGACTGGTGCATTGGTCGCACCAAATGGCATAATAAGGAACTCCCAATGCCCATATCTTAATCTAATGCTGTCTTCTGGATGTCATGCTCTCTAACTCTGATCTGATGGTACCCTGATCGCAAGTCAATCTTTAAGAATATTGTCGCTCCCCTAAGTTGATCAAATAATTCATCTATCCTTGGTAGAGAATATCTGTTCTTGATTGTTACAGAGTTCAAGGTACGATAATCAACACATAATCTTGACGTACCATCCTTCTTTTTCACAAGAAGCATCGGGGCTCCCCAAGGTGATCCACTAGCACGAATGAATCCCTTGGTTCTGAGTTCTTCAATCATCTTGTACAAGATCTCCAACTCTGAAGGTGCCATCCTGTAGACTCTCTCTAACACTGGTGTCGTCCCTAGAAGCAAATCAATAGTGAACTCTATCTCTCTCTCTCTCTCGCGGCATGCCTGGAAGCTCTCCGGGGAACACGTCTGGGAACTCTTCAATGACTCTGGGAAACTGAACTGCCTCTGTTACTGCCATCTGCAAGACTGGGGGAGAAGGTTCTACTTCATCCCCAGAGATTGAAAACTCTGCCTCACCAGGAATACCAAAAATAATCCTGCCAATATTGCAGTCTATTCTTGCGTATTGCTCCTTCAACCAATCCATTCCTAGGACCTCATCATAATCGGTCATCGAAAATTCTATCAACCTAGCAGGAAACTCTCTACCGCTAACTATGATTCGACACGAGGAAAATACTCTATCTACTCCCATAAGATTGTTACCAGTAAGTATAATGAGCCTTATTAATAATGACTCGGGCTCCAGTCACTACTAAAGTCTGCTCTAGTAGCGACATAAATTTAGCGACGTTCGTATAACGTCGCTAAATTATGCACATTAGCGACGTTTAATTGAAATGTCGCTAACAGTCGCTACTAGCGACGAAAATAACGACGTGACAACGACGTATATTAGTTACATGAGCTAGTCGTCGCGAAACGTCGCTATGACGTCGCTAATAGCGACTAATTTAGCGACGTTAGGATGAATGTCACTAAATTCTAATTAAATCCCCCCCGATTTATTTCCCCCCATTTTAGTCTCTCACTCTATCTTCTTCCCCCCTCCAGTGCTCTCACTCTCTCCGGCGCTCTCACTCTCTCCGATGACTCTCACTCTCTCTGGTGACTCTCCTTCCTCTCCGGCACGTGACTCCCCCTCTCTCTATTTTGGTTGTTGGTGGTTGGGGGTGCGGGTGGCTCAGGGGGAGGGGTAGGGGGTGTGGGTGGTTGTGGGTGAGGAATGGTCCGATGGAGGGGTGAGGGGCAGGAGGGATACGGGTGGTTGGGTGGTGAGTGAAAGGTGGCTAGAGGGGTAGGGCAGGGAGGTGAGGGCGGCTGGGGGTGAGGAGGGAGGGCTGGGGGGAGGGGAGGGTTAGGGTTCGGGTTAGGGGTGGGTGTGTGTGGGGGTGGGGGAGGGGCAGGGGGTGAGGGCGGCTGAGGGTGAGGAGGGGGGGGCTGGGGGGAGGGGAGGGTTAGGGTTCGGGTTAGGGTTAGGGGTGGTTGGTGGGGGAGGGGAGCAGGGAGTGTGAGGGGAATTGGGGAGGGGATGGGTTAGGGATAGGGTTAGGGTTAGGGTTAAAGGTGGTGTTGGGGGAAGGGGTACGGGGAGGCTGGGTCAGGGGCACCGATAGTACCAAAAAGTCTGATAATTTAGTAATAATTATTTGTTTTTCGACACCAAAAAATCTGATACTCCGATTCGAAACAACCGATAGTGCCGATATTTGTAACAAGTAGTTTTGTTGGTTGGTTAATGCCGTCGTCTATTTTCCTTGATCCCGATACTCATAGAAATGGTCCCGAGTCACGGTCGTACGTCGGGTTAGGACCTTCTTGCTGCTCGTGGGGTTGGGGGTCTGCTGCTCGGGATGGGGTCCCGAGGTGGCTCGCAGTATATATGTATGTATGTAGTATGTAGTATATTCGTTTCAGTTTTGAAGTTTATTCATATTTGCAGATATCTAGAAATGGCTATATCCATGTATCTGCTAGACCGTTCGTGGACGTACAACCGCATTCGAGATGACAGGTACGGTGTGCGAGATGCATACATCGCCGGAGTAGAATAATTCCTCCAATTTGCGAAAGCATTTTCTCAATCCATGGATGGCATGGACATTAAGTGTCCGTGTGCAAAATGTCAGAACATGAAGTTTCAACCAGAATTGGATATAACGTATCACTTATACACAAATGGTTTTCTTCCGAATTACTACCAATGGACCGCACACAGAGAGCTTGTACCTTTAGCATTCCAAGCGGAGTCTTATGTGGAGCCTTATGTTGAGCCTTATGTGGAGCCTTACATAAATGTCCACAACCGAACTGGTGTCAACAACGAGTACGTGAACATAGTCTTCGACGCTGCTGGGCCTAGTTTCGATCCATACAATCGTGACGCAGCTGAAAAGGCACCGAATGTCGATGCCGCGAAGTTTATAGAGTTGCTGGAGAATGCAAGGACTCCTTTGTACCCTGGCTGTGAGGACCATTCACCGTTAGAGGTAATCACTCAGCTCTTGAGCATAAATTCTGGCTTTAACATGTCACAAGAATGCTACAATAGAGTGCTCGAGTTGATTTCAGATATCTTGTCGGAGGGTGCCAAGTTACCGAAAGACTTCTACCACTCTAAGAGGATGGTGAGATCCCTTTGGATGGGATACGACAAGATCGAATGCTGTCAGAACGGATGCATGCTTTACTACAAAGATCACAAGGATACAGAAGTGTGCAGATTCTGTGGTGCTGATCGCTACAAGCCAACTGCTGTAGACAAGTATAGAAGACCGACTGCTTCAATGCACTACTTGCCGTTGACGCTGCAGTTGCAGAGGTTGTTCATGGTGAAGGAGACTGCCGAAAATATGAGTTGGCACAAGCGACAACAGACCGAAGGAGTATTGGATCACCCATCTGATGGAGAAGCGTGGAAGCACTTCGATCGAGCATATCCTAATTTTGCTTCTGATGTGCGTAATGTAAGGTTGGGGCTCTGCTATGATGGTTTCACCCCATTTGGTCTTTCAGGCTCCCAATATTCATGTTGGCTGATAATACTCACTCCGTACAACCTACCGCATTGGATGTGCATGAAGACACCTTACATGTTCTTAACTATTATCATCCCCGGTCCGAACAACTCGAAGAGGAACATCGACGTGTTCTTACAGCCGTTGATAGATGAGTTGAAGCAGCTATGGGAAACAGGGGCGTACACGTATGATACTTCGAAAAAATAGAATTTTCAAATACGGACAACACTAATGTGGACAATCAATGACTTTCCGGCTTATGGAATATTATCTGGATGGAGCACTCATGGTCGACTTTCATGTCCGTATTGCATGGACCGCACTAAGTCTTTTCGTTTGAGACACGCAGGAAAGCCATGCTTCTTTGATTGTCATCGATAGTTCTTGGCGGAAGATCATCCGTACCGTAGGAACAGAACTGCTTTCCGTGTCGGAGCTATGGAGAAGGGCGATCCACCGCCGATGTGGTCCGGAGAGGACACATGAGAGCAAGTAAAAGAAATCCCAAGTGCTATTGAAGATCCTACAACGAGCAGCCGTTGCGAGGGATTTGGTGAAGATCATAACTGGACCAAAAGGAGTATATTATAAGATCTGCTATATTGGAGCACAAATCTGATTAGACATAACCTTGACGTCATGCATATCTAGAAGAACATGTTTGATAACATAATTAATACTGTAATGGACGTCAAGGGAAAGACAAAAGACAATCAGAAGGCTAGATTGGACTTAGCCAAAATATGCAGACGCCCAATATTGCATATGATAGACAACGGAAAGGGGAAGCTTTTGAGGCCTAAGGCAATCTACTCGCTGGCCAATGAGGACAGAGTGAGACTTTGTAGATAGATCCAGGACTTAAAATTTCCGGACGGATATATATCCAATCTAAGAAGATGTGTCGACATAAAGGAGTGCAAATTGACCGGAATGAAGAGCCACGATTGCCACGTATTCATGGAGAGGTTAATTCCTGTTATATTTCGAGAATTATTACCGCCGGTAGTCTGGGATCTATTAACAGAGCTTAGCATATTCTTCAGAGATCTTTGTTCTTGTAAGTTGCTCGTCGATCATTTATAGAAGCAAGAGAAGGATATTGTGATAACACTTTGCAAACTTGAGAGAGTTTTTCCTCCTGCATTTTTTGACTCAATGGAGCATTTGCCGATTCATCTTATCCATGAGGCTCTTGTTGCTGGACCTGTCGTTTATCGTTGGATGTACCCGTTCGAGCGACAGTTGAACCACCTCAAGAGGAAGGTAAAAATTAAGGGCACAGGTGGAGAGTTCTATTTGTGAAGTATATGTCCTTGAGGAGATTTCAAACTTCTGTTCCATGTATTTTCAGCCTCATATTGCTACAAACAGAACAAGAGGTCCCAGAAATGACGACGGCTATGAAGTTGGTAATGAGGCAAAGCTGAAAGTATTTACTGACTAAGAAAAACCATCTGGTAAAATGAAAAAAAGATATCTAAATGATGACGAGGTTAGCGCTGCAATGTTATATATATTGCTCAACTACGACGAGGAAGAAGTAGACAAGCTAGAGGGGTAAGTAAAATTATTTTGCGTGCTTCGTTGCTTCTCAATATAACTAATATACCTATGCTTCGTTACTTTTCAGCATGTTTAAGGATGAGGTAACGTCCAACAATCCGTACGCAACCGAGGAGGAAGTAGAACAACAAATGAGACTTTATTTTCCTTTTTGGTTGAGAGCATATGTACGGATATCTTCACAATTTAATTTTTCTGTACGTATATACTTGCACAAAATAATTAAGTTAGCATCGTTTATTTGGTATTTATGTTGATCGTCCGGAGGCAATCCTTAAAAATTAGTATATTAAAACTCTAACCAAGTGACCAACTTATCAAGTGAAGACCTGGCCAAGTTACTGCGTAAATGGCTTCAGGTTCAAGTCAAAAAATGCTCGAATAAGAGACGACTTCTTGGATTTGGATTCTACGAAGAATAGCTGTTTGTGCATAAAATCTTCAAACTACAAAGACGTCGACCCAGGCAATGACTTCTTTGGCGTCTTATGGGAGATTGTGGAACTGACATACAATTATGCTATAGAACCTTGTAAGATCGTCTTGTTCAGATGTGACTGGTTCGATCCGATCCAAGGTCGAGGTTGGAGAGTTGACAAACATGGTCTTGTTGACATAAATTATCGCCGTCGATATCAAGCTTATGAGCCGTTTGTTCTAGCAAGCCAGGCTCAGCTAGTTTACTTTACTAGCTATCCAAAACGAGGAGCCGAAAGATCAAATTGGTGGGCAGTTTGTAAGACTAAAGCTTGGAATACCTTCGATGTCGACGAGATAGCTTATCAGGAAGACGAACTACCTCTTATTACAAATATTGTCGATATGGACTCAACGGAAGTTCCTCATGACATGTTTCATCAATTGGAAGAGGTAGAAGTATCAGAAGAGGAAGAGGAAGTTGATAGAAGTGAAGAGAAAGAGGAAGAGGAAGAGGAACAAAATAAATTTTTAGAAGATGATTGAATATGTTTAATTTTCAGATGTAATATGGTTTACTTTTGTTTTTTTCAGATGTAGATGGTTTACTTTTGTTTTTTTAGATGTAGTATGGTTTACTTCTGTATTTTTTCAGATATGGCTCGACGTGGATCATTTGGTTCCGGTGCTGGTGGGAGTCGACGAGGCCGACAGTCTCCATCTACCACTCTTCCTACCGACTCCTTCTTACCCCCCCTCGCACTCTTGTATACACCAGCGGTATAGTCACTGGCAGTGGCTCCATACCCGGCTCTAGCATTTCCAGGCTAGGGCCTTCTTCTTCTACGCAGCCAGTACCATCGAGTATTTCAGAGGCCGACCCCACTACTGAGGAGCAGGCCGAGGCCGAGGCCCACGCCGAGGACGAGGGCGAGGCCCACACCGAGGGCGAGGCCGAGGCCAAGGGGCAGGCTGTGGGCAGGGGCAGGGGCAGAAGGCGGGGCAGGGACAGGCTGTAGCTCCCATTTGAGACAGATCCTCCGTGTCGCCTGGAGGAGGATCCGAGGTTGGAGATTTGGGCCTGTACTCGGACCAAGCGGTAAGTAAAATTGTTGCATTTAATTTGTTTAAATTTATTATAAACTTGTTAAATAAATTTTAATTTCTATTTTATTGGTATTATTCCTCCTCCGTACACCGGTCGCTGGGTACATTCCTGCGGCAGAACTACGGGGGGCCCTGGATTAACTGGACGGATGTCCCGGCCGACAAGAAGGCCTTCTGGTTTGAGCACTTCTCGGTACGTAAAAGTTTATTTCCTTTTAACATTTAGTATGTTATGTTATAACTTACGTACTACTATGATTTTTTCAGCAGACTTAATTCTTCCCTCCCCACCGCGTCGTTGCTGTCGAGTCTATTTTTCCAAAGTCGCCAGCAAGCTCATTAGGGATGCGATACTCGACCAAAAGGATCGCGAGCACCGGGGAGAGCCTATTCAGGGTTGGATCTCTGCCGTCGACTGGACGACAATGAAGAGGAGATTCAAGAAGGGAACCTACAAGGAGAAGTCCGCAAAGTCTAAAAGAGCACGACAGGCGGGGTCGCAGTGGTGTGGTGGGTCATGGTCCATCATGGATTTTTTTACTCATATGGTATATATCTTGCCGTATACCCATAATTAATACTTTATAGTAATGTATTCTTTCACCTTAACTGATAAATCATATAATAATTTCGTAACAGGTTGAATCAGGAGAGGACCAGAATATGATGACCTTATTTCTCGCCACGCACACGAAGGAGGAGCGGTTCTTTGACGACAAGGCCCGAGAAACCTACGTAAGTTTTACTTAGTGCTAGTTCATTAATATTAATTTTAAGTTACATAGAAAATTCATATAGATGTTATTTCTAGGCCGAGTTTTTGAAGTTTACTTAATACTAATTCATTAATATTAATTTTTAGTTACGTAGAGAATTCATATAGATGTTATTTATAAGCCGAGTTTTTGAGGCTTAGGGAGGCCGGGCCGACACGGTTAGAGGGAGCTGGTGCTAGCACTTTCCAGCAGCCTCCGGCCACCGCAGCTCAGTCAGATGACGAGCTGTAGATGATGGCCGTTGGTGGCATACATAGGGGTACGTACTATGGTACGGGCTCCTATGGTACCTTTATTGCGTCCCAGGCCTCTACGACCGCCAATAGTGCGCCCGGCCCCACATAGACTGAGGAGTCGCTCCTCCACCAGCAGAGTGTCGATGCGCAGATCGCAGCTCTGCGTGACGAGATGCTGCAGAGGATGGTGGCGTCGCAGTTACATCCGCAGCCGCATACGGATGATTCTGCGCTCATCTCACATTTTGAGAGACTTGAGGAGACGACTGAGGCGTGCGACAGATAACCCATACTACACAGGAGACTATGCAGCTGTTGGTCTAACAGATGCAGCAGTTCTGCGAGATTGCTACAGAGCTACCATCTGCTGGTACGCCGGGAGCATCGTCTACATCCGGCGGTGCACGGGAGGACATGCTCGTCATCCTGTTGTCCCCGGAGGAGTATCAGACGATCCTGGTGTTGCGACGACAGGCATCTGGTGGCCCTTCTCCTCCAGCTTCAGCTCAAGACGATCAGTAGTTTTGTTTTTGTATTTTCGGACTAAGGACTTTATATTTTTACTTTGTACATATTTGAGGATATTGGACTTTATTCTTTGTATTTGTACCTTATACTATTCATTTATGATATTATTTGTTCTTTATATTTTGTCTATTCTGGATTGTATTGTGCGTGCCGGTGTTGAGTGTTCCACCGAGGGGGTCGACGAACCCAGGGATTGGATTCTGTATTTTGTATTTTGGATTCTGTATTTTGGCTCAAGCTCCATCTCCATTTGCATTCTGGATTCTATATTTTTATTATATTTTTTTAACTTAGCGACGTTTTTAGCGACGTTAATAAACGTCGCTACACTGTAGCAACGTTTATTAACGTTGCTAAAAACGTCGCTAAATTACTGACGTGTCAACGAAACGTCGCTAATGACGTCGCCAAATTGCTGACGTGGCACCGAATCTGATGTCACCACATCGTCGTCAAAACATCGCTAAACTGCGACCACACACTAACATCGCAAATAGCGTAGCTAATTAGCGACCACACACAAACGTCGCAAATAACGTCACTAACCAACGACGTTAACAACGTCGCTAATTAACGTCGCCATAGCGACGTTTTGCGACATTTTTCCGATTAGCGGCACGCTTTTTCCGTTGTTTATATAACGTCGCTAGAAACGTTGCTAAAATAAATTAGCGACATTTTTACTGGGTTTAGCGACGTTTAGGAATGTCGCTAATTCGACAGATTCTGGTAGTGAGTCCTATCCATGTAGCGAATCGTGCAGACATAAATGAATACGATGCACATGAATCAAATAATACTGATATTGGAAAAGAGTTGACGAGAATGGTACCTGCCATCACCTCACCCGAAGCTAACTCTTCCTCCACGGTAAGAACCATAGCCTGACCTTGCCCTCTGGGTGCTGGTCCCCTCTGCTGGAAACCTCTCTGCCTGTTTTGATTCTGCGCTTGGGTCTGGGCATACTGATGGGGTCTTTACTGCTGGAAGGCTTGTGCCTGAGACGGCAATGCCCTCGGAGGCTGGTGCTGCTGTACTGGTGCTGGGGCTGGTCCCCTAACCGATGGACTAGTTAGGTTCGATGATGATGAACTGGCTCTATTCGAACAGGACCCTATCATGTGGTTCGGTGCCCCACAAGCCAAGCACAATCCCTCTGCTCTATGACACTCCAAAACAACGTGTCCTGGCTTCCCACAATGAGTGCAGCCCATTGCGGAAGACTGGCTCCGCTTCTGTTGCTGAGGGTACGTCGGAGTTGAATGCTGAACCGACGTAACTGAAGTCGCCCTTCGGGGAACTCCAATCGACAAAGCCCTAGCTGCCGGGGCTGGTGCTGAGGACAGACTCATCTGCCCATGGGACCTCTTCTTGCTTCCGGTTCGGTCCATGATCCTCTGCGAGGTATAATCGTGCCTCCTAGCTGCCCTCAAGATAGCATCAAAAGTCTGATGCTCGAACTGCTCCACAACTAGAATAATTTCTAGGTAGAGTCCCTGCTGAAACTGCTGTGCTCGATCCAACTCGGTTGCCACCAAGGTAGGAGCAAACCGACCCAGTCTTGAAAACTCGGTCGCATATCCATCGATCGTCCTGCTCATCTGCTTTAAATTGGTGAATCTCGTCTGCAGATCATATCGACCACTGCATCAAATTACTTAATTTGAAACTTGTCAGTGAACGTCCGCCCATGGGACAGGCGTCGCCAATCCAACTGCTAACATCGTCCACCAGGTGCAGGCTAAGTCCAATAACTGTAGATGCACTACAGCCACCTTCTCTTCCTCTGGAGTCCTCACTGCCTCAAGGATAACCTCTATGTCCTAAAGCTAAGCATCGGCAGCAATAGCATCTTTACTGCCCTCAAAGAATGGAGGGTTCAAGCGCTTGAAATTGTTGGTTGCACTGTTACCTTGGTAACCCACTCTACCCATAGCATCTTGTACTGTCTAGTGCAGGACATCGCCCCGACGATCTTCAGAGGCGAGCAATTCCCGGATGAATCCTACCAAGACTCTATTGTCAGGATCTGCAGGTTGAGCTGGCTGAACTGGTGGCTCTGGATCCCCGGAAGGCATAACTAGGGAGGCTGCTCCTGAGAGCTGGGCTTGGTCTCCTTGTTGAGACTGGTTCACTAGTGGTTCTCCTTCCGGCTGATCGGCTGGACTAGGAGCAATGCTACTGAAGAAAATGACATGAAAAACATTAAGGAAGGACCAAGATAGATCAAGGATATAAGCATGTGACCTAGCCAAGATTTCAGGAAGATTAGAAGACACGAGTAGAGATCAAAGGCGACTGTTGATTGAGACATCTATCCGGTAAAACCCTCACATATCTTGATTTACAAGACTTGCATGGGCTACCACTTAAACCGTGTCACGCCCCAGAACCAGAATACTCGAGAACAGGGGACAGACACAGCCAGCTACGTATATAGAAGTGTAATCTACCTCGATATATGGTCACGACTGCCTAGATGTATGAGGATTTATCTACAAGCCATCAGTCTCCTATAGTCAAGAACAAGCCTAGTGTCTCAATCTCAAGCAAGTAATAATAGTTACAAGATGTTAGACCATCAGATATTCAATAGTAAGGTTTCCCATACATTTCATATACAGATGATCATGAAGCTAGTCGTACAAAATGCGAGGACTAGCAAGAGTTTCAGTCATTCATGATCAACCCTAGGATTTGTCAATCATGTTACAGCCCTTAGGCAGACAAGAAATATAAGTATTCAACACGAGCGAACACTTGCTCAGCGACTAAACGCCTTAAAATAATAATTTACAATAGAGTGGGAGAGCAAAATAAAACCCACTCGTTGCCAGGGTTATGTCTAGTGTTCACAATCTGGCTGGAAGACTGGAATATCCTCGGGTGCTGCTCCAAAATTTGGCCATACAAAATTAGCTGGGTCAGACCCCAGAAGGAGCAAGTGCCATAAAGGAGGCTTCACTTAAGAACTAAAACCAGCATGTTAGAACATAAACAAGAATAATAAAAGAAGACATGAAATATAAATAAGGCAACAAATGATGAGAGGACGAGGAACTATTCCGGAAGCCAGGTTACAATCCTTAAACCAAACAAGGACCAGGGTTGTAACCCTTTACCTGAACAGAACCGAGTCTTTAGCCATTTATTGCTAAGAGTAAAGCGTAAGCAAGCATGTCCTGAGATAGCCATGTACTGGATCTAGACAAGACTAGACAGGATTGTACTCCTTCCAATATTTTCGACCAAGCAAAGAGTACAGCTTGATACTTTAACTAACTAGGGTTATCACAAGCCTAGTTACTAGCAAGATGCAACGAGAAGTTCTGGCAGTCACAAGCCCTGCAGCTATCCAGGTTATCCAGGCGAGGTTCATGTAAGAGTTATCAAGAATTATTAGGTGACTTTGAGTGCAACACATGACAGTGTGCATATTATTTGTTTCAAGAAGTGTCCCACATGACAGTGGACTAGAAATGTGCCCTACTCGTCGGCAGGCTACAAGTCCATCAGGTGTGGCCGGGATAACGGGATCGCCTGTAACTGGAAACATCTCTCTATGAGCTACTTTGATCAATCTAGTTATTAACCTAGTCAGATTCAGCATGAACCCCTGACCGTGGTAACCAGGGATGTAAGTCCTAGACATGATGCAAGACGAGACTGGTAGTTTATACAATCTCATTCAAGAATAATCACCCACGGTGCCAAGACGAGTTATTACTCAGCATGTCAAGATAGTCGTCGCAACAACATTCAAGATTATATGTCAGGTTTACATGTTAAGAGTGCGCTACGACGGGCCACAATAAGGTCATTATCATGTCAAGGTTACTTGTTAAGAGTGCGCCACAATGGGCCACTATCATGTCATGTTACTTGTTACTTGTTAAGAGTGCGCCACAACGGACCACTATCAAGTTCTAACCTTACATTATCATGAATGAGAGAAACTTGCATAAATAGCTAGTAACATATTCTTGAAGCCAAGAAAAAGATCTACAATTTTCATGTTGGGAGTTAGAAGAAATTCTGGCCACAATTCAGCCAAATAGGACATAAAATAGCCAAAAACAGCCAAAATAGGCACTATACGACATTCTGCGGCACTATGCGGCCTTCTGCGGCACTATGCCATAGGCTGCATCACCATACGATACTGTACGGCAGGCTGCACTATACGGCAGGCTGTATCACCTTACGGCACTATGCGGCACTATTCATCGTCCCTGTCAGATTCTGGATTGAAGAACTTAGAAAATGTCCAAATTTTATTTGGCCATAACTTCCTCAAAACAAGTCGAAATCTAACTTTTCAACGGTCCATTTTGGGTAAAATCGAATTCTCCATAACATAGAATGATCAAAACTTGAAAATAATAAAGTTTGGTAGATCAAAACCCAAGAAAACTGAAAAGGCTACAAACTTTGATCTACAAAAATCTATCCATCCAAACCGAAAACTCCAAGTCCTAAAGATGCTTAGAATCATGTAGAGAAGAAGATAGAACAATAAAATAGAAGATCTATCATGAAGCAAGTTGCACTTGCCTAAGCTCTCTAGGTTGGTGGGAGACTAATGGAGGAAGAAGAAGTAAATGAGAGTAATGAAGAAAGAGAGAGAGAGAGAGAGAGAGAGAGAGAGAGAGAGAAAAGTAGACTTATATATCAACCCCTTTTCATCTCAAATCCAAAATAAACCAAGCCAAGCCAAGCCAAGTCAAATTGAACTGAACCAAATTAAAATAAACTAAGTCATGATTAAACCAAGACTAGGCTAAGCAAGACAAGTCAAATTACGATCCACCTGACAAATGTCAGAAATTCGTATATGTATACTAAAAATATGTACAACGAAAAATGGAACTAACAATATATATATATATATATATATATATATATATATATATATATATATATATATATATATATATATTTTATATATATATATATATATATATATATATATATATATATATATATATATATATATATATATATATATATATATATATTCGTACAGAGATGACATGTTTATATTTTCTATTGTTGATGTTAGTTGTTATAGATGACCTATACAGCGTTCTACCTATGACACTGCGGCGTAGGCTGAACTTACCCATATGCTCGTGTCCCCTAAACCGGGTGTGGGTCGTGACATAATTTTGTGGTGGCCCATGCAGGTCAGTGTCGTAATTAGTTTAATTTCGTAGTGGTGCTCGACTTAGAGTACTATTACGAGTCTACGAATAGGATATAGGTTCTAAGTTGTGATAGGAGTTACTGAATCACATGTTAGGAAAAAATTTAAACTTTTGATTACCATGGCAAGTCTTCTTGCATTTTGAATTTAATTGTCCTTCCTTGATGATATCTTATCTTATGCCATATTGATCTCTTTACTTGAATCTGTCTTTAGGATGACGAAGGTGGTTGTTGTTCAGACACAGGGTTTATAATCTGTCTTTAGGATGATATCTTATCTTATGCCATATTCTACGACAGAGTATCTAGAGTGCACACTAGTTAGCTCTAGCCGCTATGGAGAAGGTCGCTGTTGTTCAGATTCAGGGCGCTCCTACCTAGCAGCAGCAGGCGAGGCCTGGCTCAGTGACGGATTTCAAGAAGATGTTTTCTCGAGAGTTCAAAGGGACGGAGGGGATCCTTTATGCCGATGACCGGCTAGAGGATATAGAGAGGAGTTTATAGTTGGCCCAGATTCCAGAAGGGCTGCGGGTTGCAGCAGTAGCTAGCCAGCTCTTCGATATCGCTCTGACTTGGTACCGCACAGACCTTCGACTGACAATGACGGGTCTAACGTGGGATCCTTCAAGAGACTATTCAAGGAAAAATTCTTTTTCGACGTGGCTCTTAGTGCACTGAGTATGCAGCTGGGTTCTTTCACTTGAGCCGGTTCGTCAAGGGCAAGGTTCAAGATGCTGGCGAGATTTCTCGCAAGTTCAGGAGGGGCATGAGCAGTAGAATCAGATCTCGTACGTCTAGGTGTCGTACGATGACATTTAAGGATATCTTGATCGATGCTCAGATCGTAGAGGAGGACTTAGGTCTCAGGCCCAAGAGGAGCATCGATGCTATGGGTGTTGGTTCCAGTGCAGGACCGGCCATGGGTCCTCAGATTCAGTAGAGGCCATTCCACCAGCAGCATCAGCATTAGCAGCACAATTCCCCAGCCCGTGTGCATCCTTAGCAGGTGCAGAAGCATGTTCCTCAGTGTGCCTTCTGCGGAAAACTAGTACACACCTGGAATGTCTGTCGGAAGAAGTTGGGCGCTTGTTTGTTTTGGGGATCACCCGACCAACAGTTGAAGGATTGTCCTACTCATCCAGCTCAACTAGGTCAGGCTAGAGCACCTCCTGCTAAAGCTCCAGCGGGACCTGCTGTTCAGCCGAAGGGTCCGCTACTTCTGACCCAGCAGTAGCACTTTTTCCTGCATCAAAGGGGAGCACCCAAGGGTATAGCGTTTGCACTGACGGTCGAGGAGGCCGAGCCCATAGCAAACATGGTGGCAGGTTCTGTTCTTCTCGATTACTTTCCTGCATTAGCTTTATTTGACTCTGGTACTACACACAGTTTTGTATCTGTTCCTTTTGATCTTAGTACAATATTATTGCTGAACCACTGGTAGGACTTGCAAGATTATGACCGAGGAGGCATTATCCTGGTCAATAATATTTGCAAGGGGCAGAAAGTTACACTAGAAGGCCGGGATCTTAGTGTGCTTGTTTGTAACAACACTTTCGAGCTACGATATGGTACTCGGTATGGATTGGTTGAGCAGGCACCATGTTAACATAGACTATAGAGAATGCATGATTTTGTTTAGACCGCCAGGAAAGCCAGAGTTTGAGTTTGATAGAGGATCAGCTGAGCCGAGAGATGGTTTCTGTGGAGCTATATTAGAGGGGCAGAAGTTTCCACATCTATTGATAGCAGGATTCTTAGATTTTTTCTCTGAAGAGTTGTCGAAAATACTGTCGGACAGGGATATTGAGTTCTCTATAGACTTGGTGCTGGGCACTGAGCCTATCTCGTAGTACGTCTCTAGGATCAACAATAGTGAGTTGGCAGAGCTGAAGAAGCAAGTCGAAGAGCTGTGGGACAAGGGTTTCATCAGATCTAGTTCTTCACCTTGGGGTGCTCCTGTTTTGTTTGTGCCAAATAATGATGTATCGTTACGCATGTGTATCGACAACGAAGCGCTCAACAATCTCACTATCAAGAACAAATACATGTGGCCGAGGATTTGTCACGACCCGTACCTACTTTTCGGACGCGAGCTCGTGAACAAGCCAACTACGTATCGAACGGACTCCAGCCCAACCCGAATATGTAAACGCTGTCTGGACTATGCAATGGGTCTAATCATGGCAAGGCAACACTATATCTCAATCTACAATAAGAATATGAAACATGAATGAATACTATGGGTCGTGGTCTGCAGCCCACTAGCATATTGTCCGATTAAACTCCAAGAATAACATGAGTTTATGAAACTAGGCTAATAAGCAGGATATATCATAAGAGCGCGAGAAGATAATAAAGCAATATCACTAGCAAAATACCTGAATCATGTAGATGTAATCGACTACCACATGCTCAGCTAACTAACTCCGTGCAATCCGCTACCTGAAGAGATCATCAGGTCCTCAGAGGACTAGCAAGATACATAAAATATGCCTATCTAACAGTTTATCATGCATAAAGAAATAACCAGGAACGAGACAAAAACTGACAAGTACTATGAACATGGACGCGAGAATAAGTACTCATAAATGATCTGCTAGCAAAAAAACATAAACTATCTACGTTTGTTGAAATATCGATTTTGACATGTGAACGGCTAGGGGATAAATCCAGCACCCTGCACGTGTCGTGTACAGCTGCTATCAGTCAAGAATAGACGTTTTGGAGATATTTCTGGGTAGTCCACATGTCTACTAGGATATTTCTCTGCTCAGCTAGTACTCATAAAATCAAGTTGCAAGTATGGTAATCATGTAAATGACAGTCAAGAAGTATAAAAAAAATCTATGATACTAATCTCCGTGTGGCAAGCGTGTCAACAAGATGAAGAGACATGTCAACCAAATCAACTCTAGAAAACAAAATAATAAAATATAACTAAAGAAGAAATAATATAAGCATGAAATAAACTATAGAGGGAGGCAAGATATACTTGCCTGGTGGTAGCACGAAGAACCAACAATGTACCGTCAACTAGTAAGCCATAAAGTCCAAACCTCACAACTGTCTTCGTAAGCTGAAATAAACATTACTAACATTCTCAGAATAGTCAAATTAGCTAGGATTGCCTGTCTTTAAGTCCAATTCTGGACACAGGGGGCAAAACGATCATTTCGGACCAAAACGATGTCCGTCGTTGGATCCGTTTTGCACCGAAAAGCGTGCCAGAGTCAATGGTCTCTAAAGTCATCAAACTATATGTCTATAAATTCGTTTTGATGATACGAACCCAACGGTATGTCCAATTTTGAATTTTGGTGGGCCGTGCATGAAATCGTCCGTTGAGTCGGATCGTAGGGCCCGTAAAATAGCGATCCGATCAACTGTCTCAGAATCGGACCAAACTCGGCATACAGGACCAGAAAAATGATACGGTCATGTTGGCAAAAGTTTCGTCTCGATTTGACGAACGTACACAAAGTAATTGCAAAATATGCAAAGTGGCCGATACGATAAATTTTGACGGATACGCATCAAATTCGTCGCGCACACGCAACCAATTTGAATTTCTTCAAAGCCCACACGTTCGCGAAGTCGATACGCACCTTTCGATACTTTCAGTTTGTGACCACGTCGTCCGGTTTGGCGGGACGCACGTTGTATCGGGACAAATTCTAATTTTTCAACTATTTTGTTGCAGCTTTTTCTTGATTTTGGAAATCAATTTTCTTTGTACATATACGATGAAACCAGGAACTACAAAAAGAGATTTGAAGGTCTATAAGTGATCTAAAATACTGTTTAAGTTGTTTTTCGAAATTACTGATGGGTAGACAGGAATCGATCTCCAAACAGAGCTATTTGGGACTGATCTGAGACTGTTTTTGAAACTGTTTCTTGTCGACTTTGCGTCGATATCTCGGACAGGTTATCCTATGATTCTTGGATCTATTTACTGGGATTAGATGGGGTATAGGTTGAATACACATAGGAGTTGATGCTTCTAGATTTGATCGAATATTCATTACAAAAAAGGATCGGGAATGGAGGGTACCTGCTGTCGACAAAACAGAGCATTGCTCTGCTTTCGATCGGCCACAGCGGCTTTGGCGGCGCTCCGGCGCTTGTCACGGCGGTGCAGGGTGGCGTACGCGGTCATGGTCACGAGGGGGCGTGGGTTCAAGTTAGGGTTAGGGTTTTTTCTCATCCTCTCTCTCGATTTCTCTCGTTTATAAGCGGCACGAGAGAATGGGTGTTCCCTGTGTTCGGGGGGGGGGGTTCGGGGAGCCTAACTTGGGCTGGGCTCTGGGAAGCTTGGGGGGGCTCAGGCCTGGGATGGGCTGGAATTCCCTCTTTTTTATTATTAGTTTGTTTTCTTTTTATTATCCATTATAAACATGTATATATATATATACATAGCTATACACCCACATATATCTATATATACACATATGCATATACATATATATAAATGATACATATACACCACAAATACAACTTTAGGCAATAAACTATTCTAAATATATTCAATATTGCCATATAGAATTCATAATGTATATACACAACATTTTATACAAATAAAATAAAATAATATTGTTATATTTTTTTTTTAAATAATATTGTTATATATATATATATATATATATATATATATATATATATATATATATATATATATATATATATATATATATATATATATATATATATATATATATAAGCCTAATTTTCATATACTATGAATATACTTCTATATATATACACATGTATATATAATCTAGATAAATCTCAAAATCCAACATATTTGTTAAGGAAATTATTTACTATATTATCAATAAAACATTACTTACTATTAAGAACTTATTTACTATATTATCAATAATTTCCTTAACAAATTGTACTTCAAAACTCCACCATGGCTAAAGTCATCTACCGTAATAATTAACTAAGTAATTATTTATAAAAATTCTAAAAGTTACCAATTAATTCAAATAAATAAAAATATTATCAAAATTCCGGGAAGAGGAGTTACAGGATTGACGACTTGTTTGATCAGTTGAGCGGCAAAGGTAATGTGAGCATATGCGGCTGCAGACCAATAAGGCCATGCGGCTGGGTCATGCCAAGGCCTTATGCGGCTGCGGGTAAACGGGTTATATGCAGCAGCAGCGGATAATTGAGTTCATGCGGTAAATATTGCCATACGACCAGGGAAAACTTGCCGCATGAAATCTATACGGTCAAGTACTGCTCTTCTTGCACACTTGTCCGAGAAGCAGAGCCATGAAGTCCATGGCTTCAAAGCTCTATAACTCCTTCGTCCAAGGTCCATATCCGGACTTCTATAGGTCAAAATGGGGCAGAATCAAATTTTCTACAACATAGAACCATCAAAACTTGATAATAACAAGGTTAAATAGATCAAAAGCCAAGAAATTCAAAATTACAATAAGCTTAGATCTACACAAATTGAACCATGGAAATTAAAAATACTAAGTACTAAAGTGTCTTAGAATTTCGTGGAGAAGAGAATGAAACAATAAAAACGGAGTTCCTCCATGAAATAAGCTGCACTTGCCTAGGCCTCTCTCTGTGGCATGTGGAAGAGAGTAATGGTGAAGAAGAAAAGTTGATAAAAAGTAATGAGGAGAGATAGTGAGTGGGCGCCTAATAAAGGAAGAGTGTGGGTAGCTGGGGTTTGGTCCACATAAAAAAACCAAGCCAAGCCAAACCATGCAAGCCGAACCGAACCAAGCAATGCGAAAATAACCATGCAATGAGACGTGCAATATACGTACACGTATACCAAATACGTAATACGAACTACGGTCGTTACATTTACGTATAGTATGTGTGTATATATATACTAGGAGTCAAAGGGATATATCCTTTAGAAAATTTATTGTTTATTAATATGTATAAAAAATATTTTTCTACATGTCAAATAAATAGAAATTATTCACAAAAAGTTTTATTTTTATTTAGAAAATTATTTTAGTTTTTTAAAATATTTTTAGAATATTTTTAGGATTTATGAGTAATTATTTTTATATATAAATAAGTAAAAGAAAGAATGAAAAAAAGACAAAAAGAAAAGAAAAGAAAAGAGGAAAGCATGTTCCCACAATAGCAACCCAACCCTCACAGCACACATCCCGACCCCCATTCCTTCCTTTCCCTTATATATACATATATATAAGTATAAATATATATAAGTGCATAGGTTTATAAAAAGAGAAAAAAGAATATAAAATCAAAAACCTAACCCAGCACCCCTCCTACGCGTCGCCAGCCATGCCATCGTCGGCCGGGCTCGACCGCGAGCGGCAGAAAGAACAGCAGCGACAGTAGCAAGAACAGCAGCGTAGTAACAAGAACAACAGCAGAAGCAGCCATAAAGCTAAATTTGAGGCGATGTTTCTTCCACAATGTTCGTTCGTTTCACGAACAAATGTCTCTGGTATGTAGATAACCTAACCCTCTAGGACTCCCTTCAATTAGTTTAAGTTAATTCGCCTTATGCGCGACGAAAATCAAGTTCCAAAATCGAAAAAAAAAACTTGAGTTTTGGATGTTAGAAACTGTCCCAACGTCCCCTGTTTGCGGTCGATTTGCGACCACGATATCCAGAATTTTGGGAAGCTACTTGAACAAAATTTTAGAAAATCTGACTGAGATCAAAACCAATTAACTAGTTTATTTTATTATTGAATATACTATGTTTAAAATTAATTTGAATTTCCCAAAAATCTATTTTTTAAACCCCGAAAAACCACGATAAGGAGTCCGTTCCGACAATCCGGGCGACTTGGTCACGAACCACTTACATCGAAAGATGCACATGAACTTCGTACATGTATGGGATGTGACGGAACTCGAATTGGTTGCGTGTGCACGACGAATTCGATACGTATCCGTCAAAATTTACCGTATCGACATTCTCCAAAAACCTCTAATTACTTTGTGCACATTTGTCACATCGCGACGAAACTTATGCCACTGTACTCGTATTATTTTTCTGATCCTGTGAGCCAAGTTTGGTCCTATTCTAACACTACTAGAATAAGTCATTTTAGCGACGCAATTAGCGACGTTTTAGAAAAATGTCGCTACTTTTAAGTGATTAGCGACGTAACCTAGAAACGTCGCAATACGTCACTATTACCGACGATCGGCGACGTTTTACGACTTGGTTTTGTATAAAGAAACATACGTCACCGATAAGTCGGTGAACGTCGCTAATATCACTAATATTAGCGACGTTTACCGATGTAACTAGTGTAACGTTTCTAATGTTACTAATATTATCGACGTTTACTGACGTAGAGTTATGACGTCGCTAAAATGAAAATATAGGGCATTTGAGTTTTCATTCCCCCCATTATTTCGATCCAATTTTTTCCCAACTCGTGCGTTCCCTCTCGGCGACCTCCCCCCTCGGCCTCCGACGACCCCCTCCCCCCCGGCGACCCTCCCCCCCTCGGCCCCCGACGCTCCCCCCTCCGGCGACCCTACTCCCATCGACGACCCCCTCAGCGACCCAGTTCTCCCTCGTCGACCTCGCTCACCCTCGACGACCGCTCCCCTCCATCTCCATCTCCCCACCGACGACCCCCTGCCCCCTCGACGACCCGCTCCTCCGACTTCGACTAGGTAAACCCTAAATCTATTTCGGACACGTGTTCAATGACAGATCTTCCTCTCCCATTGATGATGCTTCAAATATACAAACATGTGTTCTGCTAGTCGCTTACTTAGATAGCCCAACAACTGTCTGTGTGTAGCTAATGGAGGATTCATGATGTTTAGGTACTAACTTGGTTGCGTTGCATGCATGCTTGGACTTATGTTAAATTTGGTTGGGGTTGTTTCTAATATTTTCCATCTTAGAAAGTCTGGTTGTTCTATTAATAAATCTCCTTTTATTGTCGATAAAAAAAGAACGAAAGAAAACAAACTAACAACTAAATATTGTGGACTCTTCCTGATCTTACATGCATTCTACCCTATGTGGGCAAGGTAGGGTATCACAAAGTATGAAACATGAAGGGCATCTTTGTTAACATATATGTGTAGCAAGTTAGAAATTGAAACAGAGTTCAGGATGTTTAGTCACTTATTATAATAGTCCAGGATATAACAACTCCAAAAAAGGAGAAAAATTCGCAGTCTTTAGTTGCAAAGTGTTTGATCATATCTATCTAGCATTCGTTTGAGTGCTCAAAATGATGATAATGCAGTTGGTAGTTTAGTTCAACATCGGATAGAAAGTGAGGCATGAGGTATATATAATTGTAATTGGACCAGGCTTTAACAGTTAATTCTGATTTAAGGATTATGAATGCAGTCCAATATTATATACCTCAAAGAATCAACTTCAGTTCGGGTTACACCTTATTCTCTACATGTGGTATCATACCCCAATGTTAAGAGGGGTACGTATAATCGGATTATATGAACTCTCTTCTCGATATGGAGTAAGGAGTGCATCAGACCTAATCTTGGACGTAATACATATTGACTACAAAAGTAAGGTGGGTCGATATGTTGGATCTCCTGGTGCCTGATTGCTCAGCCTTCTTGCACGAGCTAAGGTAAAAATTGTTGGGTTGTATCTCATATTCGATTGAGTGCTCAACATGGTGACAATGAAGTTGGCAGTTTAGTTCTATATTGGATAGAAAGTAGGGGCACAAGATATAGTTAACTGCAGCATAGAGGCAATCGAGTTGGTAGTTTAGTTCTACATCGGATAGAAAGTGGAAGCACGAGATATAGCTAACTAGGATTGGTCTAGGCCTTACCAAGAAAACTTTCTAGAAATTGACTGGAGGTTTAAATTAGAAAGCTTCTAAAAATATTATTTCTTTATTCATTGGTGATCTAGAGACATTGTTAACCCCATAAGAGAGGCAAGTACTCATACTCGATCATCACATGCATGCATTCCTATTGCACTTGACTTGTTTGTACTTACTTCCACTTGCTTGCATTCGTTGAGTATAGGCACGATATACCTTAGCGTGTTGAGTATAGACATGATATACCTTATACTATATTGGCTTCCTATACGACACGTTTGTTTACTTGATTGCAAGTATGTAGTACACTGTATATCTTATTATAAGCATGACTGATAGCATACCGTTGCTACATACCGTACTCATGTTAGTGTAGCGTATATGGTATGCCTTATACCTCTACTAAAATAAAGCAATTTGGCGAAGGAAGATTAGCGACGGATCGTATCTGTCGATCATAGCGATGGTCTCGCGACTACCTTGTGACGGGCTACCGTCAGAAAGCAATGGATAATTTTCTTTAGTTTTTTGCGTCTAAATCAGTCGCACATCCGTCGCTCATTTGATGAAACTTTAGCGATGGATTCATGTCCGTCGCTAATATGTCGCACATTGTGGCGGCAAAATTTGAAGAAAAAAAATGGCGCGCTAAATTAGCGTCAATCTAGCGACGGACGTTAGCGACTACCTACCGACGGATATATCCGTCGGTAATCCGTCGCTAAATATTACAACCTAACTTAAATTGAACCGATGGGGGGGGGGATTTTTTATTCCTCCCAAAAAGACTCTCTCTCTTCCCCATCTCTCTCTCTTTCTCTCTCCGGCGAGCTCTCTTTGACGGGTCACATTCTCCGACGAAGCTCTCTCCGACGGCATATCTCTCTCTCACTCTCTCTGTTTAGCATAACATATAGGGTTTCGAGTTGGTGGGGTGTCGACTGTCGCTGGAGCCGGCGGGGTGGGGGGAGGAAGTGGGGGTGGAAGGGAGGTTGTTGAGGGTGGGGGGCAAGGTAGGGTTTAGGGTTTCGGGGCAGGGGTAGGGTTTCGGGTGGGGGGGTGGGCCGGCTGTCGCAGGGGCCGGCGGTGATGGGGGAGGGAGGGGCGGGGGGCGGATGGTGTTGGGTGCGGGGCGGGGGCAGGGGTAGTGTTTAGGGTTTGCTGTCGGGGGGTGAGTGGGAGGGGGTGGGTGTTTGCTGTCGGGGGAAGGAAGGGGGTGGGGTGGTGGTTTGCTGTCGGGGGGGGTGTAGGAGGGGGAGGGAGGGTTTGCTGTCTGGCGGGGTAGGGGAGGGGGTGGGGGGGGGGGGGTATCGGTGGTTTCGAATCGGACCATTCCTATGAGTATCGGTGGTTTTGAATCGGAGTATCGGAGCGGGGGAGGGGGTATAGGTGGTTTCAGATCGGACCAATCCTATGAGTATCGGATCGGAGGAGGGGGGTATCAGAATCGGTATCAGAATCGGAATAGGTATCAGACCGATACTGACCAATACCAGTACAGTTTGGCATGTCCCGCTCCAATACTGACCGATACCCGATACTGACCGATACCGATCCATACTGTCCGATACTGATCAGTTTGGCATGTCCCGGTATCGGTATCGAACTATCCCTATGAGTATCGGCATCGGGGGTATCGATAATATCGGTGGTTTTGGATCAGAGTATCGAATTTTTTGTATCAAAAAACAAATATGTATTAATAAACTATTAATATTAATAATTTATTATAGTATCGGTCGATACCGATATCGATCGGAGTATCGGACTATTCTTATGAGGATGGTTTAAAGTATCGGGCTATTCTTATGTTTAGTTTGTCTTACGATACAGATTTTCACATCCAAATCGAGGATGAATCGTTACTTTGTTGATCGTACATGGATGTACAAATGGCAACACGAGAGCAGAATTGGTGTTAGTGACGATTTTCAGGCAGACGTGGAAGTATTTCTTAAGTATGCCATGAGCAAAGCTCAGTACCTGGATGGTAACAAAATCAAGTGTCCATGTGTTAATTGTCAAAATAAACGTTACGAAGAAGTGGTGACTGTGAGAGATCATTTGACCCGTAAGGGTTTCGTACGAGATTACGGCTTGTGGTCATCGCAAGGTGAATTATATTCGGAAAGACAGGCGACGGAAGCTGGTACTTATGTTTTTGATGATAATGATGCAATGGATGTCCTCGCAGACGACGGATGCTCTGTTGATTATGGAGACGTGCAAAACCTTGCACGAGATATGGTGTATGATGTGGCAGGGCCTAATTTTAATCTGAAGGATCCTAATCCCGAGGCGAAGGAGTTCTATAATATGTTTTAGGACGCAAATACTCCTCTATATCCTGATTGTGAGACTCAATCCGTACTGTCAGTGACGATGCGGTTGCTGAACATAAAGTCTGATTTTAACTTGCCACAAGCTTGCTATGATCGGATCACACAACTAATCAATGAGGTATTACCGAAGGAATCAAAAGAGCTCCCAAAAAACTTCTATAAGTTAAAGATAATGGTTCGACAACTGGGACTGGGGTACAAGAAGATAGATTGTTGTCGCAACGGATGCATGTTATACTACAAAAAGAATTACGTATCAGAAAGTTGCAGCTTCTGTAATGCGGATCGTTACAAGCCAGTACAGGAAAAAGAAAAGTCAACTAGAAAACGACATCCTTACAAGTATATGCATTACTTGTCGATCATTAAGCGCTTGCAGAGGATGTATATGTCTCTGAATACAGCAGAACACATGACGTGGCACAGCGAAGAACGCATAAAGGACGAAGGAGAATTGTCACATCCTTCGGATGGAGAGGCGTGGAAACATTTTAATTTGTGTCATCCAGATTTTGCTGCAGAGCCTAGAAATATACGCCTTGCGCTATATTCTGATGGCTTCGCCCCTTTCGGACAGTCGGGATCTCAATACTTATGTTGGCCGGTCATTCTTACCCCTTACAATCTGCCACCATGGATGTGTATGAAGACTCCTTATATGTTCTTGACAGCTATCATGCCAGGTCCCAAAAATTTGACGAAGAATATTGATATATATTTACAGCTATTGGTGGATGAGCTGAAACAGCTGTGGGAGATCGGCGTTACGACGTATAATATTTCCAGGAAATAGAACTTTCAGATGAGAGCTTCACTCATGTGGACAATCAATGATTTTCCAGCATACGGTATGCTTTCGGGATGGCGTACGCACGACAACATGTCGTGTCCGATATGCATGGAAAATAGTAAGGCGTTCCGTCTTAGGCATGGAGGAAAAACTTCTTTCTTTGACTGTCAACGTCAATTTCTGCCCGTGAGCCATCCTTGGCGAAAGAACAAGGACGCGTTCAGATCTGAAAAACAAGAATTTTTGGATCCTTCTGCCAGATTGTCGGGATACAATATTTGGAAAGTTGTAAAGGAATTGTCCACCGCAATGGAAGATCCATCGAATAATCGTGTCGAGGGGTTCAGTCAAAGCCATAACTGGACCAAATGACGTATTTTCTGGGAATTGTCTTATGGAAAAGATAATCTTATAAGACATAATCTTGATGTCATGTATATCGAAAAGGATGTGTTCGATAATGTCTTCAATACCGTCATGGATATTAAAGGAACGACGAAGGACAATCCAAAAGCAAGACAAGACATGGCCGAGATATGCAAACGTCATGATCTAAACTTGATAGAAAGGGGAGCTGGTGGACAATTAAGTAAGCCTATAGCGCCATATACATTGAGCAATGAAGATAGATTAATAATCTGCAAGTGGATATCTACTTTAAGATTTCCCGACGGCTATGTGTCGAATTTGTCTAGATGTGTTGATCTCAATGAACGCAAGATAACAGGAATGAAAAGTCATGACTGCCACGTATTTATGGAAAGATTACTGTCCATTGCTTTGAGAGAGTTGTTGTCTTCTACTGTATGGGTTCCGTTGGCCGAGCTGTCTACATTCTTCAGGGATATCTGTTCAACTAAGCTGACAGTGCAACATATGGTACAACTTGAGGAGAAGATTGTCTTAACAATTTGCAAGTTAGAGAAAATATTTCCATCGGGCTTTTTCGACAGCATGGAGCATCTACCGATTCATCTACCATACGAAGCCCGTGTCGCTGCATCTGGTCATTATCGATGGATGTACCCCTTTGAAAGGTAAATAAAAATCGATATAATTTAAGTAGAATTTAATAATTCATTGTCAATTCTCAAGATAATTTGTCTTTCTAGGTGCCTATACCATCTAAAAAAAAAGTTGGCAACAAGGCTCATATAGAGGCTTCGATATGCGAAGCATATCTTATCGAGGAGGTGTCAAACTTCTGCTCCATTTATTTCGATACTCATGTCGAGACAAATCAAAATAGACCTCAAAGGAATGACGAAGACTTTGAGGATGGAGGTATATTCAATTTAAGGGGCAAGCCTATTGGGGCTAGTAAGAATCGGTGGTTGACTGACGATGAGTATGATACCGCGCACCGATATGTATTGTTAAATTATGACATACAAGAAGTGATAGATTTGGAGAAGTAAGTGACTACACCTCGTTATAATCTCTAATTTGGTGAAGTAAGTGACTACACTTATTTTTATTCTCTCTAACAGTGTATTTAGAGATGAAGTCAAAATAAGGACACCCGATATTACCGATGAGGGACTTCAAAGAGAGGTTGATTATACATTTTCGACCTGGTTCAAAAATACGTAAGTAACTGAGATAATATGTTATGCGGATACCATTAAAATATATGCAAGTAAAACATTTAAATTATCATTATTTGTTTACAGGTTTTATTGCCTGAAACAACACTCACAAATGAGAGCATTCGTTATTTGGCATTGGGACCGAAGAAGCATGGGAAGACTTGGCCAGGATATGTCGTTAATGGCTTCAAGTTTAGGGCAACTCAGCATGCTATAAATGCTGAATTTGTCAATGACAACTTCAGTACTAAGGATTCTGGTATTTGCATAAGAGGCACCATCTATGACGACGAGCCAGACTTTGACTATTATGGAGTGCTTCGGGATATTATAGATTTACAATATAGTGCCCCATATGATATGCATATTGTGATGTTCAAATGTGAGTGGTTCGATATGATACCAAATATCGGTTAGAGAATCGATAAACAATTTGGATTCGTCGATATAAATCATCGCAGGAGGTATAGAGGGTCTGACACGTTTACGATAGCAAGTCAGGCTGTTCAAGTCTACTATACAAGCTATCCAAGGCGTCGTAGAGATCGATTTGACTGGTGGGCAGTATGCAAGATTAAATCTAGAAATACATTCAACGTTGGAGACCCAGCATACCAAGAGGACGAGATCGAAAAGCCCCAATACTTGGGACAACAGTCGGATACCATGGATATTAAATTAGAGGTTGATATACTTCATGCTGAGGAAAATAGAAGGGATAAAGAGGTTGATATACAAGACTTAGATGTCAACCAGGGGAGAAAGAGGCGTCTTGTCCCAAGTATTGAGACTGAAGAAGAAGAAGAAGAAGAAGAAGAAGAAGAAGAAAAAGAAGAAGAAGAAGAAGAAGAAGAAGAAGAACTTGATGAGGATGAGGATGAGGATACAGATGAAGTCGACGATGAGGATGAGGATGAGAATGAGGATGATGATGAGAATGAAGACGAGGACGAGGACGAGGACAATGACAATGATTAAATATCGGTATATTTCAGTTCATGTTTTTGTCGAGGCCGAGGCCGCTGACGAGGACGATTCAGTTTAAATTAAACTTCTGTGTTCTTCTTTCAGTTCATGTTTTTGTCGTTCGATCATCTACTTATTGTATGATTTTCTTTTTGCTGATGGCACTCCTAGTCCTACTCCTCTGGCCGGCACTCGTCGCCCTACTGCTGGTATGTATATTTTAATTTAGTTTTATATTCATTTATACTTTTATAATATTAATTATGTTTATGTGTTCTATTTACAGGGCATGGTTACGAGCACTCGTACTGGTGGTGCTGGCCGTGGTGGTGGTAGGGGGTGGTGGTGGTGGTGGTGGTCGTGGGCGTGGGTGTGGTGGTAGCGGTCGTGGTCGTCAGACGTCTTCCCCGTATGTGACCTCCGATCCCGACCTGGATAGCCCGGACACACACTCTTCCCGCCGTCAATCTATCTCGGTGCCACCGTCATCTTCGTCGAGGCCTGTGACTCCATCCGCTAGCGAATCCGTTCATCCATCCGCTAGCGGATCCGTTTTGCCACCGGATGCACCAGCGGATGCATCAGCAGATGCAGCAGCGGACCCAGCAGTTATTGTACGGTTGGCCCCGAAGTACTCCCGAATTCAGTTTTATCCTGTTACCAGGGAGTACATGCGCGGACCCTCGGATCCTCCGACGCCACCAGAGAGGCCGATAGGCGAGTTTCGACGAGAGATATGGCCCACGGGTGAATAGTAAGTAAATTTAAGTTAATTTATTAAATTTGTTTCATTTATTCAAGTCAATAATCCATTCGTTGCTTTTTTATAGATTTTTCCCGTGGGATGTTGCCCGGAGTCTAGGGTGCATTATCCGGGAAAACTACCATAGCCCCTACCTCAATTTTTTTGAGGTACCTCAGGACAGGTAGTACGTCTGGCTCGACGAAATGATGGTATATATCTTTTGGTTAATTATTAATTATTCTTTAATTTATTAATTTTTTAATTACGTGATATTTGAATTTGTGTGACAGAGGACGTTCTGGTGGCCCCTCCATCGCGAGGAGGCGATCCGCAGGACCTACAAAGCCGTCGCCGAAAAGAAGATACTGGATGCGGTGTACGATCTTTGTACGGCGCATACGAAGAAGGACTGGATCCGGGTGGAGTACTATGAGCAGATGTTGGAGAAGATGGATACTCCTCAATACAAGAAAAAATCAGAGAAAGCCCAGGCGAATAGACAGGCCGCGGGTCTGCATACGGGGGGATCAAGGCCCCATACACGGATGCGTACAGATTTGGTGAGATACCGCAAATTTATTTCACTATTTAATTCGGTACTATTAATATACGAAGTTAATTAAATTCTATGTATGCAGGCCCAACATGCAGTGAAGGAGGGGAGAGAGGCGGAGGCGGTCACCGCTCACGACGTATTCGTGCATACGTACAAGAGGCGGAAGGACGGGAGCCTCATCGATGCGAGGGCCCAGGAGACTGATGTAAGTACTTACGTTCATGATTATAACTATAACTTAGGGAACATAGGATAATAACTATAACTTAATTAGGTAAACTTAGGATTAAAACTATAACTTAGGGAAACATAGTATTTAGATTATAACTTAGGAAAACTTATAGTATAAACACATTCATTGGATAGGCTGCATATCGTGAGGCACTCCGTCGGATTGAGCCCCCTACCGAGGATGTCAGCGAAGCGACGCACACCCAGACGCCCTCTTCTATGGCCGCTCGCTACGACGAGGTGTTCATAGAATCTGTCGGCGGCTTTAGGAAAGGGTGCCTGTACGGCTTAGGTTCTATGGCAGATTTTTTTGCAGACATCGAATCCGAGATATCCACCGCCTCCGCCTCCTCCCGCGCCCCCCGCAGACGATGTGAGGACGCAGCTTACAACTCTCGTCACGGCGGTGTCGGATTTGTGGTCGATAGTGCTGGGGCGCTATCTGCATCCTTCTTCTGCTCCCGATCTGTCTGCTCCTGGTCCGTCTGATGCCGCTTCGTCTACTGCTGCTGCCAGTGCCTCGAATCGACCTGGTCCTTCTTATTCCGGATGGCGCTCTTTTGATCGCTCATCCGAGGCCCGCCTGGTACCGGATGCTACTATCGTGGCGCTCCTTGACATGATGTCGTCAGAGCAGCTATGCTCGCTTCCAGACCACGTCTTGTCCCAAGTGCCTCCACATATGGTGGAGGATTATATACGCAGAGCGGATACGGCGGAGAGAGCACGAGACGATCCACCTCCTCCTTCTCAGTGATTTTGTTTATGTTTTTGGACATTTATGTTGGGATAGTGTGTTGGATATTGTGTTGAATATTTTTTGTGTATGTTGTGATATATTGGATGTTTGGAGATATTGTGTTGGCAATATGGATATTTGTTGGATATATTGGATGTCGGATATGTTATATTAATGTATGGTGGATGCTGAATATGTTATATTACAGGGAATAGTCTCTTTCTTGCAATTTTTTTTTTCAAAAATATTTCAGTTAGCGACGGATTACCGACGGGTTGTCGACGGACGCTTGCAGGTAGCGATGGGTTACCGACTGACTTTTGCAGCTAGCGACGGTTTCCCGACGGATTATCCGTTAGCCTGTTTCTGAAAAATTTTTGCGACGGAATGGCGACGGACTTCCCGTCACTCATATTCTAGAAATATAGAAGATATCCAGATGCATGGCGACGGATTATCCGTCGCCAAATCCCCGCTAATCCGATGAGCTAGTGTATTTAGCGACGGCCTCGCGACAGCTTAGCGACGAACAATCTGTCGCTAATTGTATAAATACAAGATAGTGAAAGTTAAGCGACGGAATGGCGACGGAACTCCCGTCGCTCATGTTCTAGAAATATGGAAGATTTCCAGAAGCATGGAGACAGATTATCCGTCACCAAATAGCCGCTAATCTGATGAGGTACTGTATTTAGAGACGGCATCGCGATAGCTTAGTGACGAACTATCCGTCGCTAATTGTATGAATATCAGATAGCGACAGCTTACCGACGGATTATCCGTCGCTAGACGACGGAATGGCGACGGATTTTTCGTCGCTCATGTTCTGGAAATATAGAAGATTTCCAGAAGCGTGGCGACGTATTATCCATCGCTCCTCCGCCGCTAATTCGTCGAGGTTAGCGACGCTTTAGCGACGGATATTGCATATCAAAAACCCTATGATACGCGGTTAGCGACGATTTAGCGACGTATTGTTCGTCGCTAATTGTATGAATATATTAAAAAATTAAACTGTCGAAGTTGACGGAAAGCCGTCGGCTTGCCGTCGCTAAATGTTTTTATTTTGCCAACGGAAATCCGTCGCTAATTAGTCGCAAAGCGGCGGACTAGCGACGAGCTAGTTTTAGCGACGAGGTTATTCCCGACGGATTTTTTCAGTCCGTATCCGTCGGAAATCCATCGGTAATGTGAATTACCGACGAATTTTAGACGGATACGGGCCGTCGCTAAATCGTTGTATTTTAGTAGTGTTATTATAGGCATGAATGATAGCATACCATTGCACTATACTCTTGACTTGAGCCCTACATGTCGTAGGTAATGTGTGTGTGTGTGTGAAGAGTGTACATGAGATAGGTAATATCCTAGGACTCCTAGTTACTATAAGAGTGTATAGAGTATCCTAGAAGTGTAGGTATAATCGAATACTTATGTGTCTATGCATCCATTTGTACAATATAATCGAATAAGTGTATCTATCTTTGCAGAATTATCTTCAAATGGATATGAATTACTACTTACGGAATCGTTCGTGGATGTACAACCGTCATCCTGATGACATGTACGGTGTGCGTGATGAATTCATAGAGGGTGTACAGCAGTTCCTGCAGTTTGCCAAGGCATTTCCTCAGTACATGGACGGTACCAAAATTAAGTGTCCGTGTGTGAGATGTCGTAACCTGAAATATCATCCAGAAGTGGAAGTCACGTATCATTTATACTCGAAGAGTTTCACGTCGAATTACTATTAGTGGAGCGCGTACGGAGAACCTGTGTCTTTAGCATCAGAGTATGAGCCTTATGTGGATGTCCACAACAACGCTGCTTACGACGATGGGTTGGTGAACATGATTTTTTACGCGACGGGGCCTAGTTTTGATCCGGACGATCTTGATGCACCTGAGGAGGCACCGAATGCCGATGCTGCACAGTTCATGGAGTTGATGGAGAATGTAAGGACTCCATTATATCCTGGTTGTGAGGATCATTCACCGTTGGAGGTGGTTACAAGATTGTTGAGCATCAAGTCCGATTTTAACATGTCGCAAGATTGCTACAACCGTCTTATGGAGTTGCTTATAGAAATATTGCTTGAGGGTGCTAAGTTGCCTAAAGACGTACCGGTCTATGAGGATGGTGAGATCGCTCTAGATGGGATACGAGAAAATCGATGCATGTCGCAATGGGTGCATGTTGTACTACAAAGACGACAAGGATGAAGAAGCCTGCAGATTTTGTGATGCCGATCGCTACAAGGGCAGTGGTAGAAAAAAGTCTGTCGGTGCAAGGAAGCCTACCGATTCGATGCACTACTTGCCGTTGACGCCGCGGTTGTAGCGATTGTTTATGCTGAAGGAAACTGCAGAAAACATGAGTTGGCATAAGAGGGAACAGACCGAAGGAGTGTTGGATCACCCATCTGATGGAGAAGCATGGAAGCACTTTGATCGAGAGTATCCAAATTTTGCTTCTGATCCGCGTAATGTCAGATTGGGTCTCTGCTTCAAAGATTTTACCCTATTCAGACTTTCGGGATCCCAGTATTCGTGTTGGCCTGTGATCGTCACTCCGTACAATCTACCGCCTTGGATGTGCATGAAGACTCCGTATATGTTCCTCACCGTTATTATCCCAGGTTCGAACAATTCGAAAAAGAATATCGATGTGTATTTACAGCCATTGATTGATGAGTTGAATCAGCTGTGGGAAGTAGGTTCCAACACGTACGGTGTATCTAAAAAACAAAATTTTTAGATGCGGGCAGCACTTATGTGGACCATCAACGACTTTTCGGCCTATGGTATGTTATCGGGATGGAGCACGCATAGTCGTCTTGCATGTCCGTATTGCATGGACTGCACTAAGGCTTTTCGTTTGAAACACGGAGGCAAACCGTGCTTCTTCGATTGTCTTCGATAATTCCTGCCGAAGGATCATCCGTACCGGAGGAACAGGAATGCTTTTTGTGCCGGCGTTGTGAAGAAGGTTAATCTTTCTCCAATGTGGCACGGATACACGATATGGGAAGAGGTAAAAGATTTACCAAGAGCTATTGAAGAGCCTACTACGGGCTACAAGTGTGACGGATTTGGTCACACTCATAACTGGACGAAGAGGAGTATATTATGGGATCTGCCATATTGGAGCACCAATCTGATTAGACATAACCTTGATGTCATACATATCGAGAAGAATGTGTTTGACAACATAATTAATACTGTAATGGACGTAAAGGGGAAGACGAAAGACAATCCAAAGGCTAGATTAGACTTGGAAGAAATATATAGACGTCCTGCATTGTATTTGATAGAGGATGGAAATGGAAAGTTGAAGCAGCCTAAGGCAATTTTCTCACTGGAGAAGGAGGATAAAGTGAGACTTTGTAGGTGGATTCAAGGTCTGAAATTTCCAGACGGGTATGATTCAAACTTGAGAAGATGCGTCGACCTCAAGGAGAACAAACTGATAGGTATGAAGAGCCATGATTGTCACGTATTCATGGAGAGGTTAATTCCGATTGCATTTCAGGAATTCTTATCCCCGATTGTTTGGGATCCATTGACCGAGCTTAGCATATTCTTCAGAGATCTTTGTTCTAGTAAGTTGCTCGTCGATTGTCTAGAAAAATAGGAGAACGATATTGCAGTAACACTGTGCAAGCTCGAGAAGGTATTTTCTTCTGGATTCTTCGACTCCATGGAGCATTTGCCAATTCATCTTTCCTACGAGGCACGTGTTGGTGGGCCCGTCGGTTATTGGTGGATGTACCCGTTTGAGCGGTATTTGAACCACCTAACGAGGAAGGTAAAAAACAAGGCTCGGGTCGAGGGTTCTATTTGTGAAGCCTATATTTTCGAGGAGATTACAAACTTCTGCTCGACGTATTTCAAACCTCATGTTGCTACGAATAGAACGAGGGCTCCGAAAAACGACGACGGTTATCAAGAATCTTATGATGGAATACTGAAAGTATTCAATGCGTCCGGAAAGTCTTCGAGGAAAATAAAGAAGAGATATTTAAATGACGAAGAGCTAAGGGCTGCTCAGTTGTATGTATTACTCAATTGTGACGAGGATAAAGTGGAGAAGCTAGAGGGTTAAGTAATTAATGAGGAGTTTACGTCATTTCAATGTAATAGTATAAGCTAATACTATTGTACTAATCGGCGGTTGTTTCGTTGTTTTTCAGTACATATAATGCTGAGTTGATGTCGGTTAGACCCTACCTAACAAACGAAGTATTAGAACAAGAAATAAGACGTCATTTTCCTTCTTGGTTGAGCGAATATGTAAGCAACCCAGTAATTACTGGACTCTTTTAATGCAACTGCGCAATAAATAACTTACTATCTCTTCTTTGGTATTCAGGTCGATCGTCTAATTTCACCCGAGATTGAATTAATTAGAACTCTTGCCAAGGGACCAATTACTTTTGTTAAAATATGGCCAAGTTACTGTGTCAATGGCTTTCAGTTCAAGTCGACAAATGCTCCGATCAGAGACAGCTTCCTGGATCTTGATTCCACAAAAAATAGTTGTTTGTGTATCAAATCTTCGAACTACAAAGACGTCGATCCAGGAAATGATTTCTTTGGCATCTTGAGAGAGATTGTGGAGTTGACGTATAATTATGGCAGAGAACCTGCAAAGATCATGTTGTTCAAGTGTGAATGGTTCAATCCGACTGAAAATCAAGGTTGGAAAATTGATAAGCATGGTCTTGTGGATATAAACTACAAGCGTAGATATCAAGGCTACGAACCATTTGTCCTAGCAACTCAAGCTCAGCTCGTGTACTTCACAGCTTATCCGAGATGAGGAGCAACGAAGTCTGACTGGTGGACAGCATGCAAGACTAAAGCTAGAGATACTTTTGATCACTACAAGAAACTAGGGTGTCTTACAACGGTCGAAAACTATTGCAAAAATAATATAACCCGTTGCAAAATCATTCTGCAACAGTTATTGGAACCATTGTTTCGAGCGTTGCAGATTCCTCTTGCCATGGTTATAGAAGGTTTTTGCAACGTTTTTATAAATAGTTACAAATAGCATATTATGCAACGGATCTCACGTCATTGCATAACGGTTACATGGTGTTGTTAATAATATATTTGGCAACGATTAACAAACCATTGTAAATATTGAGTAAAGCACGATGGTTGATAACTGTTGCCTAAAATATTACATGCAACAGTTAAAAATTATTGCGAATAATAGGCAACGGTCAATAACAAAATACTTTTTTTTTACCTCCAATAGGGCTCGAACTCCCAACCTCCTAGATCACATGCCTCCACTCTACCACTAGGCTACAGGCTCATTAGTATATAAATACTTATATATATATAATATATATGTACTTATATCATTTTTATCAATTGAAGCTTTTAGATCGATGTTAAATATATTATCTAATATTTTTTGTTAGCGAACAAGAAACCAATTAATACGAGTAATTCTAAAGATTAAATCCCTTTTGTGTATAAATAAAATTCAAATTGGAAATTGAATTTGCAGCGACTATAAACAAATTATTGCAAGATCAATATTTTATAATAATTGTTTGTTCTTTTGACAATAGTTATCATAAACGTTGTTATTAAACAAAAAATTGTAACTGGTAGCATAAATCGTTGCACAATTAAATAATAAGCCCACTCATAACAGGTTATAAAAATTGTTGCGCAACTGTTGCTAACAATGAGCCTTTTTATAAGCCTTTATATAATTGTTGCAAAATATTAATAAATTTGTAACAAATACTTAAAACCCTTGCATAACTATTGCCCATTCAACTCGTTTTGACAACACTTTCATAAAATTGTTGCTTGACCGTTGTAAAAAAGAAAAACGTTTAGCAAGTGTTTACGAACCATTGTAAAAAATGTATTAGGCAATAGTTAATCTATAACCATTGCAAATATATTTAATTTAGAAACGGTTATTTCAACCATTACGTAACTGTTGCAAATTATAATTCCAGCAACGTTCATAAAAGCGTTGCACTAAAACTGTTACAAAATAGGGGTATTTTTTGTAGTGGATGTTGACGAAAAAGCTTATCAGGAGGACGAGCTACCTCTTGTAACCAATATTGTAGATGTGGACTCCACGAAAGTTACACATTACACGACACATAATGTAGAAGATGTAGAATTATCCGAAGAGGAAGACGAAGCCGACGAAGGCGAAGATGAAAGTGAAGATGAGGAGGAAGATGAGGTCGAGGAAGACGAACAAGATGATTATTCTGAAGATGATTGAGAGAGATGTACTTTCATTTTCTTATTATGTAGAGTTGGTTATTATCGAGTCTTGGTTATTATCTGAATGTACTATCTGGATTTAGATGTTTCTTGTAGAATGTACTATCTGAACTTAGATGTTTCTTGTAAAATATACTATCTGGACTTAGATGTTTCTTGTAAAATGTATCATCATATGTTGTCTTAGTTATTATCTTGCCTTTGTTTCACTTTCATATTTCTAGTCTCTATTATTTGTTGTCTTTGTTGTATCTTATCATATATTATTATTAGGCATGAAAGGTCGTCGCGGATCGTTTCGTATTTCTTGACATGGGGCATGGGGTACTGATACTGGCAGAGGATAGGGTACTCCTTAGGTACCTACTGGTGGTACTGCTAGAGGATGGGGTTCTTCTTCGGTACCTCCTACTGGTACAGGCTCTGGATCCTCGTCGCCCAGTACTCCTGTGTATCGGACAGTAGCTCCGTCTGCCACGATGCTACGTGGAATGTCTCCTGGGATGAGTAGTTCCAGGCCTGAGACTGCTCCCGAGAGTAGCATTCCTCCTGCTGATACGACGATGGAGGCAGATGAGCAGATGGAGGAGGCTGCACCGACGGTCGACCAGTATCAGGCAGATGATGCCTGCGCACCTCCGGAGGAGACAAGGACGGAGATCTGGGCCGACGGTACAAAGTAAGTATTTTGGTTTAACATTTTTTTTGTGTTTATCATAAATTAATTTTTCTCATGAATATAATATGTCTGTATAGATATCGTCTCCCGTTGGTACAGAGACGCCTAAGCCAGCTTCTGAGGCAAAATTATGGTGGTCCTTGGATAAACTACTCGGATGCTCCGGACAATAGGAAGGCCTACTGGTTTGCGCGCTTCAAGGTTAAAATAGATTTGCTTTTAACATGAATCATTTAATTTATGCATATTATATATTACTGAAAAATATTTGGTTTGCGTACTCTTCTAGGATATATTTTTCTATCCACCGTACCGGGCCGAGCTGATCGAGGAGATGTTTCCTGCTGTCGCTGCTAAGCTGATCTGCTATGCTATTAATGATCAGACGGCTCGTGATCGTGCCGGAAAGTCGATCCAAGGTTGGATCATCCCTGATCAGTGGGATGCGATGAAGGCTCGATTCAACGAGCCAAGGTACAAGGAAAATTCCGAGAAGGCCAAGACGGCTAGGCAGCATACCTCGAAGTGGTACGGTGTGTCAATTCCGATGACAGAATATTTTCGTCGTCTGGTATGTATTTTTCTTTCAGAAATATTATTTTAATATAAATCCGATAAATTATTACTAAGATAATATATTTAATTGCAGGTAAGGAAGGTCTAACGGTGACATGGTGACCGTCTTTCTGGCCACCCATCGGAAGGGCGAAGGCCTTATTGAAGAGAGGGCCGAGCTTGTCTATGTAAGTATTACAATACTATTTGTTAATTATAATACTTCGTGTTAATTTTAATATAACTTAGTAAATATGCATGCAAATAAATATTCATGTAGTTAGTAATAATAAGTACATTAATTAGATATTAGAAATCATAGAGTACTATCCATACTTTCTAGGCCGCGTATCAGAGGCTTGGGGACCGGGCGACTGCTAGTGCACCTACTGTGGGAGAGGCCAGTACTTCTTCGCAGCCCACTCAAGCTCCGTCGGCGGACGAGCTGTGGATGACCGCCGCTGGTGGCCTCCTTAGGGGTACGTACTACGGTCGGGATCCTATGGTGCCCTAGTTGTGAGCCAGTCCTCTAGGGCATCCCCTGCTAGTGTGCATGGTCCACAGCCGTCCCAGGAGTCTGCCCGAGTCCACCAGATGATGGAGTCTCTCCGGGACGAGCTGCTACGACGGATTCAGGACCAGTCTCAGCACCAGTCGGACGAGCCTGCGCTTATAGCACGATTGGATGCGCTCGACCGCAGCATTATGGAGCTCCGAAATATGACTGAACGGATAGAACAGAGCGTCACTGATCTTAGAGCGTCGACGGAATGTAGCGTATTGGATCTGCAGGCATCACATATAACCATGGGCGAGTGGCTGAGATTGGTGCAGGATTCGGTGGCTGATAGCAGTGATAGAATATTATCTAACATTGATTCATACCACCAGCGACTTGCAGCATTAGAGCGTTATCGTCCTCCGGGTGCGCCTTCATCGTCGTGGACTCCGCCGGCGCCACTGCCTTCTCCATCAACACCGACTCCACCGACGTCACTACCTCCTTCATCGGTGTCGATTTCACAGGAGGACTATGAGCTTTTCTTAGCCCTTCGTCGCGGCGTGCCCCCTCCTACTCTAGATCCCCAGTAGTCCTAGTTATGACTGTTTGTATTGAGTGTTTGAGTACTTGTTTTTCTTTGTATTTGTTTGTGACACTTATTTGTTTGTGACACTTGTTTGTTGGTTGCATAGATACATTGGTTATTGGTTGTGTAGACCCATGATAATTTGGATATTGGTTTATATATGTTGTGTAGACTTTGGTTATTTTATATTGTTATTCGTTTCATTTGGATGTTAATTTACCGGTGTTGAGTGTTCCACCAAAGGGGTCGGCGAACCCAGGGATAAAATGTGCTTGTATATTGTGTTTCAGATTAAACTGCAGGGAGAAAATGATTCTGTGGAGAAAACTGCATACTGTAATTTATTTATTTTTATTTTTTTTTCAAATTTAGCGACGTCTACCGACGTTTACCGACGCTTTCCGACGGCACATTGCGTCGGTAGACGTCGCTAAACTCGCATATATTGCCAGGATGCCGACGTATAGCGACATCAGTTTCGTCGGTATGCGTCGGTAACCGTCGGTAGACGTTGGTAACTTTTTCAGGATTTTACCTCATTTTCCCAGGATATACCGACGTATAGCGACATCACAAAACGTCGTTAATATTCCCCAGGATATACCGACGCAGTGCGACATCGTAAACATCGGTAATTTTCCCAGGAAATAACGACGTATATCGACATCATAAACGTCGCTATTTCATCGACGAAACGATGGTAAACGTCGATATATTACCGACGTAACATTGCGTCGAACGTCGGTATTGGCGACGATCAGCGACGTCTTTCCAAACAGCGACTAAGGTTTCCGCGACAAGAGGAAGACGTCGCTAAATACGTCGTTAAACTAGTTTAGCGACGTCTTTAGGCGTTTTAGCGACGTCCTTAGGCGTCGCTAAAATGACTTATTCTGGTAATGTGAGAAGGTCGACCAGAAAGCTATTTTGGCGGACCCGCGACCCGATCCAACGGACAAATTTGTACACGGCCCATCGGAATCCAACTTTGAACATACGGTTGGGTTCGGCTTGTCAAAGCAAAACCGTAGACATATAGTTTGATGACTTTAGAGACCATAGAATCTGGCACGCTTGTCGGTGCAAAGCGGATCCAACGGCTAACACCGTTTTGATCCAAAATTATCGTTTTGCTCCTGTGTCCATAATTGGAATTATGAGTAGGCTATCCTAGCTAATTTGACTATTCTGAACACATTGGTAATGTGTATTTCATCATCCGGAGTTGTTTGCAGGAGTTGGACTTTGTGGCTTATTAAATTGATTAGATATTGTTGGTTCGACACACTACACCAGGCAAGTACATCTTGCCAAACTTTACAGTATTTTCATGCATATCTTATGTTGCTATTACTTTCTATCTTCTTGATCACATATTCCTCTAATTCATGTTATTGCTACTTTCTAGTTATCACTGTACTTCCCCGTGATACGTGCAAGTAGCTTATTTCTATTTTCTGTCTTTACTTGTTACGATTATCTTTTGTACACACGCGCCTTGAGATTTATCATTACGTATCCTAGGCCAGGTTTCCTTATTATGGTCAACTTGGACTTGACTTGTTGACTTATTGTCTTGACTTGTCTTGACTTGACTCGTAGTTCTAGGCGAGGACCTTGTGATAGACGATGACTATACTTGACCACTCTCTGTTGTGAGCCCCCACCAAGCTGCGATAGAGACTTACTATAGGTTGTGAGCCCCCACCGAGCTGCGATCTAAAGGGCCGTGAGCCTCCACCGAACTGCGGTTTATCCCGATTTACGCTTACTCACGTTTATCAGCACGATTCTCGACGGCATGCCACTTCCCTATATTTTATTCTTGTAATACCCTACAGCCTTTATTTCTTGTACTATTTCATATCCTTCCTTACATGTTATTTACTGTACAGTAGGCATGTATATTATGTGTTTTGTTAGTCCCATGAGGACCTGGTGATCTCTCCAGGTTATGGCCGAGCTGGTAGAATCGATGGGTGGTTATGATTTGAGTCTGTAGGATTCAGATATCATTGGTGCATGGTTTCATTTTATTATTCTCTCGTGCTGCATATTCTTATATCTTGATATATTCTGCTTATTAGCCTAGTCTATTAGACTCGTGTTTCCTTTCGAGTCTCTTCGGACATGTATGCTAGTGGGCTGCAGACCACGAACCATATTATTCCTTTAGAATCATGTGATTGAGTTATATTTCAAATGTTATATATATTCCTCCGTGCGGAGATGACAGGTTTATATTCTGTATTGTTGATGTTAGTTGTTATAGATGACCTATACAACGTTCTACCGCCGACACTGCGGCGTAGGCTGGACATACCCATGTGCTCGTGCCCCCTAAACTGGGTGCAGCTCTTGACACTTTGTATAAAATAAACTGAATTGTCCCTAATTTCTTTTTCCATAATTGTCTCAAATCTCATAGGATGCTTCACCGTACGGCTTTTTCTAAAAAGTTTGCAATTTGGATCCTATCTCTACTGAATTCAGAAGAGAAAATTATGCAACGATCTTTATTCGATACGCTTGGAAATAATTGCTTTGTATAAAAAATCCGGTTGTTCCTAAATAATTTCTCCGTATATAGTCTCTAAATCCAAGAACATGTAGAGTTGTCTCCTATACTCTCTTTTAGACCAAGTTTGGTTCGCGGAATTGGTGTACTGGGAAATTAATAAAAGTGATTTATTTTCTTTGTTTGTATGCCAAAGGAAATGAGGAGGAAAAAAAATTGATTTCCAAGAGGAAGAAAAAATATGGAAAAAAAAAATGATTTCTCCCACCAATCCAATGATTCACCATCTCTCTCAATTTTCTTGGTTCTCCAAATACCGAAAAAAAAATTGATTAGAATTCTAATTTTTCAAAAGAAATAAAATATCAAAGATCTTTACGCGAACCAAACGAGGCCTTAGAGGAGAGCCTTTCCCTCGGACCACGGTTTTCCTCTGCTACAGCTAGTACCAGTCCTGCTCAATCATCGGAGTTGGATTATTCTTATATTTTATTGATTTATATAAATTCAAGAACTCTGAACTGAGAGGTACGTGCATAGTTCTCTCCTCTACTCTTTAGTAAAAGAAAGAATTTGAATCCATTTTGATTGTGTTTCTACTTGAGTGGACACGGAAATGGCCATTTGAGTTACAAGATGAATGAAAGTGATCCGCTAAGAGAAAAATGGAGAGCCAAAGGCTAACCCATGCATTAAATAATACAACTATGTTATTTGGCATGCATCGTGTGTATCCACAGTGCACACGCACGACCAAATCTAACAGAGCAGCAAGACAAAAAGAGTAGGAGAAGAGATCTGAGCCGTGAGCGGTGGAGGATTAGGAGCCGCCGGAACAAGGAGGGAGGATAGGGACAAATATCATTTTCGTTACGGAAATAATATTTTGTCCGCGATTTGTAACTACAGACATGACTGTCATCAACGTGGCGGCCGACTATTGGTCTCCCCTCCTATCTTTGATTTCTATCGGGACCGGAGACCAATGGCCCACCGTCACGTCGATCGACGATCACGTTCGCGGTTACAAATTGCGAACAACGTAACAACTTTGTTTTCATTAAAGTATAATTCAAACTGACCCCTCATTGTGTGTACAAATTAAAACATGAAAAATGTCAACGTAAAAGCATTTAGAATCCAACTGCCGGAAGTTGGCTCACCTTTCAATGAGTTGAAAGTTGAAAATAAGTCCATAGATAACGTGAAGCCATATATATATATATATATATATATATATATATATATATATATATATATATATATATTTTGAAGCGGATCAAAAGTTTTTTTTAGAAACCCTCTAAAAAATTCCCCTCACTCTAATCCGCAATTTAATGTTAATATTAATGTTAATGTTAATTTTAATGTTAATATTAACATTAAATAATAAAATTAATACTAAACTTAACATTAAAATTAATATTAACATTAACATTAACATTAATATTGACATTAACATTAATTTAAAAAAAATAAAAAAAATAAATATTAACATTAACATTAATATTAACATTAATATTACGAATTAGAGTGAGGGGGTTTTTTAAGGGGTTTTCTAAGGGGGGCTTTTGATCCTCTCCATATATATATATATATATATATATATATATATATATATATATATTTATATATATATATATATATATATATATATATATATATATATATATATATATATATATCGATGAACACGAACTTCTTAATAGACCAATCGAAGAACTGTGAACACGAACTTATTAATAGCTGCAGGGGTTTTTGGATGTCGTATCAGTGGAAAGCGTACAAAATAACCTATTTTTGCTGGGACTTCACGGCCAGTGGCCATTTGTTAGAAATTGATTGTACTTCACTAACGAGTTCTGCGAAGTTGAAAATTTCGTCGAGGCTTGAATCGTGCATTTAGCAGCACTTTCCTTAAAGTGTTTCGGGCACTCCGGTAACGTCTTGGAGTCAGCACACCAGAACACCCAGGATAAGACAGCCTTCTGCAGAAGGTTCACCAGACGTTGTGAGACACCGGCGTAGGGAAGAACACCTTTCTGAAAACTTTGGAAGAGAGGAGAAAGAGAGAATGAATACTCAGATTATGTGTATTTTAGACTCAGAGATCTGTAGTATATATAGATGAATTCGTGTTGTTTCGTGAAGTCGCGACCCTTCCGAAACAACATTCATTCACCTGTTCGCAGGTTCATTCACCCTTTCGTTTGTCTGGGCCGCTGCAAAAATAGGAATTCTCAAGTGCACAAGTGCGTCTACAATGCGCCACTATCGCCTCTACATCCGAACCCGTGCCCGTGCCCGAGCCCAAGCCCGAGTCGGAGCCGGAGCCGGTGTTTCCGGTGGCAACACCGGCTACATTTTCATGAAGAAGATAAAACAACAACCAATGGTCACCCACTAGAAAACCTTTGGTTGTTGCACACTCCTCATGAGTGCACATACCTATTTAAGCACTCTCAAACCTTTCTCTCTTTCCGATGTGGGAACTAAAGTCCCTTCTCTTTCCTTTTCATCTTTTATGAACAATAAATAGAATTTCCAACAATCTCCCACTTGTTCCATAAATGATGGAAAGGAATTCCAGAATACATCACTTAAAGAATGTTAATACAGTTAGGTATCTTTCGATTTGAACCTAACCTTAGTAGATGCAACACAAGATTTTATCGGAATCTCTGGTAGCTGGACTTTGAACCAGTTATTCCTTGTGATAAAATCGGTGTTACCTTACACACATTCTTTTGTAGTTCTTCGCCTAAATCTCTCGCTTAGCACTATTACTGGCCATGTGCTGATCCTGTCTAATGAATTTTTATAAGATAAACTCCAGATCTTACTGAGACGGCACCATCTCTAAATTCACATAGGTGAAGTTCTTTCAGTATCTCTGTTGCTTTACAGATACAAGTCAACATTACTGAACTTCATTAAGAGTTTTATAAACTCAACCCTCAAATTACAACAGTCGACATTATCATGTCGTATACATCCAAATCAACAGTTTGTTGTTACCCATTGAATCTAAGGTTAAGGTTTTCTTAATATTAGATTGTGTTGCCACTGTTGTTGGAACTCTTACTCAAGGAGTTTCAATCCCATACCTCTCGAGGTAGACTTTACTAAATCTCTAGCTAGTAATTTAGTAAAGGGATCAGCTAAGTTATAGCTGGTACGCACATACGTAAGCATCTTTGATCAATTTCCTTACGTATGTATGTCTTAGACTTATATGTCTAGACTTCCCATTATACACTTCGTTGTAGGCTCTTGCTAGAGTAGCTTGACTATCGCAATGTATTGACACATTTGATACATTGTCTTTAGCCAACGGAACTTCTAAAAGAAGATCCCTCAACCACTCAGCTTCTTGTCCTGCAGAAGCTAGAGCCACAAACTCTGACTCCATGGTCGAATGGATAATGCACGTTTGTTTCTTGCTCTTCCAAGAAACTGTCCCTCCGGCAAGCGTAAATATCCAACCTGTCATAGATTTGTTATCCCCGACACTTGATATCCAACTAGCGTCGGTATATCCTTCTAATACGGCAGGAAATCTACTATATTGTAATCCAAGATTCTTGGTTTTTAAAAGATAACCAAAAATTCTTCCGATAGCCCTCCAATGCTCATTATTAGGGTTGCTACTAAATCTACTCATTTTACTAACTGCAAATGCTATATCAGGTCTTGTGCATTGTATTAAATACATAAGACATCCAATAGCACTTGCGTATTCTAATTGAGCGACGGCTCTTCCAGAATTATTTTCTAGTTTAACACTTGGATCAAATGGAATGTTCACTTCTTTGAACTTTAGGTGTTTGAACTTGTCTAGCACTTTCTCAACATAGTACGACTGCATAAGTTCAAAACCCCCACTGTTTTGTATTACTTTGATCCCCAAAATAGTGTCAACTATTCCAAGATCTTTCATCTTGAATGTGAAAGTTAGAAACCTCTTCGTTTCTGTAATTCCACTCATCTCGTTGCTAATGATCAACATATCATCAACGTAGAGACAAAAAAATATCACGATATTTCTACATACTTTAGTGTATAAATACTTATCATAAATATTGTGAACAAAGCCATTAGAAATTATGACTGAGTCAAATTTCCGATGCCACTGCTTTGGTGCTTGTTTTAATCCGTACAAGGATTTAACAAGTTTGCATACCTTTTGTTCATTTTCCGGGAGCACGAACCCTTCCGGTTGTTCCATGTAAATCTCCTCATCGAGATCTCCATTTAAGAATACCGTTTTGACATCCATCTGATGAACATTAAGATGATGCAATGAAGCTAATGCAAACAATATTCTAATTGTAGTCATTCTTGCTACTGGTGCATATGTGTCAAAATAATCAATTCCTTCTCTTTGTCAAAATCCTTTGGCTACTAGTCTAGCCTTGTAGGTGTTTAAAGTACCATCACTATGATACTTTCTCCTGAACACCCACTTACATCCAATAGGTCTTGACCCTTTGGGCAGATCGACAATTTCCCAAGTGTGGTTAGATATTATCGAATCCATCTCATCTTGGATAGCATCTTTCCAAAAAGATGAATCCCGCGAAGCTATTGCTTCTTTAAAAGTTTTAGAATCATCTTCCACCTGAAGAATGATAGGAACCTTTCGAATAAATTTTTCTGTATTTTCTTCTACTAAGTAAAAGAAAATAAGTTGAGAATCTATTTCGTCAGGTCCTAGATCCTTAGCCTTTCGAACTCTCTTGTTGATCCGAAGCTCGAGTTGTTTGTCAACTAACCGTGAAGTGCTCTCCTCACGAGACTCTTCATTAGCAGGAATCTCAGAATCTTTATTCTTAGTAATAAGGTTCTCGAAAAAATTCCACATCTCTAGATTCGACAATAATGTTAGACTCTAAGTTTAAAAGTCTATATGCCTTACTATTCGCAGCATAACCTACAAAAGCACTTTTGATTCCACGAGGACCTAATTTGGTCCTTTTAGGATCCATGTTTTTGTAATAAGCTATGCACCCCCACACTCTAAAATAACTTATATTAGGCTTACGGCCTTTCCATATCTCATATGGTGAAATACCAATTTTTTTAAAGGAATTCGGTTCATTATATGACATGCAGTAAGTAAAGCTTCTCCCCACAAACTAAATGATAATTCAGAATGCATTAGCATTGCATTTATCATTTCTTGATATGTTCTATTTTTTCTTTCGGCTAGTCCGTTCTGTTGAGGTGTCCGTGGTGCAGAACATTCATGAATAATACCGTTTTCTTCACAGAAGGTATTAAATTCGAAAGAAAATATTCATCACCTCTATCACTTCTAAGTATTTTAATGTTTCTACCAAGTTGATTTTCAACCTCTGATTTGTATATTTTAAAAACATTAAAGGCTTCATCTTTATGCTTTAATAAATATACATAAGTAAATCTAGAGCAATCATCAATGAAGGTAATAAAGTATTTATTACCACCTCGAGATAATGTGCCATTAAATTCACATAAATCAGAGTGAACTAAATCTAGTAGGTTAGTATTACGCTCTACAGTGTGAAAAGGTTTTTTAATCATTTTGGATTTTGCACAAATTTCACACTTATCTAAGTCTTCAGAATTGCATGAAATTAATCCAGATTTAATTAATCTTTCCATAGTGCTAATACCTATATGCGCTAATCTAGTATGCCATAAAGTAGAGGACTCAATCATGTAAGCAGAAGTAGAAACTTTATTGATACTATTTTCAATGATACAAAGTTTGATCATACCCTCATCGGTATATCCCTTTCCAACAAATACACCATTATGGGTCAAAATTAATTTACCCGACTCAAAGACAGATTTTATTCCTGGTTTACCCAACAAGACTCCACTGACGAGGTTCCTACTCATATCCGGGACGTGAAGTACGTTAGTCAGAGTTACTTTCTTTCCGGAAGTGAATTAGATTTCCACATCACCTGTTCCCACGACCGTTGAATGTCCGTCATTTCCCATCTGAACTTCTTGTCCATCATTGACTTCAGAATAGGTCTTGAATGCTGCTTTGTCGTATGAAACATGAATGGTAGCACAAGTATCGTACCACCATCCTGGAGCCTTCCCTTTGACCGTCATGAGTTTGCTCACCGTAGCAATTATGTCATCTGTCTCAGTGAGATTTACCTCGCTGTTTTGGGTCTTTCGAACCCGACAGTCTCTGGCATAATGTCCTGCTTTGCCACATACAAAGCAGCCGGTCTTGGGTCCTTTGGCATTGCCGAAGTTCTTGAACTTTTGTTGGTCCTTCTTAGGACCGAGAAAGTTCTTCTTTCCTGCAGCCTCTTGCCTTTCGCACTGTAAGCCCCTGTTTTTTTCAATTTTAGTTTTATTAGTGCTAATTAATTTTTAATGATAATTTTTAGCCTTAAAATAATTATTAGGATTTTTAGGAATTTTTCTATAATTTTTAAATGAGTTTTAAATATAAAAATATCACTTTGCAAATTATTTGGAATTAATTAAATAGGTTCTGCAATTTTTAGATTTGTTTTTATATCGGTTTGTAATTAAGGAAATATTTTTAATTTAGAAATGCAATTTCTGTTTTGCAAATCCTCACTGATAATTCCTTTATGCAAATTCCTAAAACTAAGGGGCCTAGCTGCTAATTACCAAAACCCCCCCTCTCTCACACGACAGCTCTCTCTCTCTCTCTCCTCTGACTCTCACCAACCCCACTGCCCCGACCGACCACGACCGGCTGCCCCCGTCGAATCCGGCTGCCCCCACCGCCCTAAAACCCTATTTAAACCCCCCACACTCCCCAGACCAAAACCCTAACCCTAGATTTCTCCCACGACCAACCGCCGCCCTCCTTCTTCCCCACTTCCCAACACCGAAACCCTAACTCCGGCGAACACTGCTCCGCCCCAACCGACGACCTTCACCGCCAACCACCACCACCATTCGACGCGCCCCGACGAGACGCGTCGATCGCCACTGCTCCGCCACCGCCCCGACGCCTACGCCGCCGTCCAGCCCCTTCGAATCACCCTGAGTTGATCGGACACGTAAGTGGCAACTTCGATTCGTGTCGTGCGAGTCTCGTCTTCACATATGAGACTCGCCAGGACACGGGCAATACTAGGGTTAGCTTGGACACGGCCAAGTCGCTTCGTGCGTGTCGTGCTAGCCTAGGATACAAGACACCTGTGTCCCTAACTGTCAGGACACAGGATGGTTTTTATATATTTTTTTTTGTGTGTTAATTAATTCGAACCTAAATAAAACTAACCTAAACTCTAACCATAACACAACTGATGGGCTGACCCCTGGCCAGCCCATCCTAATCTAACCCCCCCCCCCCCCCCCCCCCCCCCCCGCGCGCTGTGTTGGCTCGGGTTCGAGCCCGGCCACTGCTGCTTTTTCCTTTTCTTTTTCTTTTCCTTTTTCCTTTTTCTTTTTCTGTTTTATTTTTTATATATATATGTATATACTGTATTTTAACAGTATTTAATATATATGTATATATATTTTGTAGTTAGTAAATTCTATATGCATATGTTTGTATATATATATATTTTCATACGTATATATATATTAAATATATATATATATATATATATATTATATATATATACACTATATTATTAAGTGTTTTCTTATATATATATATATATATATATATATATATATATATATATATATATATATTTATATATATATATATATATATATATATATATATATATATATATATATATATACTTTATAAGTTAAGTATTTTTCCTTATATATCTATATATATTTTTTAGCATAAGTATGTATATATATATATTCTTTTGTACAAATTTACCTTATTAAAATAATAATATTTATTTTAACTGTTACCAAATTATATTTTTATTGTATTTAAATTACTGCAACCATTTGGTGTCCAAGCCTAGCATGGGTATTTGGGCTCAAATGTGTTTTCACACATTCAAGACCTGTACAAGTCATATTGGACTTGATTCATGGCCTTGGATCCTGTATTTAAACTTTGGTTCAAATTATATACATGGACAAAATATGCAGATAATTAATTATTGTGTGCAATGCTGTTTTTGATTTTCTAAAAATATTTAAAGTACTGCTAAAATTATGGAAAAATAGTTTTTAGATACTATGTTAAGTTAGCTAATTTAGTATAATTTTTTGTAGTATTTAACTTACTGTTTTGCCACTAGTTTGGCATATGAAACCAAAACTTATTTTCTGTATACTTAGGAAAACTGATTTTTTATAAAATATTTGTACTGGTTAATAAATTCCAGAAAAATTATAATAAATTTCTATGATTAACAAAGATCACTTTGATACTTTACTTTAAGAAAAACTAGGCTTTTTGCCTATCTCAAAAATTGTTAGAACACCATGGTCTTTTGATTTATTTGTTGATTAATTACGACTTATAGCTTTTGTGCTATTTTTTAGTTTTAGTCGTGTTAAACCTCATCCCTCACTAGTGTAAAGACCCTAGAAAGTTAGTTAACATAGTGTGTCACCCCCACATTGGTCTCCTATGCCAAGTCATCATTTTGGCTAGGTGTCCAGTCACAAGTCGTGTCGTACCAATTAGTGTTCTCGTATTTTAGCTTAGTGTAAAAGCTAAGTTATTGCATTTATTTCTACAGTGACGAGTTACTGGACATCCATAGCACTGTTATCGCAGCTTGTTTTATTTTGCTTTGCTAGAGGCAAGTACTTTCTACGAACTTTACATACTGCTATAACAATAAACTGTGATTTACCAACCATATTAAATTCTGATTCTTGGGGTAGCAAGTTAGAACTTTACATGTTGTATTACTTTCAGTCTCTACCATGCTTATACCGTATCTCATATCTCTCACATGTTTAAATAACGGGTTAAGGGGAAACTGTTAGTATTGTACGTGAACATGACCCCCTTCTCCGTATGTATTTACCGCGCTCGATGACATTTTATATGTGACCTTGCCGTATGTTCTGATCCCGCGTTTGTGTATGGATATACACCGATGCCGTTCGTGCACGTATGTACACACCAGAAAAACTTGATATGTACCGCTGTACATCCTATACACCTATTGACCGATTCACGTACATGCTACGGTTTTAAACTTTTAAACTACATGTTGTTAAAAAGAACTGATTAACCCATGATATGCCATGATTCCAGTTTATTACATTCCTGTTCATGCTTCGTATATTTAGTTTGCTAGAATCAGTACTTGCTCCCGTCCTGACAGGATAACGTTGTAGGTATCCTTACTGAGGAGGAGTTACTCTGTGACACATACTATGGAGATACTGCCGAGGACCCGGCTCTGCTTTACGAGGATGTTCCTGCAGGGAACCTTGCCTAGTTGTCTTTTGTTTACTTAAACTTTTGAGAGTAGACATGTATTAGACTATATCTTTTGTAACTGGACATGTATCCAGTTTTACTTTACAGTTCACTTGTACTTGGACATTTCACTATATACGACGACTTTTGTGTTTAGAGCATTTATGATTCTTCTTCAATTATAGAACTGTTAGCACATTTTAGTCTTATCCTGTTGTCTTTAGAACAGCTTACTATGTTTTATCTCAACGTAGGCTGGGCATGACTCGGCCTGGCCCAACAATTTGAGTAGCGGGTCGTGATATATTTTTAGTGGTGGCCCATGCAGGTCCTGACTAAACTGTTTGGTTACGTTATTGTACCAAGCATGCCTGCAATTAGGAACTTAAGGTAATTAGACAACATTAGGAGAGACGCTTAGAACACCTAGAGGAATGCTAGGATTGCAACATAGGAAATACATCACATGTTTGCTATTATAATTAGATTTTCTTGCCTATGATTGCTTACTTTAAATAAGTCCTTATAAGTCTTTTTATGTGTAATTTAGATGGTGCTTACTCGTTCATCCCAGTATGTTACCCCCGAGAATGGGGCCCTCCTTATCCAGTCAGCTGACCAGTCGACTGATACACCTCCACCTACCACCCTCCCCCACTCCACAGATCCACAGACCCAGATACCACCTTCCACATCACAGGCCCGGCAGGACCCGATACTTCCACCATCCCCTATCACTATACCCACCCAGGCTTCCATCACACTCGACGGGACCCAGCTGCTCACACTGATCCAGGGGTTCCTAACAACCCATCAGGAGCAGACTACCCTACTCCGCCAGAGCATGGAGCGTTCTGAGGGACGTCCCGTGGTCCCACCACATGTAGAGCCACGGCAGTGAGCGGGGACGATCAAGGACTTCATGGGTCTGAATCCCAAGGAGTTCTCAGGGACTGAGGGCATAGTAGTAGCAGATGACTGGCTAGATTCGGTAGAGAGGAAGCTTCTGGGAGTTAGGATGCCGGATGACCTCCAGGTCGAGGCAGCGAGATTTCTGCTGATAGACTTAGCAGGAGTCTGGTTCCGGAATGAGCCATTGTTTGCGAGAGGTAGAGCCACTTGGGACCAGTTCAAGATCCAGTTCAAGAAGAAATTCTTCTCGACCACTGCTAGAGTAGCCATGGGGCTACGATTCCAGAACATCCAGCAGGGGAACCGTTCTGTTGATGACTATGCGGCAGAGTTTAGTCGCCTGAGCCGTTTTTCTCCTAGTCTGTTTGCTGATCCAGAGGAGATGACCCGTAGGTTTTGCCATGGTCTAGTTTCAGACATTGGCATCCTTATAGTGGCGAACGGTACGACTGACTACTACCAGAGCCTAGAGTTGGCCCGGAGTATTGAGGAGCGTCTTCTGTCATGCAAGAGGTCGACTTCTGTACATCATGAGGGACCGTCCAAGCGTCAGGCTTTCCAGCAGAGAGCACCGACGCCGCCCCAGCAGACTTACCGTCCCTCTACATTACATCACCCGACCCCGCCAGTTAGAGCTCCGGGACCCCGGCAGCAGCAGCACCAGAAGGGAGCTTTATGTGTATACTGCAAGAGACCAGGCCACGACTCTTTCGTCTGCAGGAAGAGGTTGGGTCAGTGTTTAGCTTGTGGGTCTGCCACCCATCAGCTTCGAGAGTGCCCAGTAGCGAAGACTAGAGGACCGCTTCCGACTCAGCAGCAGAGGTTCGGGCAGCATCTGCAGCAGCAGAAGGGACCTCAGGGGAGAGTTTATAGTCTAGCCATTGAGCCAGAGCCGGAGCAGGTTTCGGAGCCAGATTACTTAGCTGACGTCATTACAGGTCATGTTTATTTGCATACTTTTCTAGCTCTATGCTTATTTGATTCTTGTGCATCTCATAGCTTCCTATTATTAGAGTTTATGCAAGAACATCATTTAGTATCTATACCTACTGCGGAGATTAGTAGAGTAATAACGGGAGGAGGACCAGTGCCTATTAGAGCTAGCTATAAATGCTCTATTATGATAGTCGGAAGAGAGTTCGAGGGGCGATTCTTTGTGATGCCACTCTCCGGTTATGATATCATATTGGAGATGGACTGGCTTAGCTATGCCCATGCATCTATAGATTGTCATGAGGATAGTATTTTGTTCAGTCCTCCAGGCACAGTACCATTCAGTGTTAGGAGGACAGGGCCGGAGATCAGCCTAGAGCCGAACTGTTGTGCTACAGTCGGGGATGCAGCACCGCCACACCCTATCATTAGGAAGTTTATGGATGTATTCCCAGAGGATCTTCCAGGACTTCCGCCTGACAGAGATGTAGAGTTCACTATAGATCTAGTACCGGGTTCATCACCAGTATCCCGGGCTTGCTATAGAGTGAATCCCAAGGAGGCCATAGAGATGAAAGAGCAGATTGATGACCTGTTGAAAAAGGGTTTCATTCGATCCAGTGCTTCTCCATGGGGAGCGCCAGTGCTCTTTGTGCCTAAGAAGGATGGTACAGTCCGGTTGTGTATTGACTACCGGGCCTTGAATGCCATCACTATCAAGAACAAATATCCTCTGCCCAGGATAGATGATTTGTTCGACCAGTTGAGCGGGGCAAAGGTGTTTTCCAGGATAGACTTGAGATCCGGGTACCACCAGGTGAAGGTTAGGCCAGCAGACGTCCAGAAGACGGCGTTCAATACGAAGTACGGGCAGTACGAGTTTCTGGTGATGCCATTTGGTCTCACAAATGCGCCAGCTATCTTTATGAACTTGATGAATAAGACATTTCACCAGTATCTGGATAAGTTCGTCGTGGTGTTTATCGACGACATCCTGATATACTCGAAGACGCCAGAGGAGCATGCAGAGCACTTGAGGATAGTTTTGGGGATTCTGAGGCAGGAGAGATTGTTTGCCAAATTGTTGAAGTGCGAGTTCTTTTTAGACCGAGTGGAGTTTCTCGGCCATGTAGTCACTGGAGATGGAATCTCGGTGGATCCCAAGAAGATTACTGCAGTTGAGACGTGGAAGGCTCCGACGTCAGTTTCAGAGATCAGGAGTTTTCTGGGTTTAGCAGGCTATTATAGAAAGTTCGTCCAGGACTTTGCTAGGATAGCTGAACCCATGATGAAGCTGACGCGGAAGGACGCAGAGTATATTTGGTCTGAGGACTGCCAGACAGCATTTGAGGAGCTGAAGAGAAGACTGACGACCGCTCCAGTTCTGACTTTACCTTCAGGTTCTGGAGGTTTCACCATATACACTGATGCTTTTGGGAAAGGGCTAGGATGTGTCCTACAGCAGCATAGGAAAGTGATTGCTTATGCATCTAGGCAATTACGGACTCATGAGAAGAATTATCCTACCCATGACCTAGAGTTAGCTGCGGTGATCTTTGCACTCAAGTTATGGAAACATTACTTATACGGAGAGCGTGTGGAAATCTTTACTGACCACAAAAGCTTGAAGTATGTGTTCACGCAGAAAGAGCTGAACATGAGGCAAAGACGATGGCTGGAGTTGATGAAGGACTTCGACATCGATTTACAGTATCACCCCAAAAAGGCAAATGTGGTAGCGGATGCGCTGAGCAGGCATCCGATGGCATGGTACATGATGGTTGATCGGCATTTGCGGGAGGATCTGGAGAAGCTCAGTATCGAGCTAGTTCGGCCAGGATCAGTGATATAGATGATGACGCTTAACATTCAGTCAGGTTTGATGGAGCAGATCCGGGAGGCACAGTCTACAGATGAGAGCCTTCGCAGACTTCGACCCCAGGCATTAGCTGGATTGCTGGATGACTTCACTATAGCAGAGGATGGATCCCTGAGGTATGGCAGCTGATTGTGCGTGCCGAAGGGAGAGCTGGTAGAGGCAGTCTTGCAGGAGGCGCACCGATCGAGATATTCTATTCACCCTGGTGCTAACAAGATATACCGTGACTTGCGGGAACATCTTTGGTGGTACGGGATAAAGAGGGATGTATCACGTTTCATTTTGAGATGCCTAGTTTGCCAGCAGCTCAAGACGGAGCGCCAGAGGCCAGCTGGTTTGTTGCAGCCGTTACCCATTCCCGAGTGGAAGTGGGAATATATTACGATGGACTTCGTTTCAGGGCTTCCTCGTTCCCAAGGAGGGAAGGATGCCATCTGGGTCATCGTGGACAGGCTGACGAAGTGTGCGCACTTCATACCCTTCAAGGTGGGGCTTTCCACCGAGAAGTTGGCGGAGCTATACATGCAGCAGATAGTTCGCCTACACGGAGTGCCGGTGAGCATCGTGTCAGACAGAGACAGCATATTTACATCCCACTACTGGAGGAGCTTGCAGGAAGAGTTGGGCAGTAGGCTTAAGTTCAGTATGGCGTACCACCCACAGACAGATGGGCAGTCCGAGATGACGATACAGACACTGGAAGATATGCTGAGGACCTGCGTACTGGACTTCGGAGGATCATGGGAGAGCCATCTGTACTTGGTAGAGTTTTCATACAACAACAGCTACCAGGCCAGTATTGGTATGTCTCCTTTCGAGGCGCTATAAGGGCGACGATGCCGTACACCGCTCTTTTGGGATGATATCGGAGACAGAGTTATGCTTGGGCCAGAGATGATCACGGATGCAGCAGAGAAAGTCGGGATGATCAGAGACAGGCTCAGAGTAGCTCAGGACAGGCAGAAACACTGGGCTGATGCTAGTCGCAGACCGATGGAGTTCGCAGACGGTGATATGGTGCTAGTGAAGATATCACCTACTCGAGGGACGATCCGGTTCGGACGAGGAGGGAAGCTGAGCCCCAGATACATCGGGCCATTCGAGATACTTGGCAGGATCGGAGAGGTAGCTTACAGGGTTGCACTTCTACCCAACCTAGCAGGAGTTCACGACGTCTTTCACGTATCTCAGCTGAGGAGATATGTTCCAGACCCCAGTCATGTGCTAGATCATTCAGAGTTGGAGGTCGGACCGAGCCTTACAGTTTCTGAGCAGCCAGTGAAGATATTAGACAGGAGAGAGAAGAGGCTGAGGAACAAGGTTATACCCCTAGTACGAGTAGCTTGGAGCCGTCACTCCCCAGGTGAATCTACTTGGGAGAGGGAGTCGGACATGAGGGAGAGATACCCTTACTTGTTCAATCCAACCACTGCAGGGGAACCACCCGTTCCCGCTTGATACCTTAGAGGTTAGTTTCGATCGCAGCCTTAGTCATTTTGTTGCATTGCTTGCTATGTTAGAATATTATTAGATCTTTAATCCTTGTGAATTTCGAGGACGAAACTTTTCAAGGAGGGAAGACTTGTAAGCCCCTGTTTTTTTCAATTTTAGTTTTATTAGTGCTAATTAATTTTTAATGATAATTTTTAGCCTTAAAATAATTATTAGGATTTTTAGGAATTTTTCTATAATTTTTAAATGAGTTTTAAATATAAAAATATCACTTTGCAAATTATTTGGAATTAATTAAATAGGTTCTGCAATTTTTAGATTTGTTTTTATATCGGTTTGTAATTAAGGAAATGTTTTTAATTTAGAAATCCAATTTCTGTTTTGCAAATCCTCACTGATAATTCCTTTATGCAAATTCCTAAAACTAAGGGGCCTAGCTGCTAATTACCAAACCCCCCCCTCTCTCACACGACAGCTCTCTCTCTCTCCTCTGACTCTCACCAACCCCACTGCCCCGACCGACCATGACCGGCTGCCCCCGCCGAATCCGGCTGCCCCCACCGCCCTAAAACCCTATTTAAACCCCCCACACTCCCAGACCAAAACCCTAACCCTAGATTTCCCCCACGACCAACCGCCGCCCTCCTTCTTCCCCACTTCCCAACACCGAAACCCTAACTCCGGCGAACACTGCTCCGCCCCAACCGACGGCCTTCACCGCCAACCACCACCACCATTCGACGCGCCCCGACGAGACGCGTCGATCGCCACTGCTCCGCCACCGCCCCGACGCCTACGCCACCGTCCAGCCCCTTCGAATCACCCTGAGTTGATCGGACACGTAAGTGGCAACTTCGATTCGTGTCGTGCGAATCTTGTCTTCACATATGAGACTCGCCAGGACACGGGCAATACTAGGGTTAGCTTGGACACGGCCAAGTCGCTTCGTGCGTGTCGTGCTAGCCTAGGATACAAGACACCTGTGTCCCTAACTGTCAGGACACAGGATGGTTTTTATATATTTTTTTGTGTGTTAATTAATTCGAACCTAAATAAAACTAACCTAAACTCTAACCATAACACAACTGATGGGCTGACCCCCTGGCAAGCCCATCCTAATCTAAACCACCCCCCCCCCCCCCCCCCCGCGCGCGCGCTGTGTTGGCTCGGGTTCGAGCCCGGCCCCTGCTGCTTTTTCTTTTTCTTTTCCTTTTTCCTTTTTCTTTTTCTGTTTTATTTTATATATATATATATATATATATATATATATATATATATATATGTATGTATATATATATTAGTATATATATATGTATATACTGTATTTTAACAGTATTTAATATATATGTATATATATTTTGTAGTTAGTAAATTCTATATGCATATGTTTGTATATATATATATATTTTCATACGTATATATATTATATATATATACACTATATTATTAAGTGTTTTCTTATATATATATATATATATATATATATAATATATATATATATTGTATATATATATATATATATATATATATATATATATATATATATATATATATATATATATACTTTATAAATTAAGTATTTTTCCTTATATACCTATATATATATTTTTAGCATAAGTATGTATATATATATTCTTTTGTACAAATTTACCTTATTAAAATAATAATATTTATTTTGACTGTTACCAAATTATATTTTTATTGTATTTAAATTACTGCAACCATTTGGTGTCCAAGCCTAGCATGGGTATTTGGGCTCAAATGTGTTTTCACACATTCAAGACCTGTACAAGTCATATTGGACTTGATTTCTGGCTTTGGGTCCTGTATTTAAACTTTGGTTCAAATTATATACATGGACAAAATACGCAGATAATTAATTATTGTGTGCAATGCTGTTTTTGATATTCTAAAAATACTTAAAGTACTGCTAAAATTATGGAAAAATAGTTTTTAGATACTATGTTAAGTTAGCTAATTTAGTATAATTTTTTGTAGTATTTAACTTACTGTTTTGCCACTAGTTTGGCATATGAAACCAAAACTTATTTTCTGTATACTTAGGAAAACTGATTTTTTTTTAAAATATTTGTACTGGTTAATAAATTCCAAAAAAATTATAATAAATTTCTATGATTAACAAAGATCACTTTGATACTTTACTTTAAAAAAACTAGGCTTTTTGCCTATCTCAAAAATTGTTAAAACACCATGGTCTTTTGATTTATTTGTTGATTAATTACGACTTATAGCTTTTATGCTATTTTTGAGTTTTAGTCGTGTTAAACCTCATCCCTCACTAGTATAAAGACCCTAGAAAGTTAGTTAACATAGTGTGTCACCCCCACATTGGTCTCCTATGCCAAGTCATCATTTTGGCTAGGTGTCCAGTCACAAGTCGTGTCGCACCAATTAGTGTTCTCGTATTTTAGCTTAGTGTAAAAGCTAAGTTATTGCATTTATTTCTATAGTGACGAGTTACTGGACATCCATAGCACTGTTATCGCAGCTTGTTTTGTTTTGCTTTGCTAGAGGCAAGTACTTTCTACGAACTTTACATACTGCTATAACAATAAACTGTGATTTATCAACCATGTTAAATGCTGATCCTTGGGGTAGCAAGTTAGAACTTTACATGTTGTATTACTTTCAGTCTCTACCATGCTTATACCGTATCTCATATCTCTCACATGTTTAAATAACGGGTTAAGGGGAAACTGTTAGTATTGTACGTGAACATGACCCCCTTCTCCGTATGTATTTACCACGCTCGGTGACATTTTATATGTGACCTTGCCGTATGTTCTGATCCCGCATTTGTGTATGGATATACACCGATGCCGTTCGTGCACGTATGTGCACACCAAAAAAACTTGATATGTACCGCTGTACATCCTATACACCTATTGACCGATTCACGTACATGCTACGGTTTTAAACTTTTAAACTACATGTTGTTAAAAAAAACTGATTAACCCATGATATGCCATGATTCCAGTTTATTACATTCCTGTTCAAGCTTCGTATATTTAGTTTGCTAAAATCAGTACTTGCTCCCGTCCTGACAGGATAACGTTGTAGGTATCCTTACTGAGGAGGAGTTACTCTGTGACACATACTATGGAGATACTGCCGAGGACCCGGCTCTGCTTTACGAGGATGTTCCTGCAGGGAACCTTGCCTAGTTGTCTTTTGTTTACTTAAACTTTTGAGAGTAGACATGTATTAGACTATATCTTTTGTAACTGGACATGTATCCAGTTTTACTTTACAGTTCACATGTACTTGGACATTTTACTATATACGACGACTTTTGTGTTTGGAGCATTTATGATTCTTCTTCACTTATAGAACTGTTAGCACATTTTAGTCTTATCCTGTTGTTTTTAGAACAGCTTACTACGTTTTATCTCAACGTAGGCTGGGCATGACTCGGTCTGGCCCAACAATTTGGGTAGCGGGTCGTGACACGCACTCACCGCGTTAGCTTTAGAAACTCTGTTGTTCTCGGATTTCTGTCTTTCCTTCGATTCGAAGGTGTTTTTGAATCTGTTCCAGTGAGAAATCCTGAGAGCTGTGAAGTAGTTTCTTCCGATAACTATTCTAAGATGCTGGCAATTTAGTGATTATAGCACCAACTTGGAATGGTTCCGAAAGTTCTATCTTCACTGTCCTGAGTTTATTGATTAGAACTTGTAGTTCGTGTACTTGGACGAGTATAGGCTTTGTATCAATTATTTTGAAATCAAAATACTTTGATATAAGAAATTTCTTTGTACCTTCTTCTTCTGCTCTGAATTTGAAATCCAGAGCCTTCCAGATGTCGATCGTCGAAGGATTTTCTGTATAGAGGTCGTACAGTCTGTCCGGCAGGGTGTTCAGAATGTGACCACGGCATAGCAGTTCGTCCTCTTTGTGCTTTTTGTGTTCTGCCTTGACTGTATCAGAATCTGTTGGTGTGGATTCTGGAATAGGTGACAGATCTGGGTCGAGGACGTAGTAGATCTTTAGTGCCATCAGGAGGACGATCATCTTGTCCTGCCAGCGTGTGAAGTTCGTCCCGTCCAAGCGATCCAGTTTGACTAGATCCTGATTCATGACTTTGATGCTCGAAATTGCAGCCTCGGACGTCATTATTTGCAACACTTTAAGATTGTTAGAAATTGATTGTACTTCACTGACGAGTTCTGCGAAGTTGAAAATGTCGTTGAGGCTTGAATCGTGCATTTAGCAGCACTTTCCTTAAAGTGTTTCGGGCACTCCGGTAACGTCTTGGAGTCAGCACACCAAAACACCCAGGATAAGACAGCCTTCTGCCTGAGATTCACCAGACGTTGTGAGACACCGGCGTATGGAAGAACACCTTTCTGAAAACTTTGGAAGAGAGGAGAAAGAGAGAATGAATACTCAATTCTGTATTTTAGACTCAGAGATCTGTAGTATATATAGATGAATTCGTGTTGTTTCGTGGAGTCGCGACCCTTCCGAAACAACATTCATTCACCTGTTCGCAGGTTCATTCACCCTTTCGTTTGTCTGGGCCGCTGCAAAAATAGGAATTCTCGGGGCGCCCGAGGCCCGAGCCTACGCCGCTCGCCCGATGCCACGTTGCCTAAGTACACAAGTGCATCTACAATGCGCCACTATCGCCTCTACGCCCGAGCCCGAGCCCGAGTCGAAGCCGGAGTCGGTGTTGCCGGTAGCAACACCGGCTACATTTTCATGAAGAAGATAAAACAACAACCAATGGTCACCCACTATCAACCCCTTGGTTGTTGCACACTCCTCATGAGTGCACATACCTATTTAAGCACTCTCAAACCTTTCTCTCTTTTCGATGTAGGACTAAAGTCCCTTCTCTTTCCTTTTCATCTTTTATGAACAATAAATAGAATTTCCAACACCATTAACACATGCTTCGGCGATCGAAGCCGTCCATTTCCATGTTTGGAGTGGACAACCATTCTCATTCTGGATCAATAATAACAGAAAGTATTCGTAACTCCAAATTGTCTTTTCATATTCAGGATCAGTTTCAGCATTTTGGAGACTGTAGACAAGTTTCAAAAAATGAGGCCCTCAACTCTCTCTATAATTTTTGGTTATTTATAAGAGCACATCAAAAGTTGATCAAGGCTGTCCCATTCTTAACTTTTATTTATTTACAAGTTTGTTACTAAAAATTTTACTCAGGACTATCCATTCTTAGGTATAAAAGACAACTTTTTTTTCTCTCTTCTCCTTCTTCACAAGAAGAGAAGAACAAGAAAAAAAGAAAAAGAAGAAAAAAGAAAGAAGAACAACAAGAAGAAGAACAATAAAGAAAACAACAAGAATATATCTTTCTTCAAAAACTAGTTTTTTTTTTGCTCTCTTCTAATTTTTCATATTTTTTTTCTCCAAACCCTAGTTTATCGATGAAACCCTAGTTGTAGAAGAAATTGGGTTATCAAATATATCAAATCTATTAATCAATTTTTCTTCGTTAATAGAAAAAATTATGGATGAAACCCTAATTCTAAAAGAAATCTATTGGTTGAGCAATTTTATATCAAGACTGCCACAATTTTTGGCAATCCTAAAAGTATTGAGGACTGCCAGAAATTATGGCATTCATGAAAGGACCTTGCTATACAACAGGACTGCCACAATTTCTGGCAGCCCTAGAACTATTAAGAACTGCCAAAAATTGTGGCACTCCTGAAAGGGACTTGCTGTACAACAAGTACATTTTAGGACTGCTACAATTTCTGGCAGTCCTAAAATCGAAATGGTCGAATGAAAAAACATATGTTAGGATTTATTTCCATCTTGATAATATAGTGAAATATACATTTTAGGGTTTACTTTCATGCATTTTTTGTTAGAAAGAATGAAATAAACATGTTAGGGTTTATTTTCATGCATTATTTGTGGGGAATCAAAATGAGGAGAATGAAAATTGTGGAGAAGAAAACTAGGATTTTGATGAAAATAATGAAGAAGTAAACTAGGGTTTAGAGTGAAAAAATGGTGGAGAAGAAGATGAAGAAGATGTATAGTTTGGGGAGTAGAAAATGGTGGAGAAGAAGAAGAAGAAGAGGAAGAAGGAGAAGAAGAGGAGGAAGAAAGTTAGGATTTTGGAAGAAAGAGAGTAAAATTTGCAAATGAGAGTAAAATTTAGGGCTTGGGGGTGTGGGGTTGGGATATCCCCATGAGTATGAAAATGGAATTACCCGAGTAATTTTTCCTCAAACATGGGCTAGTCCCAATTCTGTCTAGCTCTGATCAACTTTTGATGTGCCCTTATAAATAACCTAATTTTTTTATGATGCATCAAAAATACAATATAATTTGTACTAAGCAACTCCAAGTTCTAAATTCATAACAAAGTTTCTGGATGTATTCAGAATATACTATAAACAACTGGATGCAGAATATGGATAAAAAAATTCATATGCAAAGTAGTCAAAGATAAAAAAAAATCGCTTCAACTTTGTTCCACGAAAAGAAGCAGAAAAGAAGAAGAAGAAGAAGCTATTAGAAATTGAGAGAGAGAGATGATATTAGCTTAGCAAATATTCAGTGGAAAAGGAGAGTGTGTTTTATTTTTTTTCCAGATTTTTCGTGGGAGAGAGGAGATGAAGAGGCTACTTATAAAAATGGTGATATTTTATTTTTGTATAGGTTTTATTTTATTCTCCAAGCAGTCATGGACATCCCCAGGCCCATAAATTTTTTACTAGGCTAAAAAAATGGCTGCTTCAAAAAAATGGAGGCCCCCTTGGGGGAGGAGGCCCTAGGCGATTGCCTAGCCCGCCTCCCGAGCCGCCTATGTCCATATTATTTTTTCTTATGTGACAGTTGACATAACATGTTAAATTATAATACGTGTCTTCCATGACGTGACAGTTGACATGACAAATTCTAACAAAAAAAAATAATTTTCCAATTTTTTCATATTAATGTTAATGCTAATATTATTGTTAATATTAATGTTTATGTTATATTAATATTAATATTATGGTTAATGTTAATGTTGATATTAATTTTAATGTTAATGTTAACATTAATTTTAATTCTAATTTTAAAATTTGTTATGTTAGTTGTCACATCAATATGTCATATCAGTTGTCAGGTAAGGAGGTATAATTTGGAAGAATAATTTGGAAGGACAAACAATATTATTCTAACAGAAAGCTAAGAGCATCTCCAACCCTATTGTCTTGTTAAGTGTTGTGAGTCTTAGGTGGCTCCTATGTGGCATGAGCCACAAGACAATGTCTTGTTTATGTGGCAAAATTATATCTCAAAAGACAATGAGATAGAAAAACTTTCTCCAATGCAAAGGTATTGAGAAGACAATAAAAAGTATTTTTTTCAACTTCCAAGGCAACTTTTAAGACATCTACTCATCTTCTTCTTTTTTTTCCTAATATTTTTTATTCGTAACTGATGACATGGAAGAGAAGACATTGTCAAGTGCATTGTCTAGAACAAGACAATCAACTTCACAATGTCTTTTTTAATTTTTGCCACATAACTTCACAATTGACTTGACAATTGCATTGGAGAAGAACTTTTGAATAAAATTTTGTCATTCCTATGTGGCATTAACTTTTTTCCAAAGTCACAATAGGGTTGGAGATGCTCTAAGGCAGTATTTTAAAGCTAAATATAGAAACTGGTACAGTTAACATGAGTGAGTGATGCCTCTAATTAATACATGGTTAATTAATTGTGTACCTATGGAAACAAATTGGAGTGTTCTCGCAAATTACTTTAGATGCTGAAGGTGGTCATCTCAAATCTTAATTAGAGTCGACAAGGATGCCTACTCGTGTTGGCGTGCGCCAATTCGTCCACTACTTTACTTGTGTCTAGCTACGACGACAATTTGTATTTTGCGATTCGCTTTCCATTCCTGTTGCAGTTCAAGAAGTATGTGCACTTCCTCTTTTTTATCATTTGTGTTATCCAAGTAATCTTTTTTGCTGAAATTGTTATTGTTTGGCGTTTATTCCCGCAGTTTCATCTAATGAAAAAATGTTGTCTTGTACGTGTGTATATATTGATGTAAAACCTGAGTCATCAGTACTCTCACCAGGGACGAATCCAAAAGCTGTGGCTGTATGAGCTACCATAAATTTGTATGGACTAGAAGTGGGCAAAACTCTTGTTAGCAATCACCTGAATAAAACCTGTATTATAAGCGGATTTTTTGGTACCCTACATAAATGTATAATACTTGGGATTTGTATGTGGATTTTAAGCCTGTAATATTTTAAACACATACCGTACAAAATTTTAAAAAAATATGACCAAAAAAACGTGATTGAGAAATCCAACAGTCTTACTTTCTTGACTTTTACTGCTATTAAATATTAAGACTTGGCACAATTCTCAAAAATTCCTAAAAGAAAAGAAGAAAAAGTCTCACATTAACCAAAAAAAGAAACCCAGGAGTCTTTGCACATGTTGCTTGCAACATTCAAAAAAAAACCTTTAGTTTTCCATCCTACTTTCACTTTCTTTTCTTTGTATAATGTTCCCCAACTTCTTCTTATTCATACACTGAACCCTTGTTTATAAAACAGTAGAGGTGGGTGTGCCATATATATACCGAATTTTTAGTGTCTAATTTATTCATATGAAACGTACTAAACACGAATTAAATCTAATTCAAATATTTTTTCTTAGACAAAATTTTTGACCGTATTTTACTTATATTGTGCCGAATTATACTTGTACTTTTGCCATCCCGAATTTTTTTCTTTTGCCGAATTGCTAACAAGGGCCAAAACCATACAATTTTAAAAAAAAATTATGAAAGAAAAATAAAAAACAATTTGGGGGGTGGACCCGCCCTCTGACTCTCATGAATTTGTTACAGTATATCCCTTCTCTTGAAAACAGTTTTCCTCTCGCGTCAGATTTTCTGTCTTGTTGTGAAGACCACCGATCTATAGAGTAGGTGTAGGGAACATTGGCTTCTAAACAAGAAGGTGGCTTCTCTAGCCAAATCTTTAGGATTATCGGAACCTAAGTTTTGTGTTGTTTGTAACTGGATGCTGGAATCATGTTATTATTTCTCTTTTGAATGCCTATTTTCTACCCAAATCTATTATATATATTCGTCTGAATTTAAATATTCATGGCTTCCGTAATATGATAGCTTATTGGACTGCTGGTTTTGCTAATTTGTATAGACAAAATTTTAACTGGAAATATATATATTTTTCCTAGACTTTTAGAATATATATTGTTTAACTGGAGGCAGTGAAATTAATTGTTCTCGAAAGCATCAGTCTGTCACCCCAGAAGCTGTGTAGAGAAAATCTCTATTATTCTTAGGAAAGAGCTATAAGCAAGATTAATTTGAGACATAAAAAGTAAGAATGAATAGCAAGGTGCAGGGCCGTAGTTTTAATGGCAAGGTTCTGAAAGAAACTACGAAGTGATGTCAGCGAAGTGAGATGAACGACAGTGAGTTAAATTTCAAAAATTACAAGACACAACTATCAGGCTTAATCTTTGTTAGCGGTCATAGGAGGGTTCAGAAATGATGTAGATATCTTTGTGAATGGTGCTACCACGCCAATCTGGTTTGATTCTTGGCTACTCCAAAATAGGCTTATTGACATATACGGATAACAAGTCTGCACTATCTACAATGAAGACTATACAGCTGCTACCGTCATTCAAAATAGAGAATGAAACACTCAAGCCATTAAGATAGCTAGCCTCTGAATGAGGAAATTCAGAAGATAACTAAACATAGGGATAAGAAAGAGGACATTCGGAATTTGGAAACTTAATACATCTGGAGATTTCTCACTAAAGTCTGCATATGAGGCTGAACTAAGGAAACCAAATTGATTATTGAAGTCGATTGGTGTGATGTGGTCTGGTTGTTAGAAATTTTATTGTGCCCTGTCGATTCATGAGATGAAGAACATAAATTAAATTGATTGCGGAAGCGTACCTGTATCCATTGCTAGACTTGATGGATTTTGAAGCGATCGTCTTTTTATTGGGTTCGATCTTCCAACTTGCTACGACCCTTAATGAAAGAGGAATCTGAATCCTTTGTCCCTCTCTTTCTGTTGATGGGGATGCAGAAGAGAAAAAGAGAAAGCCTCTCTTTTGGTGGCCGTATAAGTTGGGGACCATAATCCTAATGAATACATATATTTATATGTTTTGATATTTCTAATTTGGCCCCTCATCAAACTAGATTTATCTCCGGTATCTACACATTATTTTCATAACAATTATACCCTTAAGACAATTTTCTAAATAGACCACTTTAATTTGGCTTAATTATTTAGGTAGCCCAACACAATTAATTTTACATGTGTGGCCCCATATTATTGAATAATCCAACAATCTCCCACTGGGCCACATATGTAACCTTATAATTGTGCTCACCTTAGTGAGCTCATAAATTGCTATCTTAATTCGTAAAGTATATCCGGACAATCTCGTCCATTAACCTTATCAATATAGGATCAAAACAGTCTTCGACACATTTAGCGTAACTAAACCATCAATGGTCATATATACCAATATAGCTAAACGACATAGATCAATCATGTATGCGTAGCATGGAAATTACACGCAATGTGATCAATACATGTCTATTTCCAACTGGTCCTCCTTAACTTTAGTGAGATCAATACTTTAACATAATGAAAACAGAATGAACTGAATTTTCATATATCTGATCAGATAAATATCCAAAATACTTTAATACATAAATGTGTCCAAAACCAAATAGCACCCAAATACATAAAATACAAACTTCCACTGTATTGCTATATTCTTAATTAAGATAGCACCCATATGAGCAGTATGCTCATGAAAGACCCTGGATGATAATGCTTTTGTGAGCGGATCCGCTAACATGGAGTTTGTCCTAATGTGCTATATGGACACTTTTACCATTCTGAATTCTTTCCTTCACAACTATAAATTTTATGTCAACATGATCCTTTGACTTATACAAGTTCTTGTTGTTATTAGAATACAGTACTGCTGATTTATTGTCACACCATAATTTTATGTGGTCTTTCAACACCATACTGTAGGTGCAGCCTTGTGACAAAATTTTGCAACCATATTCCCTGAATAGATGCCCCACAGCATGTTATAAATCTTGCTGCCATGGTGAAAGAAATTATGAGTGCGTGTTTGACACTCATCCAAAATATATCTCCATTAGTCAGCATAACCTGATGTGGATCTCCTACTGCGTTGGCATCCAACAAAATCGGAGTCGGAATACCTTATGATCTCCAGAATTATCCGATCTCCTACAAAGAGCATATAATTTCTTGTTCTCTATTAATTACTTAAGTAGTTTGGCTGCTACCTAATGATCCATCCATATTTGCTTAAATATCTGCCTAACATCCTAATATATACGCAATATCCTGACGGGTACATACTTGAGCATACATTAGACTCCCTACAACTGATCATGAAAGAAAAATCTATTATATTTTCTTAATTTCAAGGCTATTCTTAGGGCACTGATTGAGACTGAACTTGTCTCCTTTAGCGACTGGGGTGTCACCTGGTTTGTATTCCTGCATGCCAAATCTTTTCAGCACTTTATCGATATAGCCCTTTTGTGATAATCCAAGAATACCTCGAGAACAATCTCGGTGTATTTGAATTCCTAATACAAAAGAGGCGTCACCAAGATCTTTCATCTCAAAGTTATTTGATAGGAATTTCTTAGTGTCATGCAATATGCCTATATCATTTGTGGCAAGCAGTATGTCATCAACATACAAAACCAAAAAAATAATATTACTCCCACTGAATTTGTGATACACACAATCTTCAACAACGTTAACCTCAAAACCAAACGATGTAACAACTTGGTAAAATTTATAGTACCACTGACGAGAAGCTTGCTTGAGTCCATAAATGGATTTTGACAATTTGTAAACCATATTATTTGGATCTTTTGACACAAAGTTTTCTAGCTGCACCATATAAATAGTTTCGTCAATGTTACCATTGAGAAACGTCGTTTTGACATCCATTTGATGTAACTCAAGATCAAAATGTGCAACATGTGCTATGATTGTTTTAAAGGAGTTTTTCAAAGATATCGAAGAGAAAAAACTCTTTAAAATCAATCCTAAAATTTTGAGTAAAGTCACTAGTTACAAGATATACTTTATACCTCTCCACATGACCGTTCGAATCCTTCTTGGTTCTAAATGTCCATTTGCAACCAATGGATTTCATACCTTTTGGTAATGGGACAAGTTCTTAAACTTTATTGTCTTGCATTAACTTATACTCCTTATTTATTGTATCAATCCACTTTGAGAACTAGAACTTTTCATGGCCTGACGGAAGTTGATTAGATCATCTTCCAGTATCCACAGTCTTTCTCACGTTCCTAGAGAAATATGACAATATTATCCGAAATTATATTTCTCCTTTCTCTGGTAGACCATCTTAATATTACCGGTTCTTGAGGTTGTTGAGTTTGTTCCTTAGGAATAATTACCTAATCTTGAATGGGGTGCCGCGCTACGTTGTCGTTGTTAAGGTATCTCAACAATGACTTATAGAGGTAATTCGACATTGTCTTATTGAGACTCCGAATTCACTTCTTGATCATGATAGGTATAGAATCCTGCACATCGTCAAAAGTGATAGTAGGAATCGTAATTGATTCCTTCTCAAAGACAAAGATCCTGACTTTATTTCTCCCCCAAACGCAACATCCTCAAAAAATATTATACTTCTCGTCTCAAAAAAAAATTTTAGTGTGGGACCGTATCATTATTAACCTCTCGATTTGTCAGCATAGCCAATAAAGTAGCTGCTTACAATTTAACTTTGGTCTATCTTCCCTTTACACATTCAATACAGACATTAAAGTCTATAAAGCTAATGGAATCCAAATTCCATCAGACACAAGTCGTCCAACTTTATTTTTAGAGATGTGACCTAATCGCTTATGTCAAAATGAGACTAAAAAAATTATTGTTAATTTTGCGTTTAGTACCACATGAATCCACTTGCAAGGTTTCATTGTAAGATGCAATAGTTTCAAGTAAATATAAGTTATCATAAACCTTAAGGGAACCGTTACCAATAATATTTGAATTTAAAGATAGACTAAACTTATTGTTTCCAAATGAACAATGGTAACCAGATTTGTCCATTAAGAAAACTGAAACTGAATTTCGTCTAAAAGACGGTACAATAAAAGTGTCTATCAAATCCAAATAATAATCGGTTCCTAAAAATAACCTAAAATGTCCTATTGCTTTTACTTCTACCGATTTGCCGTCACCCACATAGATGTATCTTTCACCATCAATTGGCTTCGGTAGCTCAGACAACCTTGTCTATAAACACTAATGTGGGTAGTAGCACCAGAATCTAGCCACCGTGAGTTTCTTGGTACTAAAGCTAAATTAATCTCAGAACAGACCAAATTTAGAAATGTACGTTTCTTTATACGTCATGCGTGGTACTTTGTACATTTCTTTCTTATGTGTCCCACTTGTCACAAAAGAAACAACCTTTAGTTTTATATTGTTGTTTCATTTGAGCTGGACCCTTAGCAGCTACTATATTCCTTTTTTTTTGTCCTTAAAGTTTATCCCATTAAACATAAAATTTAAATTCTTATTGACAGATATTCTAACAACATTAACTGTAAAGAGAACAAAACAACAAAAATGACATGCTCTAATTAATAACCAAAGAGTAAAATATAGTCAAACAAATTCAAATAATGGTGAACCCCATCTCAAGATACCTAGTACATCATTAATATCAAGTCTTTGGACAGTGATATTAATTGTAAGTGGTACTCTTGGTGTAATGATCAAACGTTGACAATAAGTCATGTCAAATAATAAGCCTATCTTTGGATCGGGTTATTATTCACATATAAACCTTACAATTGTCACACATTTATCACTACAAGTATGTGTGCAATTCGGCCAAGTATTAACCTTCCTTTGGGCCGACTAATACCCGCATGAATATACACACACAAACATCCGACATCTCTCATAGGCTATCTACGCAAGAGAGGTCACTTTGGTGACATCTTGTTTCAATGAGCCTACTTAGAATATTATACAACTATTGCTAGTCACAAAAGGTACCAAAAATTTGTATGTTGACTAAATTTTACAAAACTGAATCATGTTCAAATCCTTCTGCTTATTTAAATTAAATAAACATAAATCCTTATATACTTGCATATTTTTAAAATATTACAACTCAAATAAGATAATCATAAGCATGTGAATCGCTTTACATGATTCAAACAAATATTCTTAATTTGACTAAACTGAGCATTGTCAACATAATAAAATTCACGTAATATTTTACTGAAGATATGGACTAATAGATTGCTTCAAATAATCCATAAAGATTATATTAAAATAATATGTTGAAGAAATGTACGTCAATAGATTACATCAAATATTTGACTTAGAACATAAATTTATTGGAAACTAAATTTATGCCAAACATAAAATTGTCTATATTTGATTCCAATTTGTCCTCCAATGATCAACTTAGATTGAAAAACACTCTAAATTAAGTAACACCAAATATCTATCAGCATGAGTAATTAGAATCTAACCGACATTCCATATTATCACATGCGTCCATATCTAATATTTAAGCATGAACTGAGAGATCATTACTATATATAAATTATGAATTCTATCAAGATTTTCTTAATATGGCGATCAAATCAACGAAGGATTGACAGCAAATCAATGTACTTGTAAGCAATGGAGAACCATGTATGCAAAAAAATAAAATAAATAAATTATGATGTGCAAACATGTTGGAACAGTTGTTTATGTACGGAAACAATTCAGAAGTAGAAGACATGATCCCAATAGTTGTTCTCTTTATTTAGCCATCTAGTACAACACTAAGAAAATATATAAATTATATTTCACCACAAATTATAACCTACCATGTGTAGTACTGCCAACAATTTTGATCAAACAACACAAACATAAGTGCCATCCTAGTCCATTAATTATAGATGTATCGTTTGGATACATGTCCAGCATGATCTGGCCGGAACAAATATCTGAATTTTTTATCATGACAATTGATTTAAATACAATATCATAAACCAATTATCAATAAATAAAAATTAGGGATCTACTAACCTAATGTGTTTTTCCTCAATGGATCATAAAAAATTGATCGAACAATCCGATACCTAAATTAAATTAGATCCAATGATCTAGGGTTTCTGAATCCAACAAAAAATTAAATTCTAAAACTTCGATCTCATAAATCAAACAGGTAGGCTCTGATACCACTTGTTAGAAATTTTATTATGCCCTGTCGATTCATGAGATGAAGAACATAAATTAAATTGATTGCAGAAGCGTACCTGAATCCATTGCTAGACTTGATGGATGTTGAAGCGATCGTCTCTTTATTGGGTTCGATCTTCGAACTTGCTACGACCCTTAATGACAAAGAGGAATATGAATCCTTTGTCCCTCTCTTTCTGTTGATGGGGATGCAGAAGAGAAAAAGAGAAAGTCTCTCTTTTGGTGGCCGTATAAGTTGGGGACCATAACCCTAATAAATACATATATTTATATGTTTTGATATTTCCAATTTGGCCCCTCATCAAATTAGATTTATCTTCGGTATCTACACATTATTTCCATGACAATTATACCCTTAAGGCAATTTTCTAAATAGACCACTTTAATTTGGCTTAATTATTTAGATAGCCCAACACAATTAATTTTATATGTGTGGCCCCATATTATTGAATAATCCAACACTGGTTTCCAAGATATTGTGATAAAATTCATATGGCAGCTAAAGAGCAATCTATGGAATACTACAGACAAGAGATGGACTAGCACACTATGAAGATATAGAAATGTGTACCATGTCACCATGCATATGAGATTACAGACAAAATATTCTTCAACTGCAGGTATGTATCCACAATATGGCAGATTTTAGTGCCTCTATGATGATAACAGATAATGAAAACCTAAGAGAGACTACTAGGGATAGCCTAATGATAAGTAGCAAAGGAATGAAAGAGTACACCCTGATCAGACAGATACTGAATAATACTCTTTCGCACGTTTGGCGAGAAAGAAACATAAGAAATTTCAATAAGGAGAGCATAAGATACTTCAAACTCGTCGAAGGCACCGACTAGGTCTAGGTCGGGTCTAGGTCGTCGGGGATCCGAGGATATTGTGTAGCCGCGGGTCTCTTCTAGATGTCTGGAGGTCCTGTAAAACCAAAATTAAAAATAAATTACTATAAACCCTAAATAAAAAGAGAAAAATTGGGAGAAAAAGGATGCAGACTGTGGATTCATATAGAATAAACCCTAGTCGTACGGGTTTTTGTTGCCGTTGCCGGCACGGTGACCTTTCTATTTGTGTCGGAAAACTCCCTCACCTCCCCCATTCCCATTGTCCACTCGTCCAGCTTCCCCTTCCTCACAAGCACCACCACCATCCCTTCCTCTCGAGATTTTTCCAACCCTTTGCTCGAAGTCAACGGTCGATGACGACGACCGCGTCGGCACTATAAGAAAATGCATGTTCAGCGACATAAGCAATATGTAGCACAAAGTTAGATTTGTGTCACTTAAAAAGCATTTCTGCGACATACCAGACTATGTCGTACACATGTCGTTGTAGCCTTGTCTGGAAAAGTCTTTAGCGACACGAAAGCATCCATGTCGCAGAATGTAATCACTTTTAGCGACATATCATAATTTTTATTTAAAATAACTTTTGGTGACATGTATCTTGTGTGTCGCAGAAGGCGATACATTGGCAACATAACACATGTCGCCAAAAGTCCAGTTCTTAATTTATTTGTTTTAAGTATAAAAATACTTCCTGCTACACAATTTAATGTCGCAAAAACTAATGTAGCCAAATATAAATATACTTCATGCTACACAATTTGATATCGCAAAAGCTAATTTTTAAATTTTTAAATTTTTATATTAATTTTTATTTTCACACATTTTCCAACATAAATGTAAAAATCTTATTTCGAAAATAACTTACAACCATTAAAATTCGTATTCAAAGAACTTGAGAATAAGGAGCAACAAGTTAACAACATGATATCCAATATAATGTCTTTAAACATCTCTTCATAAAATAATCCAATAATACAACATTTTACAACTACAAGTAGCTCATTTAAAAAGAAATGTATTGTATTCCACAAATGTACTATATTCCAGCTAGACAAATATAGTGTAAACAAAAATACATGAATTGAATGTCTTCCCAAAAGATTAGCCTACAATAGATCTCATGATATGAATGTCTTCCCCAAAAATTGGCTTCTTGTCTATGTGATCCCGCGAACAAAAATTAAAGAAAAAAATTGTAACTAAAACAAAACATATACAAAATGTCCATGTGGGCTTTGTTCTTAATGTTTTCGTTGTACTGACCGAGAAATTTACACTAATACGAGGTGAGATTGGTTAATATGTCATTATGTCAGTTTATTAAGGGTGTTAACTACTAAGGAAGCCAACAGGATAATAAAGCAAATCATGTAAAGTATCCTTTACGCAAATAGGAAATCAAATCAAATCAAATCAAATCAAATAGGGATCTTAAATCAAATCAAATAGGGATCTGAAAACTAAACCTTGATTTCCACGGTTGACGATGGGAGGAGAGAATCCAACGAGAGAGAGAACCGGTCGGTGCAAAATATCCCAGCGAGAGGGAGAGAGAACCCGTCGGCGCGAAATAATCCAGAGAGAGAGAACCCGTTCGGGTTTTTTAATTTTACAGGTTTTATTTCATATGTTTTTAGGTTATTATTCAATTAACAAATTATAAAAATGTATTTTTCTACATAGGTTCACGTAGTCGAACATATACTGTCTTTCTGCGACATATATCATTCATGTCATCGAATATATGGTATCTTTCTGCGACATGTACCACATGTCGCGAAAAATATAGTATCTTTCTGCGACATGTGGATGTCGCGATATGTATAGAATTTTTGGCGGGACTGATATTTTGTTTTCCTTCCGTAGAATTTATGTGGATTCTACGACATACAAGAACTCATGTCACCAATACATGTAAAAAATAGATTTTAGAGACACAAAAAATACTATGTCGATAAAACATGTTGCTAATTAAAAAAATAATTTCTTGTAGTGCGGTGACCTTGACCCTTCGACGTATGGCGACGGCCTCGAGCACGGAACACGGAGATGTCGGTCCTCAACTATTTGCCATTGATTGTAAAAGTACAGAACAGTTTTATGGGAGGACTGAACTTAGACTCACAATACAAACTCGCTTGTACAAAGAAAGCCTAGGGACGAAAACCTAGGTACAGCAGTCTAAGTACAATTGTTTATTTTAGATTCTGGAGGGTGACATAGAGGCTCGGGAAGGCGACGGCAGCCCTGCCTTACTCCTTGGACGATCGGTATGCAGCCTTGGCTCCTGTGACGAGATGGTTGGCGTTGACGAAGAAATGCTCTTCTTGCTCTCCTCGTATTGCTCTTCTGGCTTCTCTCTTTCTCTGTGTATTTTTCTCTCTGATAGCGTATATCTCTCCTTGTCTCTTCTTGCAAGGGAATGGCACCCTGCTATTTATAATAGTAGGGAGCATCATTAGGGTTTGGATGATTACCCATTCTCAAAGTGGCGGCAGCCTGATGCTTAATCAATCTGGACCATTCGTTTTAATCGTGAAGGATCGGGGCCATAAATGGGGATAGCACTGAATCCTGCGAATGATTAATGCTGATTGTTTTAAATCTTCATGATTGGTTGTGTCAAGCTTGGATCTCTCTCCACGTGTCCCATTGGCTTGATCATGAATGATATGACCTGATCTCATTAATTATGAGGATAATGTTAAATATGGTCATTGGGATCTGGTAAATCTTTGATTGATTTGCATCTCATAATTATCCTTGCTACCAGCTGTCAAGTCGTAGGGGCAATTGAATTTCTGCCACGTATCTTAATGATGGATTCTGCCAGAGCCGCATGATATCCATGAACCGCATAGGTATAGTATTTGTGAGCCGCATGGGATGGTTTCTCGATGAGCCGTATAAGTATAGTACTTGCGAGCCGCATGGGATGGCTTCTTGGTGAGCCGCAGGAAGACGATTCTTGCCAGCCGCATGAAGCTGTTCTTCACTGGAGCCGCATGGAGGTAGCCACGTGTCAATCTCGGATCGTGTCAGAGATTTTCTCCTATTCCCAAAGAGTCTGTCATTATGACAGGGCCATTATGACACTTCATGTCAGAGCCGTCAGCTGTCAAATCATGGCAGAGCATTAAATAGGGCCATTACTCGATGGCCAGCTGTGTGAAGGGGTCCCATGGGGGCACGTGGCGTTGATCGAGCCGCATATCTCTGTTGGTCGAATGTGAGCCGCATGTACTTCTGAACTGCATGCGGCTGGGGAACTCTTTGAACCGTATAGGACTGTCTCTATGTAAGCCGCATGGACTCTCCTATCCCGAGCCGCATGAGACTAAGAGTCTCTCTGACCCGCGTGGGATTGCTCCTGTATGAGCCGTATGAGACTAAGAGTCTCTCTGAACTGCATGGGACTGCTCCTGTATGAGCCGCATGGGGTTCTCCTGTTCTGAGCCGTATAGATCATCATTCTGATATTTTCCATACTTCTACAAGACCCCCTTCAAAGTTTTCAATTTACAAAATTGAAATACTTTGAATAAGAAGTATGGCCTTTGTTGACCGCATAGATGATTCAGCCACATGGGTTTATCTGGCCGCATGAGCTGTTAAGCCGCATAGACATTTTGCCACGTATTCCAGGAACGTGTGCAAATCTTCTGCATTAAATGTCCTTGATTTGCCGCCTCTTGGGGGAGGATCCCAAGGGTCAGTTTTGTTTTGACCGAAGCATTTTTCCTTTATTCTTTTAGGCGGCACGTGGATCGAGGCGTTTGTTTGATTTTTCAAGCCTCCTTCGCCTATAAATAGGAGTGATTTTATTCTTTAAGGGTTTTTTTACCTTTTCTCTTTTGTTCGTACTCCTTTTGCCGACTTCCTCTTCGTCTTCTCTCATCAAAGATTGCCAATGGCTCCCAAGAAGACTACCGCTGCTACGGGCAAGAAGGCTGCGTCATCGTCTGCGGCAGCGAAGGGCAAGAAGGCCGCGTCCTCATCGACGGCGGCGAACGTGGCGGCTCCTCCGACGGCTGACGTGCCTGTTTTTCACCCCGACGTTCACCCGCCTATTACTGGTAGGACCATCAACATGAACTGTCATGGCTACGCCGCATATCTTATGCGCGAGCCTATATTCCCAAGTATACTGCGTGTCCGACTCATGTTCGGGCCGCATGGGATATGACCCAGGCCTGAGCCGCATGAAAGTTGTTGTTTGCAGCCGCATAACTACTTCATCATCAGGGCCGCATAAGCTTATCTGGACTTGGACCGCATGAGCTCTTTCAAACTGAGCCGCATAAGCTTATTTCGAACTGAACCGTATAAGATCATTTGAACTAGACCGCATAAGCTCATCCGCACTGGACCGCATAAGCCGAACCATATAAGCTTATTCGAATTTGGACCGTATCCGTATATGCTCCTTTCGAACCGCATAAGTTCATCCGTGCTGAGCCGCATAAGTTCATTTCGAGCTGAACCGTATAAGCTTATTCGAACTGAACCGCATGTGCTCTTCCAAATTGAGCCGCATAAGCTCATTCGGACTGACCTGTATGAACTCTTTCAAACTGAGCCGCATGAGGCTATACTGAGCTAAGCCGCATGAGCATCACGTAGTTTGTATTTCAGCTATCTTTTTGACTTGTTTCTTTTGTTTTTCTTCAGTGAATCTGCCAGTAAATCCTGCGGGGGAACTTCTAGTTGGCTCGCATCAGTTCGCCTTGGGCGTGCATCGGGATGATTTAGTTCGTCAAGTATCCAAGCAGCTCCTTGTTAATGAACCTTTGGAGCGATTAACTGCTATCAGGGTTCAATCTTTCCAATTCCTTAGTGACATGATGAGCTCCGGAAAGTCTGATGGGAAGTATCTGAGACCGGCCTTCCTCTTTAGGAATGCGTTAATCATAGAAAACTCCCGAGTGCTGGATGTTTCCGAGAGTTGGAATTTTGACCTGGACGGGATGCCGATTCACATCTCCATTATGAAGCGCCATTTCCCTTTTGTGTGGTTCAACATGATCGTCTTGGACAGGCAGATGCCAGACACCCTTACTCCAGCCAGACCGGGGATGTTTGTTGGTAACATCCGTTATAACAAAACCACTGGGTCGGTGCACGCGATCAAGGATCCGGCCAGTCGATCCGTGATGGAGTTAGTTCCGGGTACCTTCATCAACACCCCCGGTCCTAACTTCTCATTCACTCAGGCTGGCACTTTCCTGAGCCAGCTTACTTACAAAGGGTCCTATCCTGTTGGCAGATTGGTACTGCCGAGTTGGTTACACCCCATTCCTCCGTGGGCTAACCTGACCTCGTGGATTCTACGGAACTACGGGAAATTTCTGCGAGAAGTCAATCTTTATGATGCTATCCGGGGTACCAGCCACGGGTTGCCCGTTAATAAGCCATTGTTCATGGCCCTTCTGGAGATGTACAATCATCGGACAGGGACTTTCTTCACCCCTATAGGGGAATTGGGGCTCGCTCTTCACGAGATGTATGCTGTCTCCAAGCTCCCCTGGGGAGACCAGCCCTTCAAAGTGTACACTCCGACGAATGAAGAGTTCCAGGATTTAGACCGACGATTCCCAGGTTTTGTCGCTGTGTATCAAGAACTATTGTGTCATCATAGCACCTGTCACCGAATGGCTATCCAGAAAAATGACAGCTCGGAAGGGGACGCTCCCCATACCAAATCTTGGGTCTCCTACCTTTTCAAATTCAGCGCTGCTGGCCGGGTTACTTCCCGGGATCGTCAAACCCCTAGGGAGGTAGAGGAATGGGTGTTGACTGCTAGAAGGTCGAAGTCCAAAAGTGACAAATTTGGAAGCCAGATTGACTCTTTCAGCTATTTTTATTATAGTACCCGGCGGCTGTCAGAGAAGGCCCTCTTAGCGGGGTTTTTAATGGTGTGGCTGCGCAATTATGTAGTCTCAGGGGGGGCAGGTTCTATCAAGAGGATCAGTCGCCACTTCATTCTTCCTGCCGTAAAGTTGGCCTTTGGGGTCAGGCTGGCTCTTCTTCCTGCTATGGTGTGCAGTATTCAGCATGGTCTCCGTGCCTTCTCGTCCAAGGTCATTGCTCGTGACGTGGCAATGGACTTTGAACGTATAGAACTTCCTTATCATTACTTGTTGGGATGGCTGCTGTTACATTATCAGTCTTTGATGAGGCCTGGGACGGGGGATGACGTTACGGACGACGACGCTTTTCTTTTCAGGTATCACCATCAGCCTTGGGAATATAGTACCATGTCGGCGTGTCGGAGGATGCTGGTGAGGGTGGACGGATATAATTTCTTTGTGTCCGTTCCCCGTTTCACCGACCAAGAAGTGAGGAGTGTTCATGTTGATGGTGTTGAACCTCCTCATTTCTTACCTGAAAAGATGCGTTTCTGGCTGCGTAACATTCGCCCGACGCATTTAGTTTACCGCAATCGCAACACTGTGTACTTAGAGCCTTACTTGCCCAGTAGATTTGTCCGTCAATTTGGGTATAGTCAGCTATTCCTCGGGCGTCCCAGTTTCCACCTGGGATTTGAAGGTAGCATTCTTGATGGTATTAGGGCATGGAGCTACTATGACACTTGTCATACTAGAACTAGCTTCTTGGTTCCTGCCGCAAACGTGATAGGGGAAATCTTGTATATGGCGTCTTTGTATCATGTTACGACAAATCCTCCTCCCCTCGATTTTGACCCGAGGACTAGCTTCATCGTGGGCACTCGCCTGGCGGAGAAGGCTATGGTGTCGAAGGCAAAGAAGAAAGGGGCGAATAGAGTTCCTACGCCCGATTCCGAGTCCTTCGACACAATTGAGGAAGACAACGAGCGGGACGACGAGGACTCTCTTTCTTCTGGTGACGAGGCAACGGCGAGTCAGCCTTCCGTCATGGCAGATGAGATGATGACGGATCAACCGTCGGTTGTATTAGATGAGGCGGTAGACCAATTGCCATCTGTACCGGAGGTAGTACGGGTAGAACTACCGCCTGTCGTGCATGGTCCCTCACGTAAGCAAGGCAGGCGTGAGTCCATTGGCGGAGGAGTAGCCTTTTCTGTGAAGAGAGCGGCGGTCGGACCCCGTAGGCTACTTATTACGGAGAGGGGTGAAGGTGCAGACGCTGTTCCGGAGGTAAGACCGAGTCGGAGCCATCTCTTTGTTGTAGTTTTCTTTTCTCTTGGAGACATGACTTAATCACTTTTCTTTGTAGGCGTCTGATGAACCGGCCTCTCCTGAACCGTCTACTGCCCCTGGAGTTGATCCGGCCCTTGCTGCTTTGATTAGCGACATGTGTGCCACGGTCCTTTCTGCGGGGGCTCTCTCGGCGGCGGCTGGAAGCTCCCAGGTTGATGAGGCCTCGGCCCGAGGTGATGAAGGTTTCCTCGGGCCCGTCTCCGAGATCGCTGAACTCCAGCAAGGCGACGCCGATCTCGTTGCATCCCTTCCCGAGGGTGCAGGGGCGGAGGAGCCTATTATACCTGACTCGAAGACTGTTGGTGAAGAGGCTGCGGTGGCTGTAGGCAAACCTCAGCCTCCACACTCCTCCACTGGTAAGATAAGCCAAATATTGACTAGTGAGGGGGCTTATTTGCTCTATCAGCATATCCTCCAAGTCAAATCGATTCATGGTTGCCTTGGCCCTACAGGTCCTGACCCTTTACTTTCCACCGCGAATGTTCTTGGGGAAGGCTCGGCCTGCCGTGATCTGGGAGAAAGGAGCGTTCCCTCTCCTTCGCCGTCTCATGTCGAGGGGCCTCCCGCCAACCCCGGGCAGATGGAAATGGAGCTGGCGATGGTTTCCACCTCATCCTCTGCTGATCATACGGCTCCGGAGATTGACCTCTCGACCCTGCCGAGCATTCAAGTTCTGCGGGCCGCTGAAGAGGAGTTGGCCGCTGTTCATGCGTCCTTCCGTACGAAGTTTGTTTCTCTGGTGGCAGGAGCGACAGATTCTGTTGCGTCTTCTTCAGCGCTGCCAGCCACACTCCCGTTGACACCGGCTTCCTCGGAGGCTCTGGACGAAGTGACGCAGTATGTGGTCGACATCTTCTACCGCCACTTAAAAAGGGACGTAGACGCTGCTATAGAACGGGGGGGGCCTTTCTCTCTATCTCTCCGGTGCGCTCGGGGTCAGGTTGCAACTTTGAAGTCCCTTCCTGGCGGGGTGGGGTTGGCTGCACTCCTGGAGCCTAAGTTGGCAGAGGCTGATCAGCTTGTGACCCAATTGTTGGCGATACGGCAGGCGGGTTTGCCTACTGCGATTGAACGGGAGCGAGGCTTCCTCATTGCTGCTCGGGATAGAATCAAGCTAGCTCGAGATACTGCCGGGCCCGTTGTACAGGGAGACCTTGACAAGTTCTCCGCTTCGTATGACAGGCTGGGTCATCGGAGTCAGGCTTGTCATGCTCGGGAAGAGTCTGCTTATCGTGGAATTGCTGACACGAAGGAGCGGATTCTCGCACTCCAGAAGGAGTTGGCCTTCTTAGAGTCAGAGCTGAAAGCTGCTCAGACGGAACAGGAGTCAATCGTTCGGGAGGCCGAGAAGGTTTCCCGATCTTCTGTTAACCTGGAGCGGTCCTTTAAGAGATTTGAGGATAACTGGCAAGCCCATGCTCAACTGGAGGACGAGGCGGTGCTGACCCAAGAGGCGGAGCGTCGAGCTACCCAGAGGTTTGAGCGGTCGGTTGCCTTGCTGACGGACCGTCTTAGGGCACTATGTGCCCCGGAGCAGTGATCAGCTTTCTGTTTTCTTTCGCTTCTCTTTTTATTTCTTTTCTTTTTGTAAGGGATGTGATCCCAAATGATGTAGCACTTTAAATTTTGAATAAATGAGCATGTTTCAACTCATCTTCTCTTTCTTGTACTTGTGTCGTTTGTGGAATTGGACTTGCTGGGGGATTATTTGTGGACCTGTTACCCCAGGCGTACCTTGGTTTTAGGTACGGATAACAAGTTTGGTCAGGATATCCGGAACAGCCATGGCAAAGTGGTCATGGGTGCTCTCGGTATTGGAAAAGAGAATGCCGTAGAGCAGCTGGGCTCCCGGGGCATGATGAGATGGTAGATTTATGCTAAGAAGCTTAGCAAGGGATATTTGTGGACCTATTATCCTTGGCGTACCCTGGTTTAGGATACGGATAATAGGATGAAAGGAAACCAACGTATTTGCTCAGAGGTTATGAGAACATGGCAAACATGAGGGTTTTACCGTAGAATCTTCCTGCTCAGAGGTAATGAAAACATGGCAGGGGAGACTTCACGGAAGATATTCGTGGTCACTAGCGGACATTTTATGGTCAACAGAGGACATTTGTGGTCAACAGAGGATATTTGTGGATCTATTATCCTTGTCGTACTCCGGTTGTGGGTACAGATAATAGGTTGAAAGGGACCGACATACTTGCTCAGAGGTAATGTGGACATGGCAAGCATGAAGGTTTCTTCGACGGAGCCTTCCCACTCAGAGGTAATAAAGACATGGCAGGAGTGGGCTCAATGAAGAGGGGGTACATAGAACGACTCAGAGGTAGGAGAACGTGGAAGTTCTATGCGAGGGGGCGGTTTGTTTTTGGTGGAAGTAAAAACGACTCAGAGGTAATGAGGACATGGCCGTTTCGGAAATTTGTGGATCGATTACCCTTTTTTGTGCACTGAAAGTACGGGTATTGGATCATGGGGGAGGATCTCCTCCAGGAAGGAAGTTCAGAGGTATGATCATACATAACTTTCTATCTGAAAGAGTGACCGGGATGTGAGTTCAGAGGCACCAGCGGGTACATGACTCGGTAATTTAGAATATTGAGAAAGTGTGAGTGCAGCGGCACCAGCGGGTACATGACTCGATAATCTGAAATGTTGTGGATGTGAGTTCAGCGGTACCAGCGGGTACATGACTCGATAATCTGAAATATTGTGGATGTGAGTTCAGCGGTACCAGCGGGTACATGACTCGATAATCTGAAATGTTGTGGATGTGAGTTCAGCGGTACCAGCGGGTACATGACTCGAGGATCTTGGAGAGAATATCGTTTAGACATAATATTTCTTCAGGAACTTGCCGTTAACGGGCAACATGAGCAAGTCTCCATTTTGTTTTGCGAGGCGGTAAGCACCGTTGGAGAATACTGTCTCAATGATAAATGGGCCTTCCCACTTTGGCTGGAACTTGCCGGCGGTCTTGTGAGTTATGACCATCGGCCTCCGGACTGCCAGGACGAGATCGTCCACCTGGAATGTTCTGATTTTAACCTTCTTATTGAAGGCTCCAGAGTTGCGTGCTTGGTATAGCTCGATTCTTTGCTGAGCCAGGAGGCGCTTTTCATCTAAGGCCTCTAACTCTTGTAGCCGGCATCGGTAGTTATCATTCATCGTCAACAGATGTGTGAGGGCGACGTGAAGTGAGGGGATCTGAGTCTCTAATGGGAGAACTGCCTCGCTTCCGTATACTAGGGAGAACGGTGTATTCCCGGTGGCTGTTCGGACTGTAGTACGGTACGCCCATAAACACTCGCCGAGCTTCTCGTTCCAGTCGCGTTTGTTGGAGGAGACAAACTTCTTGAGGAGCTTGATGATTGTTTTATTGAATGCCTCTGCCAACCCGTTCGCTGCCGGGTTGTATGGTGTCGAAGCGACATTCTGAATACGGTGCTTATCGCAGAACCGATAAAATACGTGGCTTGCAAACTGCGGACCATTATCATGGATGATCCTTCGGGGCAGTCCAAAGCGGTAGATAATGTGATGCTTAAGAAAACTGATCACGTTTAAAGTCTTGACTTCTGCGAGTGGGACAGCTTTCGCCCATTTGGAGAAGTAATCAGTGATCGCAAGTATGAAGCGATGTCCTCGGGAGGAAGGTGGGGTGATTGGACCAATGATATCCATTCCCCATGCTTCGAATGGCCAGGACGCCACTGTCGGATGTAGAAACTCGGATGGTTGGTGAATAAAGTCCGCGTGGACTTGGCAGGCTTTGCATTTTCTAGCATAATCTATCGCATTTGCCACCATCGTGGGCCAATAGTAGCCCATTCGTCGAAGGCGGTCTTGTAATTTAGGACCGGGCTGGTGGGCCCCGCAGACACCATCATGAGCTTCTCGGACGGCTTCTTTGGCTTCTGCGTTTGACAGACACCGAAGCAGTAATCCGTCGTAGGAGCGGCGATACAGCATTTTTGTCTCTGTATCATAGAAGAATCTGAGAGAACGCCGTCTGATGGAAGTGGCTTCCTTTGGGTTCTCGGGGAGGATGTCGTAGATGACGAAGTCGATGAATGGTTGTCTCCAATCTGTGGCATCATCGATCGTCTGGGCGGAATAACTCGCCACGAATTGAACATTGTTCTTGGGATAGACCAGTTCGTGGCCTATTACATCCACTGATTGGCGATCATAATTCGGAACTGCAAGGGAAGCGGCAAGACCAGCTAGGGCATCGGCTTCGATATTTCGGAGTCTGGGAACGTGTTCGATGAGGAACCCCTTGAACGATGAGATGATGTCAATCGCTATTTGGTGATAGGGAATCATGTCTTCGTGGCGGAACTCGTATGAGCCCCGGATCTGATTGACGATTAGTTGGGAATCGCCGTATGCTTCAAGGTATTCTACCCCCAGCTCTCTTGCAAGTTGGAGGCCAATGACCAGAGCGTTGTACTCGACCACATTGTTAGAGCATGGCTCTGTGAGGGAATAAGCACGGTTGATCACCAATCCGATAGGGGAGACTAGCACTACCCCGACTCCGACGACTATATTGCCTTTAGGTCCGGTCCTCGAAGCACCATCGAAGAACATTTGCCATATAGCCTCGTGCGAGGTTGCATGTGAGTCGGCGACCTCATCTGGGATCTCTTCATATATTCTGGAGGACTCCGAGCCTGGGTGGGATGCTAAAAAGTCCGCCAGGGCTTGACCTTTGACTGCCTTTTGTGGGACAAAGATCATATGATAAGGGGACAACAATATTGCCCATGTAGCGAGTCGAGAGCTGAGTGCCCCTGGTTTAGTCATGAGGACTCTGAGAGGGTTGACTCGTGAGATCACATGTATCGTTTGTCCGGTGACATAGTGTCGCATTTTCTGAATGGCGAACACCAGGGCGAGGCATTCTTTCTCCACAGCGGTGTATCAGTGCTCTGGTCCAATCATCATTCGGCTGAGGTAATATATGGCATGTTCATGGCCTGCGTCGTTGTTCTGTGCCAGCAGAGCTCCAAGGGAGTGTTCTATTGCTCGTACATAGAGCAGGAATGGTTTTCCAGGAACCGGGGCCACCAAAACTGGAGGATTTGACAAATATTCTTTGATGCTGTCGAAAGCACGCTGACATTCCTCATCCCATACGAATGAGACTCCTTTCTTCATGAGGTGCGTGAATGGTCGGCATCGCCCGGAGAGGTTGGAAATGAACCTCCTGATGTTGGCTAGCCTCCCTTGGAGGCCTCTAAGTTCGCAGAGATTTCTCGGGGGACCCATCTCCATGATTGCTTTTGTCTTCTCAGGGTCTACATGGATACCCTTTGCAGTGATGATGAAGCCTAAGAACTTCCCGCTGGATACGCCCAGAAAGGACTTCGTAGGGTTCATTTTCAAATTGTGCGCTCGCATTAGGTCGAATACCGTCCTCAGATCCTGCAGATGGTCTCCTTTACAGCGGCTCTTAACGGCTATATCGTCAACGTAGTACTCCACTGTCTTGCGTAAGTGGTCTCTGAAGATGATGCTCATGGCTCTTTGATAGGTGGCGCCAGCATTCTTCAAACCGAAAGGCATGACTGTGTAGCAGTACGTGCCAATTGGCGTTCGGAATGATGTATGCTTTTCGTCATCGGGAGACATTTTGATTTGGTTGTACCCTGAGAAGCCATCCATGAACGACATACGTTCGAAGTCGCAGGTATTATCGATCATAATGTCTGTGATAGGAAGGGAGAATTCATCTTTGGGGCACGCCTCGTTCATATTGCGGAAGTCGATGCAGATTCGAATCTTTCTATTCTTCTTGAGGACGGGTACTATGTTGGCGACCCAGTCTGGATGTTGCTCCTCACGAATGAAGCCGCTGGCTATCAGTTTGTTGACTTCGGCTTCGATTGCATCCATAATGCCGGAAGGGAAGCGTCGTTGTTGTTGTTTGACTGGCTTTGCATCTGGCCGAATGTTGAGTTTGTGAAGAGCAATGTCGGGATTTAACCCTGGCATGTCTTCATAGCTCCAGGCGAACACATCAATGTATTCTCTGACAAGTTCTAGCAGCGACTCCCGTTCTTCGTCTGCTAGGCTTTTACTGACGAAAATTGGTTTTGGAGAAGATTCGCTGCCGAGGTCAACTTGTATAACCTCATCTTCAGTAGGAGGTTCTCTCAGTTCGAACCACTTTTCCCATTGTGCATCCAATTGCTGGGCCCACGGCTCTAGCTCGAGGATCTCGGGGATGTCTTCGTCTTCCTCGTAAGCGTCGGCGAATGCCATGTTGACTGACATGACTTGTCTGAATACATCTCCGATGCTGGTATCCGAGTCGAAAGTTGGTGATCCGGTTGAATGTGACTGCCAGTCGCATTCTTCATCTGAACTTTCAGGGGTCGTAGTAGGCGTTACATACCCCAACCCGCATCGAGTTTTGCTATAGTAGTCTCGTGGTTTGCCTGCCGGGACTGGTGGCTTCAAAGGTAATCGTCGCCCAGTGCCGTAGTTCAAACCTGGCGTCGTCTCCAGATCATACCCCTGTTTCTGTATGAGATATTTGGATTGGGGGCTATAGAGATACAGAGGCAGTCTCCCAGCATCTGACCCGAGGTCGGCTTCTTCTATGGTGAGGGCATGCGGGTTGTTCGTCCGGCCGAAGATGATTGGATGGTCTCCTCCCTCGAATATTCGGTAAGCATCTTCTACTGGAGTAAGCTGGATCGCGGTGTACACATTTGTCACCTGTGTGTGTAGGTGAGTGCCTATACCGTGTTCCATAGCATACATTGTACATAGTTTATTGAGCTCGGTATAGTTCAAAGATAACCCTTTATTGAGGAAGTAAGGTATCTTTTCTAGGGGGATTACATCATCTGCGGAGGGAACATCAGTGTGGGCGGCCATATACTTGGCTAACTCTGGTTCCTCTTCGGCTATCCCATGCGTGAATGAAGACTGAGAGGACGTCCTGGGAAGCTTGATTGTCAGTGGTTCAGTTGATGGAGTAGAGCGTGGAGTCGTTGGCAGACTAGCGACCCCCAGTTTGGTACTTGATGTGGAGCGAGGAGTGGCCGGTTCGCTAGAAGCGTCAGACCTCGCATCGGGGTGACGACCCTTCTTTGGAAGGCGTATCGTCAGTGGCCTATCGGAGGGATTGAGCTTCTCCGTTTGACTGACTTTCGGCAGTCTGATTGTCAGTGGCCCTATTGTGGGTCTCGGTACTTGGCCGAACCTTGACAGCCGGATTATCATCTGCTCCTCCTGCGCTGAGAGGCTGATTGTGTCCTTCCGTAGAGTGGCGGTAAGGGGTGCGGACTTGCCCGGTTTGCGAGCTTGGAGGTGGATCGTCAGGGGTCCTTCTGATCCCGTGGCCGTTTCGGTGCTAGCTTGTTCATTTCCTTCATCAAGGTGCCTTTTTGACTTTTCGTATAGACAGGAGTCCGAGTAGTAGGATTCGACCCCTTTGAAGGGATCGATATCAGCAAATTCTGTCTTCACGAAGCCGTGTTTGTCGACATATTTGAAGCACTGGTGTAGCATGGAAGGTACGATCATGTAGTCGTATATCCATGGGCGCCCCAAGAGGATGTTGTAAGAAGTGTCTGCATCTATGACGTAGCAGGTGACTTCGGATTGGAGGTCGCCAATTTGACACTTCAGACGAATCTTCCCAATAGGGTAGCTCCTGCCCGAATTGAAACCGCTAATGGCGGTGCTTGTGGGCGTCAGGCGATGCATCGGGATGCAGAGATGATGTAGCAGACCCTTCGGGATGATGCTTATGGAAGAGCCAGGATCTATGTGCATCCGATCCACCTTCACGTCGCCGATGTATCCCGTGTAGTATAGCGGGCGATCGTGTAGGTTGGTTTTGATGAGCATGTCTCGCGGAGTGAAGACGATGTTGGGCATTGCTCCCGTGCAGGCAGTGTCTTGGAGATCCATGGGTGAGTCCTCCCCGGTGAGGTTGGATTGAGCCAGATAGACATCGGCATTTTGGAGTGCTTCGCTTAATGCAATACGAACGTCCTTGGAGAGCCTTAGGAGTTCGTACAGTGATAACTTGGCCGGTGTGTTAGCCAATTGTGCTAAGATGTCAAAGTTGTAGGGCCTCTCTAACCCTTGGGCTGCCTCTTTTCGGAGAGATTTGTCGAAGCGAGTCTCCTTCGGCCTAGGCTTGTCGGTCGTCGAAGGCTGAGCCGGTCCCGGAGCATCAGTTATAGTGGGTTGATCATTTTCAGCTGGATTGTCAACCACATGTTGGGATTGTGCTCCGGACCGCGTGACGACGGCTGTAGCTTCCTCGTTGTCTGTCGAGATTATGTGGCAGGTCCTGACTTTTCCATTTTTCTTTTTGTCGGTGGTAGATGGTGTGGGCCGAGTCACTTCTGACACCAAGTCTGGATGGATCCACATGACCTTCCCTCGTGATGTGGTGAGGGGTACTAGACCGGCAGCCTGATCTCGGGAAGGTAGAAGATTGGTAATTTTCATTGTCGCCAGAGGGACGGGGATCACCCCGTCTTGAGTCTCCGTCGGAGGGAAGCTGCCGAATTGTACGGACACCATATTGGCCGCCACGGTTACCTCTTCGAAATCGATGGCCAGAGCGTTCGAATCGATGAGGTTCTGGATGTATCGTTTCAGCTGGTAGCAATTGTGTGTAGCATGATGAACATAGCGATGATAATGGCAGTACTTTGGATTCTCCATCTCTGCCGGTCGCGATTCCCGTCTTGGTGGAGGAAGCTGAATCCTGTCCCCTTGTATGAGCATGTCCAAGATGGACTTGACGTGACTGTCTTCGAAGGAGTAATCGATTTGCGGCCATTGTTTGTCTGCTGGCTTCGGCTCAGGTTTTTGTGCAGTATCGGCTACCATAGCCTGCTTTTCCTTACTGTCCCGATTGTTGGCGGGGCTGCCCCCATTATCGTTGTTGGGACGCTTGCCCTTGTTTTCTCCTTCCGAGATGTGCAATCCCAGTTGGCGAGCCTTCTTCAGTCGTTCTTCGGCGCTCGTGGCGCTAATGATGAATGTCTTCCAATCTTTGAATTGACTTTCGCCCATCCAGAGACTGATTGTTGGGAGCAGTCTCTTTTGGCAAATTTCAATTAAAGAGGAATCTGGATTTCCAGAGGGCAGCTTCATGGCGGTTTGGCGAAACCGCTCAATGTAGTTTCTTGTTAATTCCTTCTCCCCTTGGACGACGTCCATGAGAGTGGACATGGTGACGTCCTGTCCTACTTCATAGAATCTCTCCAAGAACAGACGCTTGAAGCCGGTGAAAGAGTGGATGCAGTTGTCTGGCAGATTGCGATACCAATCGAAAGCGACTCCTTCCAATGCCCTAATGAATAATCGCGTGAGGATAGCATTATCATGGGGCAGATGGTCGGTGGTGACCTCGAAGTAAGTGATGTACCGACTTGCTGAGGTCTTGCCATCATACGGGTTGATATTGAACGACTTATATTTTGGTGGGAATGGAACATCCCTCCATTCGGCAGGGTATGGTTGCCGCATTCTGAGGTCTTGAGCATTTTTTCGGACATGGAACATGGCTCGGAGTTCCTGGACCTCTCTTCTTACTTCTCGGGCCTCATCTGTCGCGGTAGGGGCTGTTATTTCGGGAGGATTATTGCCCGGATTTGGTGCCGCTGAGTTCGAGTCCGCATTGACCGCGGGACCCGTGCTTGTTTGGCCAGGCGTTCCTCCTTGCAGAGTTGGAAGAGCAGCTTTGATTTCATCTACAGACTTGACCAAGGCCTGCAGTATAGCCTCCAAAGTGTCGATGCGTTGGCGATCGCTGGAACCACCTTGGTTGCTGTCCGTCATGAATACCGTCCTTACATGAGGAGTGATGGAAGAAACGGTGGAGGATGTGCCCTCCGAGTCGTACCCATGCACCGAGAAGTCATCGGGGTAGGTAGGAATGTTCTCTTCGGGCTCGGACTCGGAGAGAACGGTATCCCCAGCCTCGGAGCTTGCTTCGTCTTGAGAGCCATGGATATCCTCGGGGACATCAGCGTCTGTTGTACCTGATGGGAGAGTGGTTTCCCCGGGCTCGGCTCCTTGAAACATCGGATTGTTGTGTATGTTCGGAGGAGTGCTACCCCCAGTTCCCACGACCCCCAGCGATGTGGATGATGAATTTCCCATTGCAGCAGATTTTATCTTTGAACGGGTGTGTTGGAATATTCCGGTGGAGGACAACCGTTTAGACGACGGTTTCTTAGCTGCAGTGGTTGATATCTTGGGGCTGGAGATGCTTGTCTTCTTTCCTCTCCCCTCGGCGGGGATTTTCTAAGTGGAATTGCAGGAGACAATAGGAGGTGCCTCGTCTTCTGAGCTCGGATGCCGTAGTCTTTGGAAGACGGACGGCCGGTCTTCCATTGCTGCCGCGTTGTTGCAACAGCAGTTGACGATGATTTGGGTGCAGTGATGTCCAAGCGAGGACTCTTTGCACGCCGAGGCTCCTTCTCTTTCCTTGCGCTTGTGGAGGATCGCCTCACGCAGGTCAGAGGAACCACTTTGTCCTTTTGCCGCCGGGGGCTGGAATCGAGCGGTTCTATACAATTTCCCATCAGAGGCCCGTGTGATAATCAACGGGACGCCCTGATAGTTAGAGGTTGGGACAGCTGCCTGGGCTTGGTGAGCCTGCGCTGCCCTAGACTTCCTCCTTTTAGCACTTACAGGTGCGTAATAGGAGGAGTCCAAGTTGAACACCACAGAGTCTGACTTATCATCCAGAGAACCATCAGAGGCAGGACCGCATGAGAGACGGTCGAAGACTGATCGAGAGGAGCGTGGAACGGTCGCTATGCGGCTAGAATTGGGTGTCGTGCAGGCTGTCTGCATGCGGTTGTCTTCTGCCGTTGGATGAGTTGTTTTTATGCGGCTAGGAGTCACGACCGTGCAGGCTGGCCACATGCGGTTGGCAATTATGGCTGCATGGGTTTTCTACAAGCGATTGACTTTCTTAGCCGCATGAGTTTCATCCATGTGGTTGGCAACTGTAGTCGCATAAGCTATGCGGCTGACAGATGTGGCCGCATGAGTTTTCTCCATGCGGCTGGCGGATGTAGCCGTATGAGCTTTCTTCCCGCGGCTAATACCCTTATGCGGCTCGGATCTCATAGAGTTCCTCTTTGCCCCTGCAAGTCCAGCATCATAGTGTTTTCTTCTGCCGAACTTGGAAACAGCAGAGTTGTCTACGGTCTGAAGTGGGGCCGCAGGAGAGTCTTTCTCGCCGTCTTGAGCAACAGAGGATATCCCATCGAGGGCTTGGAGAGGAGCAAATTATTTTGGCCTCCACTCTTTGCAAGCCTTCGTGCCGCGGATGCGCTTCTGGAACGGGCCAGCGCTTCCTTCGGAGAGCATCTCTTCAAATGCTTGTTGGTCGAAACGGACGACCATCTTTTGTTGCGTGGAGCCAAGTTTGGCTGCATCCGATTGCGTCACCAACTCCTCAGCCGTGGAGAAGATAGTCCCCAGCAGAGTCGCCATCGTATTTGCCATTGATTGTAAAAGTACAGAACAGTTTTATGGGAGGACTGAACTTAGACTCACAATACAAACTCGCTTGTACAAAGAAAGCCTAGGAACGAAAACCTAGGTACAGCAGTCTAAGTACAATTGTTTATTTTAGATTCTGGGGGGTGACGATAGAGGTTCGGGAAGGCGACGGCAGCCCTGCCTTACTCCTTGGACGATCGGTATGCAGCCTTGGCTCCTGTGACGAGATGGTTGGCGTTGACGAAGAAATGCTCTTCTTGCTCTCCTCGTATTGCTCTTCTGGCTTCTCTCTTTCTCTGTGCATTTTTCTCTCTGATAGCGTATATCTCTCCTTGTCTCTTCTTGCAAGGGAATGGCACCCTGCTATTTATAATAGTGGGGAGCATCATTAGGGTTTGGATGATTACCCATTCTCTCAGTGGCGGTAGCCTGATGCTTAATCAATCTGGACCATTCGTTTTAATCGTGAAGGATCGGGGCCATAAATGGGGATAGCACTGAATCCTGCGAATGATTAATGCTGATTGTTTTAAATCTTCATGATTGGTTGTGTCAAGCTTGGATCTCTCTCCACGTGTCCCATTGGCTTGATCATGAATGATATGACCTGATCTCATTAATTATGAGGATAATGTTAAATATGGTCATTGGGATCTGGTAAATCTCTGATTGATTTGTATCTCATAATCATCCTTGCTACCAGCTGTCAAGTCGTGGGGGCAATTGAATTTCTGCCACGTGTCTTAATGATGGATTCTGCCAGAGCCGCATGATATCCATGAACCGCATGGGACAGCGTCTCAATGAGTCGCATAGGTATAGTATTTGCGAGCCGTATGGGATAGTTTCTCGATGAGCCGCATAAGTGTAGTACTTGCGAGCCGCATGGGATGGCTTCTTGGTGAGCCGCAGGAAGACGATTCTTGCCAGCCGCATGAAGCTGTTCTTCACTGGAGCCGCATGGAGGTAGCCACGTGTCAATCTCGGATCGTGTCAGAGATTTTTTCCTATTCTCAAAGAGTCTGTCATTATGACAGGGCCATTATGACACTTCATGTCAGAGCCGTCAGCTGTCAAATCATGGCAGAGCATTAAATAGGGCTATTGCTCGATGGCCAGTTGTGTGAAGGGGTCCCATGGGGGCACGTGGCGTTGATCGAGCCGCATATCTCTGTTGGTCGAATGTGAGCCGTATGTACTTCTGAACTGCATGCGGCTGGGGGACTCTTTGAACCGCATAGGACTGTCTCTATGTAAGCCGCATGGACTCTCCTATCCCGAGCCGCATGAGACTAAGAGTCTCTCTGACCCGCATGGGATTGCTCTTGTATGAGCCGCATGAGACTAAGAGTCTCTCTGAACCGCATGGGACTGCTCCTGTATGAGCCGCATGGGGTTCTCCTGTTCTGAGCCGCATAGATCATCATTCTGATATTTTCCATGCTTCTACATCGACGACGAGGTCAGTCTGGCAGGGAAGCATCTCTCGATGGACTTGGGGAAAGGAGAAGGAGGAGGGTTTGATTGGAAGGGAAAAATTTTGGTGAAATAAAAAATGAGCACCAGATCGAAAAAAAATAGAAAAGTGAGGTGGTTGTGCGTTGGTAAGTAGATTTTTATAATTTTTTATAACATTTGAGTATAAAAGTGATATAAAAGTATGAACATTATATAACGTTTATACTTGAAAAATGTTATAGTAGGCAAAAAACTCTTCCAAGCCGTCATATCAAGGGATGTTCCTAAAACTTTATTAACGCTTATATATAAATAGTTATAATAAGTTTCTTTTCAAGTGTTATAAAATGGTATTTTTCTTATAGTGTAAGTCGCTTTCTTGCCAATACACTTAAAGAATATTGGAAAGCGGTAAAGTGGATCCTAAGATATCTTAGAGAAACCTCATAATATTCTTTATGTTTTAGAGATGACAAATCTATCTTAGAAGGTTATACTAATTCTGACATTGCAAATGACTTGGACAAAAGAAAGTCCAAATCGGAATACTTATTTACTTTTGCAGGGGGGAGCTGTATCATGCTAATATCAAAGCTGCAAAAGTGTATCGCTCTATCAACCACAGAAGCTGAATATAACAATGCTATAGAAGCTAGCAAAGAGCTCTTATGGATGAAGAATTTCCTAAAGGAGTTATCGTTCAAGCAAGAGAAGTACACTTTATATTGTGACAGTCAGAGCGTCGTCAACTTAAGTAAAAATGCTACCTATCACTCAAGGATAAAGCATATCGATGTACGCATCATTGGATCTAAGATGCTTTAGAGAATCGTCTTATGCATATTAAGAAGATCGATATATGCAAAATACGTCTGATATGATGACGAAGTTTCTATACAAAAAGAGAAGCATGACTTCTACCGAAGGATGACAAATATGACTACCGTTTGAAAACTTTCTCTTCATGAGGATGAAGGGGGAGATTGATGGGAACAGGGTCCATCCCCATGATGAATTAATAAAGATTTGAACCATGGAGATCGGTCACCCATGGTTGGGTTTAGCTATGTACCTAGCCATTTTACTAGGTACAGTTTTTTGTAACAAGATTCAATTTTTACTACTACAAAAATTATTAACAATAACACTTCATAGATGACACTCATAAAAAAATGCCATTAGTGTTATTTTTAATGTCAGCTCATTAGATGACTATCATTAATAACGTAATCAATGACATTAAAAAAGTTCATATCATAAAAAGTATATTAAGATGACAATTAAAAAAATAAGGGTCCTTAAAGAATTTTATGTATGTCATCTTTTATGTATAAAAGAAAGGATAGGAAATATATGTCTGAGATATGTTCTTAATCTTTTATTTTTAATTGCTTATACTAGCTTGGTGGAATCCTCTCTCTCTCTCTCTCTCTCTCTCTCTCTCTCTCTCTCTCTCTCTCTTTCTTAATTCCTCACACATATAATTAGGGCTAAGATTTCTTATTTCCTCCCAAATCCAATTTCAATCCCAATCAACCTGACCCCTTTCTTCCTCCATGAATCCTCTACTGGCCATCTAGCAACTTCAACGACACCATCAGCAGCCTCTCTTTGAGCTTCTCCAGCGATCAACGATCCTCCACCGGGCTTTCTTGTCGACTTCTCCAATCGACGTTCACCAATCCTGATTTCCCCGACTAAACCAACGTCGACTGGAGAAGTCGACGGGCTCCAACTCGTAGCCACTGCCCCCAGCCAACGGGCTCCAACTCGTGGCCGCTGTCCCCAGCCGACAGGCTCCAACTCGTGGCCATTGTCCCCATCGAACTTCCTGACTGCGCTGCCCCGTCGACCCGTCGTCTTCTCCAATCGATTTTCCATCAACGCCTCATCGGCTCTGCATCGACTACCCTCCTCCATCTCAACCGATCTGACTCCAATTCGTGGTCGATGCCCCCATCGCCTTCTTCATTATCTCATCTTCTCTAGATCCAGTAGAAGATCCCGAAAGCATCCCCTCAGGCCGAGCACACTCCTCGCCTGACTAATTCCACTGCCATCTGCGACTTCGTCGACAGTCGTGTTGCTACAACCATAGGTAACTTACATACTAATGTCTTTTGGAATTTTAGAGTTTATAGAATTCAGTTAACTTTAAAAATCAATTAACTTGTTTTCCTTTGTTCCATATTTGTAAATAAATACTATGGATAAGTCTTGGATGTTTGCTGATCGATTATCTAAGGAATATGATGATAGAGTTAAATACTTTATGAGATTTGCGTTATTCCATGCGCGTGACCCTAATCACATACTTTGTCCATGCATGAGATGTGTGAATCTCAAGTTTCAAACTGAAAAGGTTATTAAATATTATCTGTATTGCAATGGTATTAATCCATTTATAGTAATTGGCATTGGTATGGAGAAGAACTAATTCGTGAGACTGATGAAGATGTTGATTTACAAAATAAAAGATCTAATTTCGACCATATAATTAGTGCCATAGATATGGTTCAAGGGTCATATGATTATCGTGAAAGCAGTCCTGATGAATTTAGGAAATTGCTTAAGGATGCTAAAAAACCATTATACATTGGTTGTACAAAATTTACAAAGTTATCCGCGATGGTTAAAATTTACAACTTGAAAGCAAGGTACAAACATGTCTGATCAATGTTTCTCTGAGTGGTTGAAATTGAACGGAGAAATGTTGTCTGAAAATAAAAAAAATGCCATTATCCATATACGATGCTAAGAAAACCTTTATTACATTGGAAATGGAGTGGAGAAGATCCATGCATGTCCAAATCATTTTCTATTGTATAGGAAGAAGTATAAGGATATGGGGTGAGGGTGGAGGCACAAAGCACGGCACAAAGTGGAGATTCGGGGTATCCGTCCACAAGAAAATCTAAGAGAAAGTCCGTACTTTGCTCTTAGGACTTCGTCATCCAAAACAGAAGGTAGAAGAAGATCTAATCAAGGAGTCGTCAACTTCGATTAGGGAGATTGCTATGGGTTGGTGAGTGATCTCAATTGTACTCTTCTATTTTTTTTCTTGAGAGTGATGAGGGGGTTGAACCTATTAGGGCAAAGGGTTCAACGTGAGTTCTTTCAATCTTGTAATTTTATCTGAGTTATTAAAGGTTGGGATTTATCCAGGTGACGTATGTTACCGTCATATACATGTCTTCATCTTGTGCTTGGTGTCCGTTAGACGGAGGTTGGTTTTGATTAGGTGGGTTGGCAAACGCTTTTGCACGCACCCAACAATTGGTATCAGAGCCCATGGTTACGGGGATAGTTTGGACGGCTCTAGTAGTTCGAGACAAATGGTGCTGAATGTTCATGTGAATAATCGATTGGATTATACAGGCTCTTCTCAAGGTAGAGTAGGAGCATCAACTACATATGGGTTTGACGAGCCCAAGGTGGAGCAAGACGTTGTGGTTGACACACAATTGTGGTACGAATGAACGTGTCAAGTTTGGTTCTGTACGGTCGAACGGATCAAGATGACAATATGTTACATCTCCTAGGTGCTCAGCTGGCGAGAACGAGCAAAGGTAGCCAGAGTATGCTAAGGTTGCTTGGTCAGCAAAAACAAGCTAAGGTAGAGATTGTTGGATTGTATCTCGTTTTCGGTTGAGCGCTCAAATGGGGATGACAATGGAGTTGGTAATTTAGTCCCACATCGGTTAGAAGGTAGGATCATGTGATGTAGATAATTAGGATTGGTTCAGGCCTTACATGAGAATTCTCTTTTAAGGCATATGGGCTTAATTCAATATCGTATCTCATGGGCCAACTCCGGTTCGAGATCACACCGTATTACTAACAATTGGTATCAGAGCTTTGGAGGTACTGGCAACCATATCTACAGAGCAGATGAACACTCGTATGATCACCCTCACAAGGGAAAACTGGGCAATTTGGAAACCGAGGATGGAGGATCTACTCTAGTGCAAGGACTTGTATGGTCCGTTGGAGGACGACAGCGCAAAGCCAATGGACAAAGCTGCTAAATACTAGAAACGACTGGATCAGAAGGTCGTTGGATTCATCCGTCAATGGTTGGATGATTCGGTGTTTCACCACGTGTACATGGAGAGTTCGACAAAAGCATTATGGAAGAAGCTGCATTCGCTGTACGAAAGGAAGACGGCTGACAACAAGTCATCTCTTATTCGTCAACTCGTTAACTCGAAGAACATGGAGGGTGTCCTAGTGGCACAACATCTAAACGAGGTTCATGGTATCATCAATCAGCTGTCTGTGATGAAGATAGTGATTGGTGATAAGCTTCAGGCCCTACTGCTCTTAAGTTCTCTGTCGAAAAGTTGGGAGACTTTGGTGGTGTCGGTGAGCAACTTCATGCCTGATTGAGTTGTCATGATAGAGGCAGTCAAAAGTAGCTTATTGAATGAGGAGGTCCGGCACAAGCAAGTGGAATCATCGCAGGATCCGCTCTGGTGGCTTCCTACGGGAAGGAAAGACCCAAGTCACAAGCGATGACAGGATGGAGTTCTCGGGATCTTGTGATTATGGACAGCAAGGAGGGCTGCTTCACTGTGGCGAAAGGGGACATATCAAAAGGAACTACATGAAGCTCAAAGTTGAGAAGGCCAAAGGCAAGGACGATTAGGAGGATCTCATGGTATTTGGAGATATCATCATCACAACGACCAACACAGAGGAACCTTATGTTATGTATCACGATGGCGACTGGGTCATGGACACGGGGGTATCGTATCACGCTACTCTACATAGGAGGATCTTCATGTCATACCGCAGCGGCAGGTTTAGACGTGTGAAGATGGACGACAAGGGGATGGCTGCAGTTGTAGGCACTAGTAATATGAACTTAACGACGGAGTTTGGTGAGAAGCTCGTCCTCAAGGGTGTGCGACATGTATCGAGTTTGTACTATAACTTGGTTTCGGTAGGGAGGCTGGCAGATGATGGTTGTCGCGGTCTGTTTGGGGACAGAGATTGGATGCTTGCAAAGGGTTCTCAACATCTAGCTCAGGGAGATTTGTGTTGTGTCATGTACAGGCTGTTACCGCTGAGCTATACAGGCATACCACAGACATCGGATGGAGGCTCGAGAGGTGTTCGACAAGAGGTGGATCATCGAGAACTTGCTAAGAAGGGGCTTCTAAATAATTTGAGAGATACGAAGGATTCGGTTCGTCGAGACAAAGCGACGAATGGAGATGAGTCAAAGATTAAGGGTCAGTCTGTCGGTCCTATGACAGGTGGTCGGTCTCTAGGTAGAGGTTGCTCTACGGATCCGGTTTTGGCGACGGGTGGTTTGCTAAAGCTTCACGGAACGACATTAGTTTCAGCAGTTCGAAGTCAGGGAGGAGATCAAGGTTTGCAGCAAACTCAATCAGAGGCGGGTGCATCTCTATTCATGTAGTTCAGGGGGAGCTGTGGGTCATCGACGGCATGCACAATGCGTGATGTTCTGCTCGAAGACGCATGTTTATTGGGGAGCATCAAGTTCAGAAACGGTGGAAAGGTTCAAGAATTCGAATCTAGGAAGAACCGTACCATCTGCTTGGTTGGGCCAGCCAAGGATGAAGAAGCTCGTCGAAACGTTAACACTTTACGGCGAAAGACGGAAGTCGGGGACAGGAAGTCGAGACTTACGGTGTGGCTGATCGTCAGGGACTTCGATCGTGGTCGTGTTATTGATATCGGCAGGATCCCAATGGTGCAAGAGGTGCTACGCATGTCAGCTAGCATCGACGTGATGGTCGAGGAGCTGGAGACAAAGGAAGATGCAAAACAGCTCAGGGGATCGGAGATCAGTAGCATGGGGGAACAGGAACTCTGTTGCGGCACGACATGCATGGAGTCTAGTTGAGAAGCCATGTGGTCAATACCCTCTCATCAGACTGGAGGTAGAGATTGTTGGAGTCCAGTCTGGATTTGGTAACAACATATTTATGTAATCCAAATCTAGTTAAATATTTAATTTAATTAGCTTTGGATGCCCATAATAGATATTGTGCTATTTTAGATATAATAGGATTCTTATTTTAGGAAATTCTATTATGATTTAAAATAGGATGTTGATGAAATATTTTAGGTATAATAGGATTCATATTTTATTCCTATTTAGAAAATCCTATTATAACTAGAATATGATTTTCTCATCCTATATATATGGGGTGAGGGTGGAGGCACAAAGCACGACACAAAGTGGAGATTTGGGGTGCCCGTCCACAAGAAAATCTAAGAGAAAGTTCGTACTTTGCTCTTAGGACTTTGTCATCCAAAACAGAAGGAAGAAGAAGATCTACTCAAGGAGTCATCAACGGTTAAAGAGATTGCTACGGGTTAGTGAGTGATCTCAATTATAATCTTCTATTTTTCTTCTTGAGAGTGGTGATGGGGTTGAACCTATTAGGGCAAAGGGTTCAACGTGATTTCTGTCAATCTTGTAATTTTATCTGAGTTATTAAAGGTTAGAATTTGTCCAGGTGACGTATGTCACCGCCATATACGTGTCTTCATCTTGTGCTTGGTGTCCGTTAGACGGAGGTTCGTTTTGATCAGGTGGGTTAGCAAACGCTTCCGCACGCGCCCAACATATGCATCGGATAATACTGCAATCATTGCTGACGCCTCCACAATGGCTTCAGATGGATCTCAAAATAACCAGGCATGTCCAAATTTTTTTTATTTTTCACATGTTATTAGTCATTGCTTGCAGTTTAATTTGATAGCAAGTAAATCATTGCTTGCAGTTTAATTTGATAGCAATATTGCTTTACTTTGATTCTTTTACATTTACTTGCAGTTTAAAGAATGGTTTGATATTTTTTTTACAGTACTCTTGTAGGTGCCTACACCTGCAGAATCTTCACCCTTATCCACTGCATCCTCCGAACCTATATCTGAAAAAAAAAAGAGGGAGAGGTGCTACTGACTTGCCTAAATTGCAATCTATAGAAGCAAAAACATGAAGCTGGAATTGCAAGTTAACATAAAAGGACAAATAATTGGTGAAAATGTACTAACCCCTTATGTTTAGATGGGTTATAACTTGGAAGCTTTTTGTATTATATTTGTAGGATGATTTGAGGAAACAAAAAGATAAGGGGTTGCTACGTTTTCACCAATGATTTGTCCCTTTGTGTTAACTTGCAATTCCACTTCATGTTTTTGCTTCTATAAATTGCAAGTTTAGGCAAGTCAGTAGCACCTCTTCCTCTCTCTTTTTTCAGATATAGATTCTGATGATGCATTGTATAAGGGTGAAGATTCTGCAGGTGTATGCACCTACAAGAGTATTGTAAAAAATATATTAAACCATTCTTTAAGATGTAAGTAAATGTAAAAGAATCAAAGTAAAGCAATAGTGCTATCAAATTAAACTGTAAGCAATGATTTACTTGCTATCAACTTAAACTGCAAGCAATGACTAATAACATGTAAAAACAAATCTGGACATGCCTGGTTATTTTGAGATCCAGCTGAAGCCATGGTGGAGGCGTCAGCAATGTTTGCAGTATTATCCGATGCATCTACTATCTTAGCATTTTTTTGGTGCACTTTTTCTTTCGAAAATGACTCTGGCTATCCATTTATGTTATTGCTTTCACTCAATGTTGACGAATACAATGAAGAGGTAAGAGCAGAGTTGAAAAGAGATATTTGAGAAGAATCAACATCAATTATCTATTTATAAATATACATAAAAAGCAAAAAAAAAGATCTAAAAAATAAAAGGAATCATATCAGGACTTACTATATCCGGAACTAAAAAAACAAAAGGAATAAACTCCAGATTTGGAACACATATATCACAAAATCAATAAAGCATTAATAAAGATGGATTTTCTTTGGAAAGAAATAAACTCCAGATTTGGAACATATATTCATCTGATGGATGCCGCAATTGACTATCACTTTCTCTTTCACGAGCATGCTATATCAGATTTTTTTTTTTTATGTTTCACTATTCTGGAACATTCTTCGAAACCTTGGAATTGGAGGAAAGTACCACAAAACTTTTGCTAGTACTCCAATTGTTGGTTCTATTGAATTCTTGGCAATCTTCCATCTAGATACTCCACAAGTAGGACACGTTACTTCATCCTTATACTTCTTCCTATACAGTATACAGTGATTTGGACATGCATGGATCTTCTCATACTCCATTCCCAATGCAATAAAGGTTTTCTTAGCATCGTACATGGATAATGGCATTTCATTATTTTCAGGCAACATTTCTTCGGTCAATTTCAACCACTCAGAGAAACATTGATCAGACATGGTGTACCTTGCTTTCAAGTTGTACATTTTAACCAGCACGGATAACTTTGTAAATTTTGTACAGCCAATGTATAATGGTTTTTCAGCATCCTCAAGCAATTTCCTAAATTCATCAGGATTGCTTTCACGATGATCATGACCCTTGAACCATATCTATGGCACTAATTACAGGGTCAAAATTAGATATTTCTTTTTGTAAATCAACATCTTCATCAGTCTCACGAATTAGTTCTCCTCCATGCCAATGCCAATTACTATAAGTTGGATTAATACCATTGCAATACAGATGATATTTAATAACCTTTTCAGTTTGAAACTTGAGATTCGCACATCTCACGCATGGACAAAGTATGTGATTAGGGTCACGTGCATGGAATAATGCAAATCTTATAAAGTTTTTAACTCCAACATCATATTCCTTAGATAATCGATCAACAAACATCCAATACTTATCTATAATATTTATCTACAAATATGGAACAGAGAAAAACAAGTTAATTAATTTTTAAAGTTAACCGAATTCTATAAAATCTAAAATTCTAAAAGACATTAGTACGTAAGTTTACCTATTGTTGTAGCAGCACGACTGTCGATGAAGTCGTAGATGGCAGCGAAATAAGTCAGGCGAGGCGTGCGCTCGGCCTGAGGGGATGCTATCGAGATCTCCTACTGGATCTAGAGAATATGAGATAGTGAAGAAGGCGATGGGAGCATCGGCCACAAATTGGAGTCAGATCGGTTGAGATGGAGGGGGGTAGTCGACGCAGAGCCGATGAGGCGTTGATGGAAAATTGGCTGGAGAAGTCAACGGGTTGTCGGGGGCAGCGCCGTCAGGAAGTTCGATGGGGAAACAGCCACGAGTTGGAGCTCGTCGGCTAGGGGCAGCGGCCACAAGTTGGATCCCGTTGGCTGGGGGCAGCGGCCACGAATTGCAGCCCATCGACTTCTCCGGTCGACGTTGGCTTAGTTGGGAAAATCAAGATTGGTGAACGCCGGTTGGAGAAGTCGACAAGAAAGCTCGATGGAGGATCGTTGATCGCTATAGAAGCTCAAAGAAAGGTTGCTGATGGCGTCGTTGTAGTTGCTAGATGGCCAGTATAGGATTCGTAGAGGTAAAAGGGGGTCGGGTTGATTAGGATTGAAATTGGATTTGGAAGGAAATAGGAAATCTCAGGCCTAATTATATGTATGAGGAATTAGAGAGAGAGAAAGAGAGAGAGAGGGGGGGGAGGATTCCACCAAGCTAGTATATAAGCAATTAAAAAAATAAAAGATTAAGAACATATCTCAAACATATATTCCACATCTTTTCTTCTATACATAAAAGATGACATGCATAAAATTATTTAAGGACCCTTCTTTTTTTTAATTGTCATCTTAATGTACTTTTTGTGATATTTTTTAATGTCATTGATTTACGTTATTAATGACAATCATCTAATGAGCTGACTTTAAAAATAGCATTAATGACATTATTTTAGTGTCATCTATGAAGTGTTATTGTTAATAATTTTTGTAGTAGTGACACAACAAAAGCTCTTGTAATCCTCACACTTGTAATCCACCTCAAGTGTAGTGAGAGAAAGTGATCATCTAGTTAAGTTGTACCAGCTTGAGAGAAGAGCGCTTTGTAATTTTTATTTGATTATAGCAAAGAATGACGGGTGAGGACATAGGCTCAAATTGAGCTGAACCTCCGTCTTGTTTTTTTCCAACTATAAGAACTTAGTGAACTTGGTCACGGGATCAACTCTTACGAATAGCGGAACATAGTTTTCTTTACAACAAATAGATAAAGAATTCACAAACACATAGCACGGTCAAGAACACAAGATATAACATGGTTCGACCGAAGATTAGCCTGCGGGGAAAGGAAAGAATTACTTTATTGAATCATAAAAAGTAAACTTTACAATAGTTCATACAAGAATATCGTATCGCACAAATCTTCCATATGAAATCTATTTCTTCTTCTCTTCTTAATTCCCTTAGTTTTCTTAGGATTTCTTCCCACACACATTTCCTTAGGCAAACCTATTAAAGATTAGGATTCCCCTTCAATCTGCTCTCTTAATTTATATCAAATTTGGTGCATATGTTTTTCTTTTTCTTTTGACAAGGAAGGAATAGATTTTATTCAAAAAGACCTGACTCGGGCACAAAAGCGTTCCCAGCTTCTATAAGGAGAAGTTGGGAAATACAATGGGGAGGAGAATACTCATGCAAATGCAACTGGTTATGAAGGCTATAAGCTGCAAGAACATGTGCAACTCTGTTGCCGGTACGTCAAAACCTTAATAAAACCATCCCCAATACGCTAAAATCATCTGAACAAACCACCTTCTGAAATTGTTGCAAATTGTGTATTTGCTAATTTACTTTAGTTTCTTTTTTAGTATCACATTTTTCACGGATATAGTGTTTGTCCAAAACTGCAAAACTGTCAATACAATCTTTGTCCATAATTGTGAAACTGTCATGATCCTTCTACCGAGGCCATGAACTTTTTTCATGCCTAAGTATCTAAATATAAGTCAAGGACGTTGACTTAAACTTCTCCATAGGAACCATCTTTATTAGCATATTTGCCAGATTCTCTTTTCGATCTTTATAAGATCAATCACTTTATTGTACCATTCTATTATCTTGTGATACCGTACATCAATATGTTTTGTCCGACTATAGTATGCTTTATTTTTGACAAGATCAACAGTGCTCTGATGGTCACAAAACAAAAAACATGTATCTTCTCAAATTCTAACTCGATGTCTAAAACTTTTACCATAGAGCCTCTTTCGACGCTTCTTCTGCAGCCATGTACTCTGACTATGTAGTTGATAGAGCCACAATATCATGAAGGTTGAATTCCATCTAACTAGACATCCTGCAAATGTGTATACATAGTCCGCAGTTGATATTCTCTTATCTAAATCATCAACATAATATACATCCACATATCCATGTAACTAGCTTGATCTACATTCTGACTTGTGAAATAACAAACAAAAATTCTTACTACCTTTTTCATACCGAATTAGTATCCTTTTTACCACTTCCTACCGAAGCTTTCCTAGATTTAAAATGTACCAAATGACTAAATTGACCACATATGATAAATTTATCCGAGTGCATGTCATTGCATACATGAGTGTAATAGCCCTTTTTTCCAAAAGATTTTTTTTTGATCTCTTAGGTGTTAATCACATTTTTCCTTAGTATGACTTCACCTCTTGTTAATATTTTCTTAGAATTCTATAGCCAAATCCTGATTTTTTAGGCTTAATTGCAATTTGATACCCTCAACTATTCCAGTTTTTCAATTTGATACCCTAAACTTTCTTACTCGACAACTTGATACCATCAACTATTTAATATTTTTAATTTGATACCCAAAATTAAAAAACGGATAAAATTATCCCTTCCTTCACTTCCCTCCCCAACCCAACCCAACCCCTCTCTCCCCTCCCCCCCCCTCCCCCCCCCCCCCCCCCCCCCCCCCGCGTGCTGGCTTACCAGCCACCCTCGTCCCCACCCCCCTACGATGCACCCTCCCTCCCCGCCGTCCCCGCTCCCCCCACCATACCTGCACCCCTCCTTCTCTCTCTCTTTAGGCGCGGGCGATGGCTGGAGGGAGAAAGACGGGAGGGGGTGGGCGAGTGGCTGATGGGGGGCCAGGGGGGCGGTGGCTGGAGAGGAGGGGACGAGAGTGGTTAGGTGGGTGGCCGGAGGAGGCTGCGGGATGGGGGGTGTAGTTTTAAGTTTATATTAGGGGTATTTTTGTTCAAATTTTTTCCAGGGTACCAAGTTGTCGAGTAAAAAAGTTTAAGATATCAAGTTGAAAAACTGAAACAGTTGAGGGTATCAAGTTGCAATTAAGTCTTTTTTTAACCTCTTTTCCTAATTTGCCTAAATCCATAAGCAAAGCTCACGAATGGATCCGGATTCGGCGGGGGGGGGGGGGGGGGGGGAGGGGTAAATGAATAAGCACAAAAGAAAATTTGTAGCCCATAACAAAGTAAAAGAAGAAGTTAACAACTCCCCTATTAGGCCAAACAAGACCGTTGCCCAAACAACAAAAAATGAGATGGAACCAATCAAAGTGGGCGTCGTATGTAGTTTGCCACTAGGCCTGCAGGATTGGCTAGTGGATTGGCCTGTTAGATATCTTGCTGTTGAGAACTAATAAGGGATTTAGTCCCACATTGGAAAATGTAATATGAAGAGGAGCTAGACTCCCTATAGGAAGTGTAGTAGCCAATCAATAAAACACATAACTATTATTCTCTACATGGTATCAGAGCCATAACCACACACAAAAAATTCATCCCTTCCCCAACCCGACGCCCCCCTGCCGCCGAACCCCTCCCCCCTTTGCTGCCCCCGACAGTTCCCCCAACCCCCCGACGACCCCCCCGGCAAAAACCACCCCACCTGCCCCGCCCAACGTCCCCCCTTGCCCTGCCGACGACCCCCTGCCCCACCCGACGAACCCCCCTGTCCCGCCGACGCCACCCACCCCCCCGGCAAAAAACCCCCACCTGCCCCGCCCGACACCTTCCCCCTTGCCCTGCCGACGCCCCCCCCTGCCCCAACCGACGCCCCCTTGCCCTGCCGCAGCCCCCCCTGCCCCACCCGACACCCCCTGCCCCCCGACGCCCCCCTGCTGTCGCCCTGCTGCTGCCCCTCCCAATCCGACGACCCCCTCTTCTGATCCAATCTGCTGCTGACCCCTCCTCCTTTTTTTACAGCAAAAAAAAGAAATAAAAAGAAATTAAAAAAACCCTAATTTGAGAGAGAGATTATGTGGGCGGTTATTCGAAGACGAATGGCTGTCAAATACTTTATTTGCACCTTCTGTTCCTAGATTACGCCCTCCGGAATTACAAATGCTTTATTTGTTTTCCGTTCTCGATCTGCATATTAGGGTCTACATGCGCGCGCCGATGTTTGCCACGTTATCAGCGCATTCGTAAGGTCTCTGTTGAAGACTTTACATAAAGACGAAGACGACGACGACGAAGACGACGACGACGACGACGAAGCCGCCGAAGACGACGACGACGACGATTCACAGTTGAAGACGCCATGGATTCGATCAGTGGTAAATTGACAGCAGAGGAGATGAAGGCCTTGGTTGATGATATTTTATCAAAAAAGATTAACCGAGGCATCCCCACGTGTGATCCATATTGATGTGGATCCGTCACCCTATAAAATGGGAAAGCTGGACAAGCTGGAGACGAAGTTGGAAGGAACGTCCAACTACTTGAAATGGTCACGGCAGGCATTGCGAACGCTGAAGGGATGAGGCTTGGTTGGCTACGTCAATGGCCAAACCAAGGCGCCAGATGATCCCTCCTCAAAGGAGTTTGCTATTTGGGACATTGTCAACAATGTTGTGGCTGGATAGTTGACTGCCTCCTTGACCGACCAAGTGTCGGGCAATATAGAGGCGATGGAGGCTGCCGCTCACATATGGCGGACTTTGAAAGATATGTACTCAGGCTCTGGCAATCCTATGCGGGTCTTCCAACTGCAGGATGAACTTGATAGGGTAGCCCAGGACGACCGTACCATCTCTGAGTATGCAGCACTGTTGAAGAAGTACTGGTCTGATCTGGATCACTATGATCCTCTTGGGATGGACGATGCACAAGTTGAACCGGCATTTGTGAAACATTGCCAAAAGTTTTTGGATTATATTTCGCGACAACGGATGATGAAGTTCTTGAAGGGTCTTAACCCTGTGTTTGAGCATAGAAGGAATGTACTCCTAGCACATCCCATGCTTCCAACCTTAGAAGAAGCCATAGCTGCCATGGCACAGAAAGAGGCTCGATTGAAGTTGATGTCCAACAAGGGCTATTTCCAGGAGGAGCAGGCCATTGTTGACAAATCTGCCTTTGCCGCCTTCAATCAGCCTCCCTTTGTGGCCGGTGTTTGCCACAACTGTGGTAACTCAGGGCATTACATCAAATTTTTGTCCAAAACCCTTGCAAAGTCAGTCGGGTGATCGTGGACGGGGCCGCGGAGGACGTCGAGGTGGTAGAGGCGGTTATGCTTGTAGAAGGGGACATTATTCTGGAGGACACAAAGCTAATCTGGCGAAAGAAGGGGAAGAAAATCACCTGGCTGAGTTAACCCCTCTTGAGGAGGAGTTTCTCGCGAGGTTACGCAGCACGAAGCTGGGTTCGGACGGCGGTCATGGGGCATCATCTCCCTCGGGGGATCACATCACTTGCTTTGCCCAAACCAGCACATGTATTCCTGCGCGTGCTCTTGCCGCAGCTGTCCACCAACCAGGTTGGATTATGGACTCTGGGACATCTCGCCATGTCACGGGGTCCCGCGGTGAGTTCCAGGACTATACACACCTACCGACGCCGGAGAGCATTCAGACTGCTGATGGTAACTCCAACCCTGTCATGGGTAAAGGCACTGTCGCATGCACCCCCTCTCTCACTCTCACTAATGTCTTACATGCTCCGTCTTTTCCTGTCAATCTTCTTTCTATTAGTGCCATTATTCTTGATCTTAACTGTACTATCTCCTTTGACATTCCTACGGTAACTTTTTAGGAGAAGGGGACAGGACGACAACTAGGGACTGGCACATGGCATAAGGGACTGTGGTACTTGGACTGGACTGGACTGGACAAAGCATTGACATCTCTGGTAGCAGACACACCGCCGGCAGATTCACGGCGCAGTGTAGAAGACGAATTGCTCCTCCACCACCAGCGTGTTGGTCATTCTTCTTTTAAAATTCTTAGTCGAATATATCCGTCCTTATACCAAAGGCTAATAAAGAGAGGTTATTTTGTAATACATGTGAGTTGGGTAAATATACCAGAAGCACGTATGTGAGTTCAGGAAGTAGAAGTTCAGCTGCATTTGATATGATATATTCAGACGTATGGGGCCCTTGTCCTACAACCGGTATTAACGGTTTTCGATGGTTCATCACTTTTATTGATTGTTATACTCATGTGACATGGGTCTACCTTATGAAGAATAAAAGTGACATCTTTGAGGTGTTTCGAGACTTTCATCGTCGGGTAGAAACACAATATGGCACTAATATTAAGTTCTTACGGTCTGACAATGGGACGGAATATACAAATAAGAAGGTTGCTGAGTATTTATCCACTCATGGAATACTATACCAAACTTTATGTGCCTATACACCGGCACAAAATGGTGTGGCCGAACGGAAGAGCAGACACCTGCTGGAGGTCGCACGGACGATGATGCTGGCTATGAATGTCCTGAAACACTTATGGAGGCAGGCGGTGTTAACGGCCTCTTATCTCATCAACAGAATGCCATCTCAGATATTGGACTGGAAGACACCGTTGGAGATGCTTACCGGTACAACCACATACACTGTTCCATCGAAAGTATTTGGGTGTGTATGTTTTGTCCAAGATAATAGGCCAGGAGTTGGCAAATTGGATCCTAGAGCGGTTAAATATGTTTTTGTCGGGTATACGGCAACTCAGAAGGGATACGCATGTTGGAGCCCTGTTGAGCGGAAGCTGTTTGTAAGCATGGACGTTACATTCAGAGAACTGGAACCATATTATGGTTCAGATGACGGTTCAGCGTTTGGTGACACACCTAACACAGAGGGTGTTAGATGTGAGGGGAGAAAATAAGCCCATCTGTGGTGGTCGGATCGATTCCATGTCTGGTCGTAGAAAACTGGACGAAAGGGGGAGAGGAAAACTGGACTAAAGGGGGAGAAAGCAGTGAATCCGATACAGAAGATGAAGAAGATACATATGTTAAACAGGGAGAGCAACAAATAATAGAAAAGGAGCTTCAAGTCTACAGAAGGAGACAGCAGAAGTCCAGTACTGTGCCTGTACCGTGCCCCGTGCCTACTGTACCAAGTCCCTCATCCACTCCTGCTCTAACTCTTGAAGATGTTGCTCCCGCACTGAATTAATCTGATTCTGATGCGGATCTCTCTGACTCTGATGGTATGATCTCTCCACCACCTATTGCTCCCTTAAGGAGATCTTCTCGCATCAATGCGGGTAAGGCTCCTAGTCGTTTTGATGATTATGAACATGATATTGCCAACTACCTGTCTTATTCTAACATTTCTTCGAATTATCGAGCCTTCATTGCATCATTAGACTCTACTTCGTTGCCCAAAAGTTGGCAGAAAGCAAAGAAAGATCCAATGTGGAAAGCTACAATGATGGAAGAACTTGGGGCACTGGAGAAAAATAAGACATGGGAGCTGGTTCCACTACCCAAAGGGAAGAAAACTGTGGGATGCAAATGGGTGTACACAGTAAAGGAGACGTCAGAAGGAAAAGTGGAACGATACAAGGCAAGGTTGGTTGCAAAAGGATACACACAATCATATGGCATCGACTATGATAAGACGTTTGCTCCAGTAGCAAAAATGAGCACCGTAAGAACTCTGGTCTCCGTTGCAGCAAACTATGGATGGAAGCTATACCAGTTAGATGTGAAGAATACCTTTCTCCATGGGGACCTACAAGAAGAAGTGTACATGGAACTCCCGCCAGGGTGCTACGCTACAGAATCAGACGGAGGGACATCGCATGGAAAAGTGTACAAACTGAAGAAGTCGCTATATGGACTCAAGCAATCTCCTCGAGCCTAGTTTGACAGATTCAGAAAGGCTGTTACAGGCATGGGATACCATCAAGCAAATGTAGATCATACGGTCTTTCTTCAGCATACAAAAGGCCACATCACTATACTTGCTGTATACGTGGATGATATAGTAATCACAGGTAATGATGAAGTCGAGATCGCTAAGCTGAAGTCAAAACTCGCGAAGGAGTTTGAGGTGAAGGATTTAGGAGCGATGAGGTACTTTCTAGGTATCGAGGTGTGTGAAGGCGAACAAGGAATTGTTCTCTCACAGAGAAAATATGCACTAGATCTGCTGAAGGAGACAGGGATGCTGAAGGAGACAGGGATGCTGGGATGCAAAGCAGCAGTCACTCCAATTGACCAGAAGTGCAAGTTAGGAGCAGAAGCAGGAGAGCCAGTTGATCGTGAAAGATATCAATGACTTGTAGGGAGATTAATTTATCTAGGACACACTCACCCTGATATCTCATTTGCGGTGAGTGTAGTAAGTCGCTACATGCATGATCCAAGAACGGGTCATATGGATGCAGTGTTTCAGATCTTGAGATATCTGAAAGGAACATCGGGGAAAGGGCTATGGTTCAAGAAGAATGGATGTATAGAAGTTGAGGGATACTGCGATGCAGACTGGACAAGCTGCATAGACGATAGAAGGTCTACCACGGGATATTGTATCTTTGCAGGAGGAAACTTGGTCTCATGGAGAAGCAAGAAACAGTCTATAGTAGCACGGTCTACAGCTGAAGCAGAATACAGAGCAATGGCTTTAGGAGTGTCGGAGTTGTTGTGGGTGAAAGCGTTGCTGACAGAGTTGAAGCTGGACAATGGAGCACCGTTACGTCTTCTGAGCGATAGTCGAGCTGCAATAAGTATAGCTAACAATCCAGTTCAGCACGACAGAACGAAGCACATCGAGATCGATCGATTCTTCATCAAAGAGAAGCTGGAACAAGGGATACTGAAGATTGATCATGTTCGCTCAGAAGAACAAGTGGCAGACTGTCTGACTAAGGGTCTTAGTTCATTAAGTCTGTCGAAGCTATGTAACAAGATGAGAATAATTAATATCTATCGCCCATTTTGAGGGGGAGTGTTGAGAACTAATAAGGGATTTAGTCCCACATTGAAAAATGTAATATGAAGAGGAGCTAGACTCCCTATAAGTAGTGTAGTAGCCAATCAATAAAACACACAACTATTATTCTCTACACTTGCATTGCTCAGTTTATATATGGTAATATGACTAAAGTCATAAGGAACTACTATTACATTTCCCATTTCCTTTGGGCTTTCGCAAAGTTTAGTATTTTAATTTAGTTAGTTTTCAAATAAGTTTTTTGGATTTGATTTGATCTTTTATTGTATTACCAAGTGGAATCCATTTAGGCCATGTTTGGTTCACGGATTTAAGGAATTACTAAAAAGAAGTTGTTCATTTCCTCTTTCCTTTGTTTGATAGCCATAAATTTGGGAACTATTTTCTTGACAAAGGAAAAAATAGGAGAAAGATGATTCCTCTCGGAACTCATGGGACTATTTTTTTTTTTCTTCTCATTTTCAACATTTACTACGAAAATTTAGGACAACAATAGTTCTACTCAAATATTTTATTTTCTATTTTACCATTACTTTTGGATTATTCATGATGTTATTTCTATTTTTAAATACAAAACTATTATTAGAACACTGATATTTATTTATTTTTTCCTGTACTAACCAAATACGGAAGGAAAATCAAATGGTCATTCTTGAATGCTTTTCTTATTTTACCAAACATATGAAAAAAAATTCTGACATGAATTTCTAATTTCTCATTTCCATGAAAAAGATACAGGAATTAGTTTTCCTTCCGAAACCAAACCAGGGCTTAGAACTAAGGTTGAAGCATTATTCAGAGGGTTTCCTTTTGAAAGAAGAGTTTCATTGGAAGTTGTATTTCCAAATAATCTTATATTTTCACCCTTTAACCCTACAATGATTATTTGATTATGAAGTTTTTCGATCATGTTGAAATCTCACTGGCGCACAGTTTTAAGTGAATAAAAAATTGGCTTAATTGCACTTTGCTACTCTCAACTATTCCACTTTTTCAACTTGATACCCTAAACTTTTTTTTGTAACAAGTTGATACCTCAACTATTATTTTTTTCAACTTGATACCTAATTTTTCAAAAAATTCCAAAATGCCCTTATCCCTTCCCTCTTCCCTTCTCCCCTCCCCCCCTCCCCCACTCCGGCCACCCCCACCCTCCCGTTCCGCCTCCCCTCCGGCCACCCCCCTCTCCCACGTCCGGCCAACCCCCCCTCCCGCTTCCGGCGCCACCGCCGCGGCGGCGACTGCGGCTGCTGCCGCCGCGGTGGCCGGCGGCGGTGGGGGTAGGGGGTTTGGTCGGACGCGAGAGAGGGGGGTGGCCGGAGGGGAGGCGGAGCGGGAGGGAGGGGGTAGCCGGAGTGGGGGAGGGGGGGGGGGGGGGTTTGGGGGAGGGGGGGTTGGGGGGAGGGAGGTAATTTTAAGGTTTGAGCAGGGGTATTTTCGTTCCAAAAAATTTTTGGGTATCAACTTGTTACAAAAAAAAAAAAAATTTAGGGTATCAAGTTAAAAAAAGGGAATAATTGAGGGTAGCAAAGTGTAATTAAGCCTAAAAAATTTGTCCACACCACATTTGTATCCAAATTGTTTTTATGAATTAACTTGACAATTCAAGTACAAGTAGTAGGGTTGATTAGGGTTCTCGTACATCAAATCATGTTATACTTTGGTTTGTCCATGATTTATTTTACTTCATTTCTTTTCTTCTTTTTTGGCCTATATATCAATGAATCCAGGTGGAAAAAAAAGTCCATACTAAAAAAATTTTATTTTAAAAATACTTCTTTTAAGAAATATCGGCAAGAGGTTAATAGTGCAACTAGAAGCTCGTTCTATTTCCCAAAGAACAAAGGGATAGTGGAGTGAGGAACATATAGATTACAGTCCACAAGTATATATACACATGTTTTGTACGTATTTTATAATACTTGGAAAGAACAAATCTCTTTTCTTTTTTCCTCTATACGTAATTACATAATTATCCATATTAAATTTAATAAACAATTTTAATTAGTAAATATAAATAAGAATATTTTTGGATGAAGCCTATTTTTTTTATTGTATAGCACTATAGATTATATAGCAGTATATATAGTTATTTCACGAGAGAAAGATGGATCAGCCACTGACCTATTTGTGGCTTGGGAACGCTCTTAATGATCAAGCTCCTCAACTTGCAAGGATGATAGAGATGCATACCTATTTCACCAAGTCGACAATGCACATTGCAACTGGACGGGAAATTATTCTGTATGCTTTTCCGGCCATTTGACTCACATGGAGAAAACACTCGAACTCAATGCCAAATGCCAAGAGAAAAAAATTGAGAAACATAACCTCATGAGCAATAAAAAGTTAAGGTACCAAAAATATCCAAAACGCTATAGTTGGAATACCATTAGAATAATTTAGCCTATTAGATATCTTTCCCTTTTTTTGTTTACTTAGCGCCAATTTCATGCCACATGTCCTACTAACCTCGCGTGCATAGACACATGGTAGCTATCCAAAATCATTAGTGAAGTTTTTGGACAACAGTGTATGTGATTATAATCCAGTACTAAACTTTACTAAGCATGAGCAAAGGAGTATATATATATATATATATATATATATATATATATATATATATATATATGCCTTATATAAATTGGTATTAGAAAATCCTCATGACCAGAATAAACATTTGTGATCTGATAAAAACAAATGACCATCCATGCATATGTATTCAGTATGTGGAAACTTTGGAGCCTCTACAAGCTGAAGCTGACAGTTTATAAGCTAGATCAAAAGACAAAACATGACACGACTAGCTCAATTGTAATCTTGTCATGACTTTCATTTTTTATGTTATTCTATCCAAAGATTAGGTCCTCATAATCACAAATTTCTCAAGTTAGATACTTCAGTAGGTGATGGTAAAATAAAAAATATATATATATATATATATATATATATATATATATATATATGCCTTATATAAATTGGTATTAGAAAATCCTCATGACCAGAATAAACATTTGTGATCTGATAAAAACAAATGACCATCCATGCATATGTATTCAGTATGTGGAAACTTTGGAGCCTCTACAAGCTGAAGCTGACAGTTTATAAGCTAGATCAAAAGACAAAACATGACACGACTAGCTCAATTGTAATCTTGTCATGACTTTCATTTTTTATGTTATTCTATCCAAAGGTTAGGTTCTCATAATCACAAATTTCTCAAGTTAGATACTTCAGTAGGTGATGGTAAAATACTTCTCCTTGTTCCCGGCCTTCCTATAAGTAACTCGGTTTCCACTTCGGTATCTTCTTCGCCGCTAGTTGAATCGCTAGGATTTACTTCTGATGGAGAAGAACATAACTGAAGCCGAGTTTCCACCTTGAACTTCATATATAGAACCGGATATTTTTGTTACGAATAATAATGCAAGTTATCCATAATTGTATGTATACATGAGGATGCTGACTGCAATATATAATTTCAAAAATGTATAACTTCCTACGTACCTTTTGAAGCAATACTGCGTTCTCCTGCGTAAGAATCTTCTCCAGGTCAAATGTATGATCGATAATAATGCAAGAACGCATTTCTAATTAGAAGACATTAATCTACAATGTGATAGAATGTACTCGTACGTATCACAGGATTAGGATAACTTGCGTACCTTTTCTCTAAGTTGTGCAATTTGCTCGACAAGCAAATGGTTCTGAGGAAAAGAGGATGGAGATTTTGTTAATTAAGCATAATAAATGGATTTTTCAATTATATATGGATGTTTTGGGGGCATATAGATGATTATGAGTTGTTCGCACTATGCACTGGTATGATCCGTCGTGCTATTTCAAAGGGTGGGTTTCAGAAGCACTGAAATCATGGTTCAAAACATTAGCCGACATATAATAAGGGAATTTAAGTTAACTATTCTCCAACTTGTTACAGAGACCAACCCTATTTTGAAACTAACTACATGGATTACTCCTATGTTTTATATTTTCTATAGAAACTTATAACACTAACCAGTCCTATTTTAAAAAATAAAACATAAAGCAGAGGGATAGTCCGTGTAATTATTTTCGAAATAGGGGTAATCCATGTGATACTCATGAAACAAACATAGGTGATTAATGTATTTATTTCTATATAAACTGGAAGTACCAAGTAATATAAAGTTATGAATACAAATCCCAAAAACCAGATCTTGGTTAACATGACATTTAAGGAGAGTGTTTAAATAAGAGTCGCGAAAAATGCTTCTTAGAAACTAGTGAGATTCTAGGTTGAGAACTTGGTGTACATTTCCCATACTTCTCTACAAGGAAAAATAACAAACAAGGCTTAATGATGCTTTAGCACATTGGTTAAAACTTGTGTAATTGGGGTTGCATAGCATGCACTAGGCGTTTGGAACCTCTCATAATTAGTTGTCTGATCCATCTTGAACATATATACTTGTAACTACATAATATAATATCAAGGAGATTGTGATCTATATAACACACCTTTCTTCTCCTTATGTTACTTAGGCTTCTCTCCAGCTGAAACTCTATGTCGTGCAGTTCCTCCACGGAGCTCGATTCCAAGCTTTCACCCAACAGCTTCCTGCAGTGAATTCATCATCAAGAGCTCAACAACTGTCGCAACGGATATACTAGAGAAAAGGAAGTAGTAGCTTTCTGATGTTAGAAATATTGTAGCATGTTGATTCATGAGATAAAGAACAAAATAAATGCAGAAACGTACCTGAATCCATTGATTGACTTAATGGACCTTGAAACAGATGTCTCCTTATGGGATTCGATCTTCCAACTCTCTACGACCCTTAATAACAAAGATGAAATCTTTGTTCCTCTCTCTGTTGATGGGGATGCAGAAGAGAATAGAGAAAACCCTCTTTTTTGTGGCCGTATGAGTTGGGGACCATAACCCTAGTGAATATATATATATATATATATATATATATATATATATATATATATATATATATATATATAATTTGAACCCTCATCAAATTAGATTTATCTCCGGTATCTACATATTATTTCCATGGCAATTATACCCTTAAGCCAATTTTTCAAATATACCACTTTAATTTGGCTTAATTATTTACATAGTCCAACACAATTAATGTTACATGTGTGGTCCCTATTATTGAATAATTCAAACAATCTTCCACTGGGTCACATATGTAACCTTATAATTGTGTTAACCTTAGTGAGCTCATAAATTGCTATCTTAATTCTTAGGGTATATCCGGACAATCTCGTCCATTAACCTTATCAATATAGGATCAAAGCAGCCTACACATTTAGCGTAACTAAACCATCAATGGTCATATATACCAATATAGCTAAATGACATAGATCAATCATGGATGCGTAGTATAAAAATTACGCACAATTTGATCAACACATGCCTATTTTCAGCTGGTCCTCCTTTACTTTAGTGAGATCAATACTTTAACATAATGAAAACAGAATGAACTGAATTTTCTATATATCTGATCAGATAAATATTCAAAATACTTTAATACATAAATGTGTCCAAAGCCAAATAGCATCCAAATACATAAAATGCAAACTCTCACTATATTGTCATACGCTTAATTAAGATAACACCCATATGAGCAATATGCTCATGAATGACCTTGGATGATGTACTTTTGTGAGCGGATCAACTAACATGGAGTTTGTACTAATGTGTTATATTGACACTTTAACCATTCTGAATTCTTTTCTTCACAACTAGAAACTTTATGTCAATATCTTTTGACTTATACAAGTTTCTATTGTTAATGGAATACAGTACTAATGATTTAATGCCACACCATAATTTGAGTGGTCTTTCAACACCCTCCTGTAGGCGCAGTCTAGTGACAAAATTTTGCAACTATATTCTCTAAATAGATGCCTCACAGCATGCTATAAACCTTGCTGCCATGGTGGAAGAAATTATGAGTGTCTGTTTGACACTAATCATCCAAAATATATCTTCACCAGTCAACATAACCTGATGTGGATCTCCTACTGTGTTAGCATCCAAAAAAGTCAGAATCGAAATACCTTATGATCTCCAAAATTACCTGATCTCCTATAAAAGCATATAATTTTTTGTTCTCTATTAATTAGTTAAGTAGCTTGGCTGCTACCCAATGATCCATTCCTTATTTGCTTAAATATTTGCCTAACATTCCAACTATGTACGCAATATCCGGATGAGTACATACTTGAGCATACATTAGACTCCCTACAACTGATCATGAACGAAAAATCTATTGCCAAAAATTTATGAAGTACTTTTTCGGTAATAAATAGATTTTGAAGTACCTTTGACGAGAAGCCTGCTTGAGTCCATAAATAGATTTTGTCAGTTTGCAAATCATATTCTTTGGATCTTCTGACACAAAGTTTTTTGTTTGTACCATATAAATTATTTCGTCAATGTTACCATTGAGAAACGCCGTTTTGACATCCATTTGATGTAACTCAAGATCAAAATGTGCAACAAGTGTTATAATTCTTTTAAAAGTGTCTTTCGAAGAAACAGGAGAGAAAGTCACTTTAAAATTAATCCCTAACTTTTGAGTAAAGCCATAATCTACAAGACATACTTTATACCTCTCCACATTACCCTTCGAATCCTTCTTGGTTTTAAAATTCCATTTGCAATCAATGGACTTCGCATCTTTTGGTAATGGGACAAGTTTTCAAACTTTATTGTCTAACATAGACTTATACTCCTTATTTATTGTATCAATCATCTTTGAGAATTAGAACTTTTCATGGCCTGATGGAAGTTGATTGGATCATCTTTTAATATTCTACAGTCTTCCACATGTTCCTGAAAAAATATGAAAAGTCATCCGAAATTACATTTCTTCTTTCTCTGGTGGACCATCTTAACATTACCGGTTCTTAAGGTTGTTGAGTTTGTTCCTCATAAATAATTACCTTATCTTGAATGGGGGTGCCGCTACGTTGTCTTGTTAAGGTATCTCAACGACGACTTGTAGAGGTAATTCGACATTGTCTTGTTGAGGCTCCGAATTCACTTTTTGATCAATGACGGGTACAGAATCCTGCACATCGTCAAAAGTGATAGTAGGAATCGCAATCGATTCCTCTCAAAGACAATGTTTCTGACTTTATTTCTCCCCCAAACTCAACGTCCTCAAAAAATATTACACTTCTCGTCTCAAAAAATTTCCTTTGTGTGGGATCGTATAATTATTAAACCCTTGATCTGTTAGCATAGCTAATAAAGTAGCTGCTTACAATTTAACTTTGGTCTGTCTTTTCTTTACACATTCAATACAGACATTAAAGTTTATAAAGTCAATAGAATCCAAATTCCATCAAACACAGGTCGTTCAACTCTATTTCTAGAGATATGACCTAATCGCTTATGTCATAATGAGGCTAAATTTTTATTATTGTTAATTATGCATTTAGTACCACATGACTCCACTTGCAAGATTTCATTGTAAGATGCAATAGTTTCAAGTGAATATAGGTTATCATAAACCTTAAGGGAACCGTTACCAATAATATTTGAATTTAAAGATAGACTAAGCTTATTGTTTTCAAATGAACAATGATAACCAGATTTGTCCATTAAGAAAATTGAATTTCGTCTAAAAGACGGTGCAGTAAAAGTGTCTATCAAATCTAAATAATAATCGGTACCTAATAATAACCTAAAATGTCATATTGCTTCCACTTCTACCGACTTTCCGTCACTCATGTAGATGTATCTTTCACCATCAATTAGCTTTCGGTAGATCAGACAACTTTATCTAGAAACACCAATGTGGGTAGTAGTACCAGAATCTAACCACCATGTATTTTTAGGTGCTAAATCTAAATTAACCTCAAAATAGACCAAATTTAGAAATGTATTTTTTTTATACGTCATGTGTGGTACTTTATACATTTTTTCCTTATGTGTCCTGGCTTGTCATAAAGAAACAATACTTAGTTTTATATTATTGTTTCTTTTGAGCTAGACCCTTAGCAGCTTCTGTATTCCTTTTCTTTTTGTCCTTAAAGTTTATCCCATTGAATATGAAAATTGAATTCTTTTTGGCAGATATTGTAGCAACATTAACTGTAAAGAAAATAAAACAGACATGTTCTAATTAATAACAAAAAATAATAGTCAAACAAATTCAAATAATGGTGAACTCCATCTCAAGATATCTAGTACACCGTTAATATCAAGTCTTTGGATAGTAATATTAACTGTAAATGGTACTCTTGGTGTAATGATCAAACGTTGATAATAAATTATGTCAAATAATAAGCCTATATTTGATTGCGTTATTATTTACATGTAAACCTTATAATTGTCACACATTTATCACCATAAGTATGTGTGCAATTCGGCCAAGTATTAGCCTTCCTTTGGGCCGGCTAATACTCGCATGAATGTACATACAAACATCCAACATCCCTTATAGACTATCTCTACAAGAGAGGTCACTTTGGCGACATCTTGTTTAAATGAGTCTATTTAGAATATTAGACAACTATTGCTAGTCATAAAAGGCACCAAAAATTTGAATGTCGACTAAATTCTTATGTACATGCTTATTTAAATTAAATAATCATAAATCAACATATTAAATTCCACTGAATATATGCATCAAAAGATTGCATCAAATAATTTATACCAAAATTTATCTACTACATGATAAACATGTGAATCTTTTGCATGATTTAAAAATATAAATTAAATCACTTTGGTATATATTGATGCACATAAGATATCTAACAATTTCTATTGGCCGAATCATATAAATATGGCTAAAGACATCTTCTTTAATCATAACCAAAATTAGTCAAACGATGGTGTTATTAAAATGAATCATAAATCAAAAAAATTATATACATTGCACAAACCGAAAGTGTTCTCTGAATCCTGACATGACAAAAATAATTGTAAAAAGTTGTGAACAACATGTTGGTGATACTTTACCCAGAAGGACCACAGCAGATGCCATACATGGCAAAAAGAGAATAAGATACTTAATAAATCTCTGGTAACCAAAATCCGGCCATCACTAGAGAACCCAATCATTGTCCTGGATTATAATAATCCTACATGATAGATTTAAGTCCTTTATTATCCTTAATTAATAACATCAAAAAATTCGAAACTAATGCATCTCACAGCCATTGGATTATATGTTGGCCATAGGGTATTCAAGACCAAAAATGAAGTGCTACTGATTACACATATTTGTAGTATTATTTATGTGATTTGATTATACATAATAAACTATAACCACAATTATGCACCAACAAACCAACTTTGACCAAAACACACCCTAGCTTATCGTTTGACTTCATTAATGATCAAAATATAATCCCTACTACAAAAGAGTTGCAGCCAGTACCGGTCAGCCCCGACCGACATTGATATTTTTTTTTATTCAAGGCCTTTAATTCTTTAAAAAAAAATTGTCATTAATGAAGAAAAATGTTTGAATCTATAAATCATCGAAACAATATCGACCCACTAACAGACCGAGCACAAAATCAATCGCCACAATCCCCAAGCATCAAACGATGACACAAAAAAATATTGATCGAATAAAGAACCCTAAATTAAATTACATCAAATGATCTAGGGTTTCTGAACACCAACAAAATTTAAATCTAAAAACTTTAAACTCATGAATCAAACAAGGAAGGCTCGGATACCACTTGTTAGAAATATTGTAGCATGCAGGGACGACCCTGGCCCAGGACAGGCCAGACGACGGTCCAGGGCCTCCTGACGAAAGGGGACACCAACATGGAACTGTCTATAATATAACTAATATGTATCATGTACCTTTTTTTAACAAAAAAGTATTGTGGTGTAGTGGTTACAATGCTAGACTTATATTTAATATGTCCTTGGTTCAAATCTCGACTACAACAAATTTTTGTTTTATTTATACTTTTTTTTATATTATGTATGAGGGTCGGAGTCCCAATTGTTCAAGGCCGGCCCTGGTAGCATGTTGATTCATGAGATGAAGAACAAAGTAAATGCGGAAGCGTACCTGAATCCATTGATTGGATTAAATGGATCTTAAAGCAGACGTCTCTTTATGGGGTTAGATTTTCTAACTCGCTACGACCCTTAATAACAAAGATAAAATCTTTGTTCCTCTCTCTGTTAATGGGGATACAGAAGAGAGTAGAGAAAATCCTCTCTTTTGTGGCCGTATGAGTTGGGGACCATAACCCTAATATATATATATATATATATATATATATATATATATATATATATATATAATGTGGAATATATATATAAAAAATAATAAAAATGGCTCTTCTTCCTCTTCCTAAGCTCCCCCTCCTCCAGTCCCCGGGAAGCCCCTAGGGCTTCCCTTCCCCCGCTCTCCCCTGTGTTCGGTGTTCGCGGATGGCCAACCCGTGGCCGGCCGACTGCATGGAGTTGATCCGTCAACTCTACGCAACCCTCCCTCCCCCTCTTTCCAACCCCCTTACTCCCCTTCCGCCCCTCCCCAACCTCCCCTTCCTCTTCCCTCAGCCCAGGCGACCGTCCCTCACGTCGCCCTCCCCAGCTCTCCTCTCTCTCCCTTCCCAGACCCCTGTTCGGCCTCTAACACCCCCTCGCCTCCTCGCTCCCTTCTCCCCCCCTATCGCCCCCGTGCGCGCGGACCATGCGTCCGCCGTGGCTAGCCTCCCAGCCCCCGTGCTCGCCTGCAGATCCCACCCTCAACTTCAGCCCCCTGCCGCCAACCTGCCTCCTCCCGCTTCGCTTCGATACTCGGACGGAGTTGCCCTCTCTTCGGGGGGATCCCCCACCTGCGGTGCAGGCTCGGGGGGTCCTTCCTCCCTCCTGCCCCTTCCTGCTTCGGTTCGAATTTTGAATGGAGCAGCCACCTCCTAGGGAGTGTCACCCACCTGCGGTGCAGGGTTGGGGGGCCTTCCTTTTTGGCACTACGTGGGCGGATCAGTCTCAGTACCCAACGTGACAGGCCACCCTCCATTTTACGCTGACGCGCGTTACTTCCCCACGCCAACAGCTTCTTCCGGTGGGAGCCACTCTCTCCAGGGTTTTTATGCTCCCAGCAGCGTCGTTCAGTCCTCTAGTGGGACCCTCCAGGCCCCTGCGCTTTACACGCGCGATCCAGGTTGTGCTTCTTACGCACCTGCCGCTCCATACGCGTATTCCCAGCACTCAATCCCCTACCATTCAGCCGGGCCCACCCCGAACTCTTCCGCTGCATTTTACGCTCAACCGATTACCCCTTCTCTTGGTGGGCCCAACCCCAGCCCACTCTCCCAGAACAGCTCCCCCTCTACGCTCAACCCCCCCCCCCCCCCCCCGCCCCATCTTCGGCGCACTACGCCTATCACTCTCCCTCCCCACCCCCCTTGCTCATCGACCCCTCCACCATTCCCCTTATTAATCCCACCTCTGCTCTCTCCCTCCCCACTCTTTCCACCAGCCTCTTAGCTGGCCCCCTAGCCCCCGTCATCCCCTCAGAGGTCCCCGGTGTTTGCCATTAAAATTGTTTTGATTGAAATCTTAATACAAACAGAACAGTGATACAATATAGGACTTAGATGTAGTCCTAGGAGTACACTTTTGTTTAAGCTGGGTCCTTAGTGCCAATGGAGCGAGTGGTAATGCGTTGACTCCGTTGACCGGCTGACGGCGGTTATCGGTTCTCTGAAGGTGTTGATTGCTCTGGGTGCTGGAGCTTGCTGAGAGGAGGAAGACGTTGAGTGTCTAGGACCGCCTCTCTGGTGATTCTCTGTTGTGGATTCTTTTTGAGTCTTGTGTGTTCTGAGTCTCTGTGTGTGTGTGAAGGAGATGATCCTTCTATTTATAGTTTTGCAGACTGGCTGCTCATGCGCGCATGCAGGATGCGCCGGTGTGGGGACGCCACGTGGAGGTTGCTGATGGAGGCGCACGGATGCTGCGCCCTGATCGAGGGGGAGAACTCTTCATACTGCTGTTGTGAGCCGGCACGTAGCAGAGAGAAGATCTTTCCGTTGCTGAAATCTTGGATGAGTTGAGTCAAAAGACACGTGTCATCGACTCATGGTTCGAAGATCTCGAATTTGGTGGAGAGAAGTGATCTGGTGAGCTGCGCCTTGGATTGGGCGCAGGAGGAGGCTGCGGCTCATAACCTTTAGGAGTTACAAACCATTTGGGGCGCATGGCTTTTGAGGCGCATGCAGACGACTTTCCTTCTGTCTTTCGGGATCAGAGAGCAGTCTGAGGCGCATGGCTTTTGAGGCGCATGCTGATTTGGACGCATGGCCGTAGAGGCGCATGCTGATTTGGACGCATGGCCGTAGAGGCGCATGCTGATGGTGGAGTGGCCACGTGGCCGTAGCCGTCGAAACAAAGTCATGATGATGCTGACGTTGCCGACGCTTCGTTTTCTGAAAAGCTGTCAACTGTTCAGACTTTGGGAGGCGTGCTGCCAACTCTGTCAGTTCAGCATTTAATGTTGGTGACGTTCGATGGACAGCTGAGTGGGCGCGTCGGTTGGCGTTCCACTCGGTATGGAGATGTGTGAGGGCGCACCCTCTGTAATGCGCCGAATATTGTAGGGCGCGTCTGTGTGATGCGCCTGATGCCGAAGGGCGCGTCCGTGTGATGCGCTGTCTGGCTGGCGCATCGGACATGTCTTTTAATGATGCGGCTGTCTCGCTCTTCGAGTGCCATAAATAGCCGTTTGGCTGAATTCGAAGCGTCCGGTTCATCCATTTAATGTAAATTCATTGCACGGAATTCGGAGGGCCATCCACTTGGCGCGTGGGTTTGATCTGCCCGGCCTATAAATAGTGGCATGGAGAGAAGATTTGCTTCTCATTCCCTCACGTACTTCCAACATGAACTTGAACATGCGGGTGCATTCTGTTGACGAAGTGCTCCCGAGGGTGAAGATGAGACGCTGTGTTGTCTTTGATGCACTTGAAGGTGACTGTTACATCCAAAAGACGGAGTCGAGGGCTTCTGAGGCAGGCGGAAGGTGCCTGTTGCATCCAAAGATAGGGATGCTCGAGCCTCGTCTCCGTTATTCCGGAAGAGCCGTAGATCGGAATGGCGGTGCTAGGCTCTCTCTTCCTTCAAAGTGGGGTTTTCCCACTTTGATCGTGTCGAAAGCTGCTCCTTTAGCCGTGGTTTCGATCACGGTCTTCCTTCGGTTTTGGAGGCTCTTTCGAAGCCTCCCCTGGCCACAGCATTTGCGGTGCTCTTCTCTTCCTTGGTTCCAGCCAGAGGGTTAAATGCTTTGTGTATCGAAGCATTTATCGGGCGAGCCTGGTTGGAAGAGCGGCACATAACTGGGCTCTGCTCGGCCAGGTGAGCCTGGCTGGAAGAATTTGGCTGAAGGGATGCACATAATTGAGCTGCTGAAGAGAGGATGGGATGCGCCTGGATGGAGGCGCATGATATCTGCTGCGCCTCACTGATGGCGCATAGTGATGCTGCGCCTATCTGGAGACGCATGGTGGCCGCTGCGCTTATCTGAAGGCGCATGGTGGCCGCTGGCTGTAGACTTAGGCTCTTTCCTTTGTAGAAATTCTCCTTTGTACAACCTTTTCTAGACATGTAATAGACTTTTATATATAAATAAAAAGTCCTTCAAATGTCTATACTTATTGACTTTGCTGTGAAGTTCTTCGTCTGAGTTCTGGCGCATGAAGTGTCTGGCGCATGGGCTTTCTGGTTGTGAAATTCCATGCTTCTACAAGACCCCCTTCAAAGTTTTCAAAACTTTTGAATAAGTTTTAGAATACTTTGAATAAGAAGCATGGAGGTCAGGGCGCATGATTTCTGGGCGCATGCCTGTTCGGGCGCATGCTCTTCTCAGTTAATGATGATGGTGCCTCGGTAACCGAAAAGATTAATGATGATCTTTTGGTTTTATTTGCTGCTATCCTTGAACAGAACCCGAGGCGACGGCTGAGATCACACGTCATCTGTTCACGCGTGCGACCAAGCCCTATAAATAGGTAAGAGTTTGGAGAGAGAAAGGGTTCTTCTTCTCCGTGCCTCTGCTTCTTTAGAGTTTCTTCTTCAAAAACCCTAACTTCTCCTTCCTCGAGAGAATGGCTCCCAAGACTCCTCGCGGTGCTGCCGGCAAGGGAAAGGAGAAAGCGAAGGAGTCTGTCGATGAGGATGTACCTATCACTCTTGCGCCTCTTGCCGACGTTCGTCCTGAGGTGACAGGTGAGTTTCGTCTCTGCTTTGGGCCCTGTGCCCTAACTACCGACGCGTATAGACTTCGGTCTTTGATGATACGCCGAGGTTCTATCCTGCCGACGTGCATAGGTTTATACCTTTATTATGCACCGAGGTTTTAATGGCTGACGCGCATGGGTTTTATTCCCTGAAGATGCGCCGAAGCCTTTGCTGACGCGCATGGGCTCATGCTCTGATAATGCGCCGAAGCTCCAATGCCAACGCGCATGGGCTTACGCCCTGATGATGCGCCGAGACATGCTGACGCACATGGGCCTATGCCCTGATGATGCGCCGAAGCAGATGCGCATGGGTTCATACCCTGATGATGCGCCGAAGCAGATGCGCATGGGTTCATACCCTGGCAATGCGCCAGTCTGCTTGACATATTTTGTCTTTTTGCCTGACTTCCACTTTTGTTGTGCCAGTATCGATGACGATCCCTTTGTTGAATGAGGTCCTCCTGGACGCTTCTCTTTGTCAGATGGGAGTTGATTTTGATGAGGCGGTGATCAACCCTGCAAAGGATGCTATCCTTCAGGACCAACCTCATGAGAGGATGCTACAAATCCAGGTCCAGTTGCTGCTTTTCCTCCAGAGTATGATGGAGAGCGGTAAACTGAAGTCTGCTGATTCTGAAGGTGTGACTTTCTTAAAGCCTGCCTTTCTGTTTGGCGACCGATTAGTCTCTTCCGAGGCGAAGATATTGAAGATCAGAGAAGACTGGTTCTTTGCTGCTAAGGGCATGATGTTATACATGCGGCAGGTTGACCGCCAGTTGCCACTGACAGCCTTTTATTGTCTAGCTTCGAAGAGAAGGATGGGTTGGGAACTTACTCCTTCTCAAGGAGGTGCCTTGGGGGGCTCCCTTTCGATTGACACCACCTCGAACCAGCGAGACACTTTGACCGCTTCACGAACTGGTTCTTCGTTCAGTTACCGAGCTTTGCGTCCCGGGAGCATCTATAGTGAAGTTCCAAATGACACGTTTCCCTTCAGTGCCCCGACTTTTGCAAATCGGATGCTGACGTCGAAGGTCACGTATCCGACAGCTGGTTTTAGAGTCGAAGGTTGGTGTCACTACATCCCAAAGTGGGACGAGTTGACCTCCTGGGTGCTTTCTAGGTTCAAAGTTGAGCTTAAAGAGATAGGGCTGACTGCCGCCATTCGGGCCACGCAGGCAAGCGTGGACCTCAATAAGCCGATGTTCCTTGCGCTCTTGGAACTTTTCAACGCCCAGACTGGCAGCTTCTTTACTCCAGTGGGGGAGTTGGGATTGGCCCTTCATGAGATGTACGAAGTGTCCAAGCTTCCTCGGGGTTCGGAACCGTACAAGGAATATTTCCCATCAAATGAAGAGATCCAGGTCTTGGAAGATAAGGACCCGGAGATGATGGCCGTTTTCAAGGAGGTGACGAGCCATCATTATCTGATGCACCGGAGGGACAAGGGTAAGACCCAGCCTCACGTGACTGCTTGGAGGGACTATGTCTTCAGGCAGGATTTGGCGGATCCGTCGAGGATCCGGTTTGCGACTCCGCAGGGCTTGACACCCGCGGAAGTAAGTTCTGAAATAACCCGGCTGGACGAGAGGACCCCACATTCCAATGAGAGCGGCAAGGCCACGTACAGCTGTTTCTGGCACTGCGCGCACCGGATGTCATCTAAGGCAGTGTTGACGGCCTACTTGATGATATGGCTCCGGGATTGCATATTTGCAGGGGGATCCAGTGCTGTTGAGAGGGTACATCGGAATCTCATTTTGCCTGCAGTGAAGTTGGCCTTTGGACGACCTTTGGCTCTCCTCCCCGCGATGGTGTGCAACCTGTTGCGCGGTTTGAGGTCTTTTGCTGATGATGTGATCCACGAGAAAGATAATAACGACAACTTTCCCCGGGCCGAGCTGCCTTTCCATTATCTTATGGGGTGGCTGATCTTACATCATCCGAATGTGATGAGTCCTGGTCCTGAGGAGGACCATGTTGAAGGAGATGCCTTCATTCGCCGCTTCTACAAGAGGAAGTGGTCTTACACTGGCGTCCCCGTTTGTAGGAGGGTTTTGTCCTTCCTTCAGGGGTGGGAAATCGTGAAGGTTGGCCCGATCTTCAAGAATTTCGAGGCCGACCAGGATTTGGTTGATTCTGGCGAGGATGCGGTTACTTTGCCGAAATGGAGTTTTCGTTGGTTGCAGAGTATCCGGCCTTCACACCTGGTCTACCGTAATCAGAACAGATGTTATCTGGAACCGTACTTGCCAAGCCGCTTTGCTCGTCAATTTGGCTACACTCAGCTAATGCTGCGGAATCCCAGTAGCAGTCTAGGCTTCATCGGGAGTTTGCTGGATGGAGCCCTGGGCTGGCAGTATTATAACGCTGGATGCACAAGCGTTAAGTTTACTACACCAGTTCGCAATCCTCGGCCGCCGATCTTATATCCGGCTGCCAAGCTGTATTGCACTATGAATACTATGTCTCCTGGTTATGACAGGGAGACTAGTTTCATCATTGGAACCCAGTTGGAGGCAACAACGAATATGTTGGTGGCAGCTCGGTCATATCGTCCGCCAGAATTAGCGGGGTATCGGGCTGCTGCTGTGGCACCAGTGAGAGACCCGTCTGTCGGGAAAAGGCGGGCTGACCCGGAAGCTGGTTCTTCTGTACCGAAAAGGTCGAGAAGGACGTCGACCGCGAAGATTACGGAAGCGCCACTTGTAACGCCAACGGGCTCAGCTCCCGCTGAGGTAAGGAGTGCTTCATAATTCCAGTTTTTATGTCATCGTGGCGACTTATGTTCTTCTTCTTGTAGGGATTGAAGAAGAAGTCTCGTGCTTCGAAACCGGGTACCAGTAAGCCGAAGGAGGTGGCAGGCTCTTCTGAGGAGCGCATTCCACCAATGATGATGTCTCCTGTGGAGGAGGGTCCCGAAGATGTTCCCGCGGAGGTTTTTGTATATCCTGACTTTGAAGTCGCAACAACTTCTGGGATCGTACCATCTGCCGTGGAGGCCTTGGACGCTGAGGGTCCTACAGACTCGAGGCATCCTGATGATGAAGTGGATTGGAGCTCGTCGCCTTCTGGTGACGTCCCTCCAGCGTTGCAAGGGTCCGTTGCGGGGGCGGCAGAAGCAGTGAGGATAGAGGAGAGGGTTGATTCCCCTCCTTGTCATGATGAGGGGAGGTCGGCTGAATCATTGCCAAATCCTTCCTTGGCTTCAACCATAGACATAGAGATGGCTACCGATCAGGCGGTAGCGACAGATTTTGTCCCTGTAGAGGGACTTGAGAAGAATGAGACCCTTCTGCCGGTCTTGTCTCCTGGAGCTGGCCAGGAGATAAATGTTGATCTCCCCGTTTTGCCGGGGGAGGTAGCTGATGCAGATAGAACGTCGGGGGTAGAAGAGGTGGCCGTTGACGTCGGTGATTTCTCCAGTCTTGAGAAGGGTAAGGGTGTGGAACCCTCTGTTGCTCCTTCCACTTGGGGTACTATCACGACGCATGTGCCGGCTCCTTCTGTTCCTTCGACTCCTCGGGCTAGCAGTCTGGACCCTGTTGATGAAGAGCCTATTGCTGCCGAGGTTCAAACCTCTCAGATCGAGGTTGGCGGATCTTCCTCCGGTCCGCAAACTGTAGTAGCTCCCCCAACTCCTGCTATGACACCGCAGGTGCTGGCGGAAGCCGACGAGTATGTGAAGTTCCTCGTCGAGGGAGTGTACAAAATACTGGAGAAAGGTGTATCTGCAGTGATGGATGCCAAGGGGAGCTTTGCGGCAGCAAAAGCTTTGGCAATGCCTTGTATTGAGCTGATCCGCGTTCACCAAGGCCATGACCATATGGCCAAAATTCTGGAGGTTTCGGTGATTGAGCTGGACGAGCGGCTCGCGGAACTGCAGCGCATCCAACGAAATGACCTCTCTGTCTTGATAGATGCAGAGATAGGGAAGTTGATGGCTGAGATCGAGGCTTCCCATCGAGCCGATGTGAGCAGTTGGGAGCGTGAAGTGGCTGGGACTGAGGCTGCGGCGGAGCAGTTGTCTCAATCTATGGAGAAGACGACGGAGAAGCGGGCTGCGGTGGACGCTAACATCGCAGAGGTTGATGTTCAGATGCGCCGTCTTGAAGACCAGCGGGCCCAACTTCAACTAGAAGCTGATCGTGTCCTGGCTGAACACGTGGCATTCAAGCAGGAGGAAGCGACTCTTACTCAGCGGACCCTTGCTTTGGCTCAGCAGCGACGACAGCTTGATGAGAAGTATGAGAGTAAAACTTCCGCTGAGGCTGTCGGGTTAATGCGTCAAGAAGCCGAGCTGCGAGTCCAGGCGACTGTGGAAACTCGCACTGCCGATCTGAGACGTCGAGTCAGAGAGCTCTCATCCCACCCTGGAGAGGATCGGGGACTGTAGCTTCTCTTCTTTTTATGTGTTTTTGCAATTCTTGCTGGGGGAATAGCGTATTTCTGTACTCCTTTTTTTTTGAAAAATAAAGAAATACACTATCTTTGTGATGTGTTCATTTTTGATCTCATGAACTTGATGATTTATGTGGACCTATTATCTTTTGCGCACCTTGGTTTTTAGGTACAGATAATAAGTTTGAAGGAACCAACATGTTTGCTCAGAGGTAATGTGGACATGGCAATCATTAGGTTCAAATGATAGAATCCTCCTACTCAGAGGTATTTATGGACGTGGTAGGAATGATCCTGGAGGATACGCTGAACAACTCAGAGGTAATGTGGACGTGGAAGTTCTGCGATTAATGTACGACAACACAGGAGTTGTTTGTACGGGATGTTTACTCAGAGGTAATGTGGACGTGGTAAACATGAAGGATAGCGTAAGCTTACGAAATGTAAGGTTCCGCTTTATAGGATGCAGAGAGACAACTCAGAGGTAATGTGGACGTGGTTATCTTTCTACGGAAGGATGCCACGGAACAGCTGGGTTCCGGAAGCATTTGATTTTGTGAAAAGAGGTTGTTTGGGAAAATACATGTCTTGGGGGATGTCAAGAATAGTACTTCTTTAGGAACTTGCCGTTGATGGGCATCATGAACAAGTCCCCATTGGGTTTGGCGAGCCGGTAAGCACCGTTTGAGTATACCGTCTCAATGATGAAGGGTCCTTCCCATTTGGGCTCGAACTTCCCTGGTGTCTTATGAGTTAACACCATTGGCCTTCTGACTGCTAAAACCAGGTCGCCAACTTGGAAAGTTCTTTGCTTGACCTTCTTGTTGAAAGCCTGTGATATACGGGCTTGGTAAAGTTCGATGCGTTGTTGAGCTAGGAGACGCTTTTCGTCAAGTGCCTCCAGTTCCCGCAGACGACGACGTTGATTGTCTTCCTCTGTGAGATCGTTTGTGATTGCCACGCGGAGCGAAGGTATCTGTATCTCGAGAGGCAGTACTGCTTCGCTCCCGTAGACCAGGGAGAATGGAGTGTTGCCCGTTGGGGTCCGTACCGTTGTGCGGTAGGCCCAAAGGCATTCGCCAAGCTTTTCGTCCCAGTCGCGTTTGTTGGATGACACGACCTTTTTGAGTAGCCTGACGATAGTTTTGTTGAACGCCTCGGCCAATCCGTTTGCTGCCGGATTGTAGGCGGTTGAGGCCACGTTCTGAATGCGATTCTTGTCACAGAACCTGCTGAAAATGTGGCTGATAAACTGAGGACCATTGTCATGGATGATCCGCCGGGGTACCCCGAAACGGTAAATGACATGGTGTTTGATAAAGCTGACCACCCTGGAGCTTTTTACTTCCGTTAGTGGGACTGCTTCTGCCCATTTGGAGAAGTAATCGGTGATGGCCAGGATGAAACGATGTCCTCTTGATGAAGGAGGGGTGATTGGTCCTACAATGTCCATGCCCCAGGCTTCGAATGGCCAGGAGGCGACTGTAGGATGTAGAGGTTCAGACGGTGTATGTATGAAGTCTGCATGAAGTTGGCATGCATGGCACTTCTTAGCATATTCCACTGCGTCGGCGGTCATGGTTGGCCAGTAGTAGCCCATACGTCGCAGTCGATCTTGCAACTTAGGACCAGGTTGGTGAGCTCCGCAAGTTCCGTCATGAGCTTCTTGAAGAGCTTCGGCCGCTTCTTCGTTAGACAGGCATCGAAGGAGAAGCCCGTCGAAGGAGCGTCGGTACAGCGTTTTGGTAGCTGTATCGTAGTAGAATCGAAGAGAGCGTCTCCTGACTGAGATAGCTTCCTTCGGGTCCTCTGGAAGGATTCCGTAGACAGCGAAATCGATGAACGGGAACCTCCAGTCTCGGACATTAACCCCAGTGTTCGTCGGCATGGCATGGGCCACTTGCAAGCACAGGTTGTTTCTGGGACAAATCAGGTCTCGGCCAGTCACCGTGACATAGTGTTGAGTCCCAAGGGGCGCTGCCAATGAGGCTGCGAGGCCAGCCAGAGCATCGGCCTCCAAGTTTTGTAAACGGGGGACATGTTCGATGAAGAACCCGGTGAAGGTTGAAATGATGTTCAACGCGACTTCATGATAAGGGATTAAATCTTCATGGCGAACCTCGTATTGCCCCCGAATCTGGTTTACGACGAGTTTCGAGTCGCCGTAGGCTTCCAGATGATCCACCCCCAGCTGTTGTGCTAGCTGGAGTCCCATGACGAGTGCGTTGTACTCAGCAACATTGTTGGAGCACGGCTTCGAAAGAGAGTATGCGCGCTGGATGACCAGCTGATCGGGGGAGACCAAGACTACCCCCACTCCTGCGATGATTTGGCCGTTGGGGCCCGTTCTTGAAGCGCCATCGAAGAACATCCGCCAAACGGGACTTCCTTCAATGACGTTTGATTCTTGGACTTCATCCGGGATGTCTTCATAGAGTTTTGAAGATTCTGGGATGGGGTGTGCAGCTAAAAAGTCAGCCAGAGCCTGACCCTTGACCGCCTTCTGCGGGACAAACACCATGTTGTATGGCGTTAGTAGGATCGCCCATGTAGCCAGCCGGGAGTTTAATGACCCTGGCTTCGTCATGAGAACTCTGAGTGGATTGACTCGGGAGATGACGTGAATTGTCTGGCCCGAGACGTAATGACGAGTCTTCTGAATGGCAAACACCAAAGCCAAGCACTCCTTTTCAACGAGGTTGTACCGGTGTTCGGCCCCGATGAGTGTTCGACTGAGGTAGTAGATTGCTTGCTCGTAGCCTGCATCGCTGTTTTGAGCGAGTAAAGCGCCGAGGGAATGATCCATGGCACGGACGTAGAGGAGGAATGGTTTGCCGGCGACAGGTGCCACTAGGACTGGCGGGCTTGTCAAGTAAGCCTTGATGTCGTCGAAAGCCTTTTGGCACTCCTCTGTCCAGACATAAGAGACTCCCTTCTTCATGAGCTGAGTAAAGGGTTGACATTTACCGGAGAGGTTTGCTATGAACCTCCGGATGTATGCCAGACGTCCCTGTAAGCCCCGAAGTTCTCGAAGGTTCTTCGGAGGGTCCATGTTGAGGATGGCTTTAGTCTTCTCGGGATCGACATGAATGCCTTTTGCCGTGATGACAAAGCCCAAGAATTTGCCGCTAGAAACCCCCAGGAAGGATTTAGCGGGGTTCATTTTGAGTTGATGTGCCCGCATGAGATCGAAGACCGTCTTCAGGTCCTGTAGGTGATCTCTTTTGAGGCGGCTCTTGACTGCGATGTCGTCAACATAGCACTCAACTGTCTTGCGAAGATGTTGACGGAAGATGGTACTCATTGCCCGTTGGTATGTTGCACCGGCATTCTTCAAGCCGAAGGGCATTACTGTGTAGCAGAAAACACCTTTCGGAGTCTTGAATGACGTGTGTTTTGCGTCATCGGGGAACATCTTGATTTGATTGTAGCCTGAATACCCGTCCATGAAGGACATGCGTTCAAAGCCACATGTGTTGTTGATCATTACATCGGTGATTGGGAGCGGGAATTCATCCTTCGGGCAAGCAGAGTTGAGATCCCTGAAGTCGATACAGACTCGTATCTTCCCGTTCTTCTTGGTGACAGGGACGACGTTGGCTACCCAGTCCGGGTGTTGTTCCTCACGGATGAAGCCACTGGTCAAGAGCTTGTCCACCTCCTGATCGATGGCGTTCATGATGTCCGGGCGGAAGCGTCGCTGTTGTTGTTTGATAGGTTTGGCATCTGGTAAGATGTTCAACCTATGCATCGCGATCTGTGGATCGAGACCCGGCATGTCTTCGTAGCTCCAAGCGAAGACGTCAATATACTCTTTAGCCAGTTGGACTAAAGATTCTCGGTCTTCTCCTTCCAAGCTTTTGCTGATGAAGATGGGTTTAGAAGAAGACCCATCCCCGAGGTCGATCTGCTCGACTTCGTCTTCAGTGGGAGGTTCTCGTAACTCAAAACGAGACTCCCATTGTTCTCCTAGGCGCTGAGCCCAGGGTTCCTCTTCGAAGGGTTCCGGCGGTTGGTCTTCGCCTTCATCTTTCTGAGGTTGCGCCGATGTCATGTTAGCTGACAGCACTTTTCTGAAGACTGATCCGATACTGGTATCGGAATCCCACGTCGATGCTTCAGACGAGTGGGAATGTTCTATGTCTTCTGCGTCTGAACTCTCTGGAGTTGATGGCGGCGTGACATAGCCTAACCCCCGTCGAGTCCGATTATAGTAATCCTGTGGCTTTCCATTGGGCATCGAAAGCCGGACAGGGAGATGCCGACCCTTGCCGTAGTTTAAGCCTTTGTTGCTTTTCAGGTCGTAGCCCATCTTTTGGATGATGTGCTTAGCCGCATCTGTGTACCGATAGACTTGTACTCTGCCGGTATCAGGTTCGGGCTCGATTGACGGGAGGTCCCGACGACGCTCGATTTTGCCCGAGATGATGGTGCCTTGGTCTCGGCTCCGTGGAGGGACTATGAAGACTCCTTGAGACGGGACTATTTGATTATGGTAGACGGTCGTTACTTGTGTTTGCAACGACCATAGAGCGTTGTCTAATGTATACATGGCATTCCAGTGTGGAAGACAAGAATAATTGAAAGACACTCTATTATTGATAAAGTACGAGATTTTATCCCGTGGGATTACATTGTCGAAGGAGGGTGCGTCTACATCAGCGGAGATGTATTCGTCAAGCTCCTCATCTGTAAGCTCTGGGGCCGGATCAGGAGAGTCCTCCACCGCTCTGACTTTAGGGTCTGAGAGGGTTATGTGAGCCCTCTCCGGCATCTTGGATGACTGCGGCGGCTTGCCTTTAAGACGCACCTTGAGAGGTGCCTCGGTTGCGCCTCCGATGAGTGGCGCCTTCCCTTGTAATTTTACCACCAGGGGAGCCGCTGTTTGAGGTGGCTTTCCCTTTAGGCGTATCTTCAGGGGAGCTTCGCGAGCCGGCGCTTTTCCTGATAACTTGATGCTCATTGGAGGCGCCTTCTGGGGTGGTTTCCCCTTCAGACGGATTTTCAAGGGGGCGTCGGGAGTCGTCTCAGGCTCCATGTCCGGCTCTGTTGCCGTCTCTGCCTCATCATCAGCGTCATTGGCTTCCTCCTCGTCAATGGGTTTGTACAAGTCGGAATCGGTGAAGTAGGCCTCAATCCCTTTGAAGGGATCGATATCTGCAAACTCCGTCCGGATGACGCCATTGGTGGATACATATTTCATGCATTGGTGGAGCGTGGAGGGCACCACCATGTACTCATGTAACCATGGTCGTCCGAGTAAGATGTTGTAGTTGACCTCGGCATCCACCACATAACAAGTCACCTCAGTTTTGAGGCTGCCGATGTGACACTTCAGCCGGATCTTGCCCAGTGGCTCGCTCTTGCTAGCGTTGAAGCCACTGATGGTCGTATTGGAGGGCGCCAGCCGGTACATTGGGATCCCCAGCTTTGATAGCAGCGCCTTTGGAATGATGCTTAGGGAAGACCCCGGATCGATCTGAATCCTGCTCACCTTTACCGAACCGATGTACCCTGTGTAATACAACGGTCGGTTATGTCGGTGATGCTTGAGCAGCATGTCTTGTTGGGTGAAGGTTATGTTTGGGATAACTTCATCCGCACAATGACAGTGTGCACAAGTAGTTGGGAGGTCTTCAGGCTGCTTGACTTGACTGAGAAAGGATTCGGCATCCTTCAGAGCTTCGCAGAGAGCTTCTCGGGAGTCCTTGGAGAGACGCAGGAGCTCGAACAAAGACAAGCGTGCAGGAGTACTGGCCAGTTGCGCCAGAATGTCAAAATTGTGGGGCTTGGCTAGCCCCGAAGCATTTTCTTTCCGCAGAGGTCTGTCGAAGCGGGCCTCCACTTGCTTTTGTTTATTGGCTGCTGAGGGCTTGGATGGACCCTCCTCAGGGATGGTGCCAGGAGGCACCACTTCGGCGGCAGCTTCACCGGGCTGGGAGTTCTGTTTTGCACGCGTCTGCACAGGAAGCGCCTCTTCTGTTGAAGAAGAGACCGTGCGGCAAGACTTGATCTTCCTGCCTTTTGCTTTGGAGGTAGGGCGTACCTCCGGTTGAGTTACCTCGGAGACGAGGTCGGGGTGAACCCAGAGGACCTCTCCTCGAGATGTGGTGAGTGGGACAAGTCCACTCACATTGTCACGGGTGGGTGGCAAGTTCACCACCTCCATTATCGCCTTAGGGATAGGGACGACGCCATCTTGTGTGGTAGTCGGCGGCAAGGTGCCGAACTGAAGTGACACCACATTAGCTGACACCGTCTTCTCTTCATAGTCGACGGAGATTACATCCGCATTGATCATGCGCTGGATGTAATTTTTGAGGACGTAGCAGTCCTTAGTCGGGTGTCCGACAAACCGATGGTAGTGACAGTACCTCGGGTTGTCCACTTTCCCGACTTCATCGGGCCGCTTCGGGTCCGGAAGCTTGATCTTGTCACCCTGCTTCAGTATCTCAAAGAGTTGCAGGGTGTCGTCATCATTGAATGAATAAACCTCCTTGGGTCTCGGTGCCAGTGGAGGCTTTTGAGTAGGCGCAGATGCGCCCTTCGAGGCATTAACAGTCAATGCCTGTTTCCCCTTTGTTTCTCGTCCGGAGTTGTTGACTGCGAACTTTTTCCCCTTATCGTCAAAGGCGGGGAAGCTAACACCCAGAAGACGTGCATTGGCCGCCTTCTTCTCTGCAGCTTCAGCTTCGATGATTAGGGAGCTCCAGTCGGGAGGGGGAGTAGAGTTAAGCCAAAGCTTTACTGCAGGCAGCATGTTCATACTGCAAGCGGAGAGAAGCGCATGCTCCGGCATGCCTGGAGGTAGCCTGAAGCAGGCCTGACGGAAGCGTTCGATGAATGCCCGAACCGTTTTCTTGTCCTTCTGGTGTATCTCAATGAGAGACGCCATCGTCATGTCCTTCCCACCGTCGTAGAAGCGGTCGAGGAAGAGGCGTGTCAGGTCGTCGAAGGACGATATGGAATTATCGGGGAGGCTGCAGTACCAGTCATACGCCACCCCTTTCAGGGCCCCAACAAAGATGCTGGTGAGGAGCGCGTCCTCCTTCGGAAGATGCCCTGTCTGCGACTGGAAGTACGTCAGGTACCGTCGTGGAGAGTCCTTCCCGTCATACGGCGTGAGTGTTTGTGGTTTATACTTTGGGGGATAAACCACCTTGTTCCACTCAAGGGGATAAGGCTGGGGAATGCCCATCTTCTGGCGCTCCTCCTGCCTGTTCTTGGACTCGAAGCGCTCCCGCAGATCTTTGATCATTTCGACCACGTCCTCCGTGGAGCTAGGAGTCGGGGAAGGAGGTACCACCTGGAGTGGAGCGTTTGAGGGCTCCGACGTCCGGGGTGCTTCTGTGTCTGAGGGTGTCCGTTGGAGGGGCACACTCGACTCTCCATTGGCTCCTGGGTCGGGACCATTTGAAGGTGTCCTGATCAAGGCCGACCGCATCTCAAACACTGCTTGAGTCAGTGCTTGCATTGAAGCAGAGAGGGTTTTGAGTCCTCCCTCTAGCGAGTCTATGCGCTGGACAATGTCCTGTGGCGGCGCATCAGTCTCAAGATCACCCCCGGTCATGTATACTGTCATGACACGGCCGGAAGTGGATGGATTAGTTGAGGCTTCGCTCTCAGCCTCGCTCTCATGTGGGGGAGTCACTTCTCCTGGTGTTTGGCCACCCCCAGCCACATTCTGAGTTCGTCTTCGACAGGCGCATCTGCAAGGGCCTGACTGCCCTCAGCTCTGTCTTGAAGGGCCTCTTCGTTTCCAGCACTACCCCCGACGGTGTCCTGGAGGACATCGTCATTTTGAGGGGCTTCAGGGAGGCCATCTTCGCCTTGATGAAGATCCGCCGCAGCTGTGCTTTGGACATCTTCGTCTTCGGAAGGAGGCTCGACAAGGGTCTGGCTACCCCCAGCTTCCTCCAAGAACTTCTTCCTCGACCGAGTGCCTTCAAACACTCCAGAGGTCGTGACAGCTGCCTTGGTTTTCCTCGGCTGGCTTTTGGATGAAGACGAGGAATTGGCAGTCGTCTTCCGGACAGATGAGGAGTTGGAGATCACATTGCATGAAGCAACCTTTAGCTCCTCCTCTGCTGACACCTTCGTCCCAAGGCGATGTCGGAGGGGTGTCGATGATTGTAGCCGTTGGAAGACCGACTGCTTTGGCGGTACTGCCGTCTTGCAACAGCAGTTGATGGTGACCACTGCACAAGTGTGCCCCGTGAGAGGCGCATCGTGCTTGTTGGTCAACTCTCCTGACCGGCGCTTGTGAGTGATCACGTTGCGCAAGTCGTTGGAGGAGAGTGCTACCCTCGCACCCCTCTCAGGCGCATGGCAGGGCCAAGCGCCGGGGTGGTCGGATGAGTGCTGCGCCCCCTGATCTAATACCAAGCAGGCATCACGATCAGTAGTGGGGGAACCACAGCATTTGAAGCGACTTGAACGGACCTCAAACGCACAACCAGAGGAGGCGCGGGAGTTCAAGACCACTGAGTTTGCCTCTCTCGGCTTGGTTGTGCACGCAGTGAATGCGCCCAAGCGAGATGAGGACTTTGAAGGTCGACTCGTTGTCGGTGCAGAAGCCCTTGAGTCAACCTTGTACAGCTTGCCATCGGCAGCGCGCGTGATTGTAAGCGCGTGCCTCTGGCCGGCTGCTGGCATAGCACGTTTGTGGCGCATGGCCCGTGCCGCCTTGGATTTCTTCGTACCAGCCCGCTGGGGCGCATAGTACTCAGCATCCAAATTCTCCTCACCGTTACAGCGAGTGAGTCTGTCAAAGACAGAGGCTCTTTGTGGCGCATCAGAAGTAATGCGCGGGGCATTGGCTGCGCCCCTGCTCCGTCGACGTATCTTCCTCGCCTGAGAGGAAGATGGCTGGGGAACGTGGTCAGCCACACGCTTCCCCGAATGATGCGCTGCATCAGCGGGCGCACCTTGACTGCTGAGGACGTCAGCAGGAAGGGAAGGCTGGACGGGCGCATCCCCTTCAACGGTGGTGTCCGAGGCGTCGACTTTGCGCACCCAGACTGCGCGGGTCTTCTTCGGCTTCGACAGCCGCTTCGAAGGACTCGCACTTCCTTCAGAAATGAACTCCTCGTACGCCTGTTGATTGAGGCGCACTACCAGCGTCTTGTGGGAGGAGCCCACCTTCACGTCGTCGGCCTGTGACGCGACTTTCTCGGTAGAGGAGAAAGAAGTCCCCAGCAGAGTCGCCAGCTTGTTTGCCATTAAAATTGTTTTGATTGAAATCTTAATACAAACAGAACAGTGATACAATATAGGACTTAGATGTAGTCCTAGGAGTACACTTTTGTTTAAGCTGGGTCCTTAGTGCCAATGGAGCGAGTGGTAATGCGTTGACTCCGTTGACCGGCTGACGGCGGTTATCGGTTCTCTGAAGGTGTTGATTGCTCTGGGTGCTGGAGCTTGCTGAGAGGAGGAAGACGTTGAGTGTCTAGGACTGCCTCTCTGGTGATTCTCTGTTGTGGATTCTTTTTGAGTCTTGTGTGTTCTGAGTCTCTGTGTGTGTGTGAAGGAGATGATCCTTCTATTTATAGTTTTGCAGACTGGCTGCTCATGCGCGCATGCAGGATGCGCCGGTGTGGGGACGCCACGTGGAGGTTGCTGATGGAGGCGCACGGATGCTGCGCCCTGATCGAGGGGGAGAACTCTTCATACTGCTGTTGTGAGCCGGCACGTAGCAGAGAGAAGATCTTTCCGTTGCTGAAATCTTGGATGAGTTGAGTCAAAAGACACGTGTCATCGACTCATGGTTCGAAGATCTCGGATTTGGTGGAGAGAAGTGATCTGGTGAGCTGCGCCTTGGATTGGGCGCAGGAGGAGGCTGCGGCTCATAACCTTTAGGAGTTACAAACCATTTGGGGCGCATGGCTTTTGAGGCGCATGCAGGCGACTTTCCTTCTGTCTTTCGGGATCAGAGAGCAGTCTGAGGCGCATGGCTTTTGAGGCGCATGCTGATTTGGACGCATGGCCGTAGAGGCGCATGCTGATTTGGACGCATGGCCGTAGAGGCGCATGCTGATGGTGGAGTGGCCACGTGGCCGTAGCCGTCGAAACAAAGTCATGATGATGCTGACGTTGCCGACGCTTCGTTTTCTGAAAAGCTGTCAACTGTTCAGACTTTGGGAGGCGTGCTGCCAACTCTGTCAGTTCAGCATTTAATGTTGGTGACGTTCGATGGACAGCTGAGTGGGCGCGTCGGTTGGCGTTCCACTCGGTATGGAGATGTGTGAGGGCGCACCCTCTGTAATGCGCCGAATATTGTAGGGCGCGTCTGTGTGATGCGCCTGATGCCGAAGGGCGCGTCCGTGTGATGCGCTGTCTGGCTGGCGCATCGGACATGTCTTTTAATGATGCGGCTGTCTCGCTCTTCGAGTGCCATAAATAGCCGTTTGGCTGAATTCGAAGCGTCCGGTTCATCCATTTAATGTAAATTCATTGCACGGAATTCGGAGGGCCATCCACTTGGCGCGTGGGTTTGATCTGCCCGGCCTATAAATAGTGGCATGGAGAGAAGATTTGCTTCTCATTCCCTCACGTACTTCCAACATGAACTTGAACATGCGGGTGCATTTTGTTGACGAAGTGCTCCCGAGGGTGAAGATGAGACGCTGTGTTGTCTTCGATGCACTTGAAGGTGACTGTTACATCCAAAAGACGGAGTCGAGGGCTTCTGAGGCAGGCGGAAGGTGCCTGTTGCATCCAAAGATAGGGATGCTCAAGCCTCGTCTCCGTTATTCCGGAAGAGCCGTAGATCGGAATGGCGGTGCTAGGCTCTCTCTTCCTTCAAAGTGGGGTTTCCCCACTTTGATCGTGTCGAAAGCTGCTCCTTTAGCCGTGGTTTCGATCACGGTCTTCCTTCGGCTTTGGAGGCTCTTTCGAAGCCTCCCCTGGCCACAGCATTTGCGGTGCTCTTCTCTTCCTTGGTTCCAGCCAGAGGGTTAAATGCTTTGTGTATCGAAGCATTTATCGGGCGAGCCTGGTTGGAAGAGCGGCACATAACTGGGCTCTGCTCGGCCAGGTGAGCCTGGCTGGAAGAATTTGGCTGAAGGGATGCACATAACTGAGCTGCTGAAGAGAGGATGGGATGCGCCTGGATGGAGGCGCATGATATCTGCTGCGCCTCACTGATGGCGCATAGTGATGCTGCGCCTATCTGGAGACGCATGGTGGCCGCTGCGCTTATCTGAAGGTGCATGGTGGCCGCTGGCTGTAGACTTAGGCTCTTTCCTTTGTAGAAATTCTCCTTTGTACAACCTTTTCTAGACATGTAATAGACTTTTATATATAAATAAAAAGTCCTTCTTCAAATGTCTATACTTATTGACTTTGCTGTGAAGTTCTTCGTCTGAGTTCTGGCGCATGAAGTGTCTGGCGCATGGGCTTTCTGGTTGTGAAATTCCATGCTTCTACACCCGGCCTCCCTCATGAACCTCCTATATTCCACCCCCCCCCCCTCTTTGACTCCGGCGAACCGCTTCCCGGATCCCATCCTCCTTACCCCCTCCTCGTCCGAGCCAGGAGTCCCCGCTGTGGTCGCCCCGGACGCTCAGGCCGTTGGTCTGGTGGTGGCGCCACCCCCAGCTAGCGAGACGAACCCATCCTTGGGAAGCCTCCACCACCCGTCCCACATCCCCCGTGCATTCCCCAGGAAGCCCCCTCAGTCCACACCCTCCGTCCCGAGCGGATCCCCACCTCGACTGCTCCACCTCCTTCTTGTGGCTTCTCTACGACCCCTTCTCCGGCCGCCCCCTCTCCGTCGTCCTTCGCTGACAAGCTGCGCCCGGACCTGGCGCCAGCCAAGGCACCTCTCGTCCCTGACATCATTCTCTCGGACATTGAGTATTCTCTGGAATCAGCGGTGCCCTCGGTTCCATTCTTTGTCAAGGAGTTGTCATCACTATCGAACTCATTCCCCCACACGTTCATTCTCAAATTTTCATCCGGATGTCCCAAGCTCTCTAGGGTGAAGGAGACGATAGCCAGCTGGAGACTCTCAACGGAATACCGTGTAGCCCCCTTGATCCCAACACATCCTTCTCCACCTCTCATCCGAATTGGACCATAAATCTGTCTGGTCCAAAGGCACGTGCAGGATCGATTCCCACCAGATGAAAATCATCAAGTGGTCAGCTAGCTTTAGCACTAATGAAGACTAAGCGACAGTCGCCGCCTGGATCACCCTGCCTAACCTGCCCCTCATCTGCTTCGTCCCAGCGGCTCTCAGGCGCATCGCTAACTCCTTCGGCACGTATGTGGCCTCAGCCCCGGAGACCAGCAACCTCACCAAAGTCCACTACGCCAAAATCTGCGTGGAACTCGACCTCACCACCGAACCACCCAACTTCATCAACATCGAGCTGGGTAACCGGACCCACACCCAACAAATTCTCTACGACAACCACATCATGTTCTGTAACCACTGCCACTTAAGAGGGCACCTCCAAAAGCACTGCCACCGACTTTATCCAGAACTAAAGAAGAAACCATCCCGAAATGTCAACAAGCCTACTGAGGGGAGGACACCCATGCCACCTATCCTTCCTCGCCCAAATTCACACACCCGATTCGACTCTGGGGACGACATGTCTGTCAGGAGCGAATCTCCTTGCAAAGCACCGATTCCCCACAACACCCAAGCTCTCACCTTATCCAATCAGTTCGATGCTCTTGAATCGGAGGACGCGGAAGACCCGGAGGAGACAGACGCTCCCTTAGCAGTCAACGCACTTGTCGAGATCCCCTCCACTCCGGTAGGCGTAGAACAGTCCATCGACGTTAACGAAGATATTCAACTGCTCACCTCCGAAGACCCCGTGGTTGAGGCCTTAGCTATTCTAGGTCCAGACTAGTTCAGAGAGGGCTCCAAGTCCAAGCCGCGGGCTACCCTCTTCAGCAATCCAATCTCCTGTCAGGGAGCACCAGTGACTCCGTAATCATCCCATCAGAGAATCCTACCCTAGACTCAGCAGGAGAATCGGTCAGTCAGCTACCGGCCACGAAGGAGCAATCAGACTTTGATCTCCCTCCCTCAACTGAAACAGGACCTTCCACCTCGAGTAAGGCCAAAGCCAACCATGGACCCACTGAAATCACCACCATCCAAACAAGATCAGCCGCCAAGCGGAACAAACCCCCCCCCCCTCCAGCTCCCTTAATGCTTAACATCCTATCCTGGAATGTCCGCGGTCTGGCGAACAAACCGACGTTAAGGAGAATAACCAACCTGCAGAAAATCCACAAGATAGACATCCTCATTATCATCGAACCCAAAATCCCCCCCCCCAAAAGATTAAAGTCCATTCAACTGCAACTTGGCCTTCCCATGGCCATAGTTGGCAGACACGATATTTGGATCCTCGGCACGAAGGACGTCAAACTAGGAGTCATCCAGGAATCCCGACAGGCCCTCTCCTGCTGGCTTGATCACCCAAGACTTCCCGATCGCGCTATCCTTTCAGCGATCCACGGCAGCTGCGATGTTACGGAGAGGAAACAACTCTGGAACGACCTCCTTGACATCCATCACCTTCACACCATGTCCCCTTGGCTTTGCATTGGGGACTTCAATGCGATCACCTGCAGCACAGAGAAAATCGGAGGTCGTCCCCCCCCCCCCCCCCCCCCGTCCCGGCTATGCTTGATTTCAACAACTTCATCTTCAATGCCCACTTAACCTCTATCCAGGTCACTGGCAATGCATTCACCTGGTGCAACATGCAGGACGGCGACCGTCGTCAATACTCTAGGCTAGACAGAGCCCTCTCGAATGCCTGCTGGCACGATATGGGGATCACCACCAATCTGTCCCACCTCAACTCCACAGAATCAGACCACAACCCCCTGTTGGTCGAGATCAAAAACAAGACTACTTCTTCCAAAAAGAATTTCCAATTCCTCGACTTCTGGATCGGGCACCCCCAGTTTCTGGGCATCGTCGCGGAAGCATGGATCCGCGAGGACTCCCCCAACCCCCTTATCCGGGTGAGCAACAAGCTTAAAGCCACCAGGAAAGCCCTGTCCGCTTGGAGCAAGCTCGCTTACGGGGACATCTTTCAAGCCGTTCGGGTAGCCGAGGACGACGTCACCCGCGCCGAAGCCCTGGTAGTCACGGATCGCTCGTTAGCGGCTAGAAGAGCCCTCAGCCTCACCAAGGCTATGCTTAAATTCAGAATCAAAGTGGAGACCGATTTCTGGAAGCAGAAAGCGAGGTTGAAATGGGACAGCGAGGACGACAAAAACTCGAAGTACTTTCATGCCTGTGTTAACGGGCGCAGACAGAAGCTCTCGATACACAGGACTGCCGATGCCAATGGGAACATCATTACCGACCAGAAGAGCATCCAAGAGGCTGCAACGAAATTTTATTCCAAACTATTCTCAAAAGAAACTGTCCACAAAGATAGATCATTCCTTGATCAAATCCCCTACCTCATTAACGACACAGACAACGCCCAGTTGAATCGCCCTCCCTCAGCTCAGGAAGTTAAAGATGCAGTGTGGGCACTGAACGAGCACAGTACGTCTGGCCCGGACGGGTTCTCGGGTGTATTTTTTCGCACTTGCTGGAATATTATCAAGCAAGACATCACCGAAGCGGCAATCGCTTTCTTCGAGGGTGCTATATACCCCAAAGCCATCTCGAGCGCCAACCTGATCCTTATCCCTAAAAAAGACAACCCGGAGTCATTCCGCGACTTTCGGCCCATTAGTCTTTGTAACTTCACCAACAAGGTCATATCCAAAGTTATTGCTACCAGAATGGCTGGTCTTCTTCCCAAGATTATCTCGGAAGAGCAAAGCGGATTCGTTCGCGGAAGGAACATCCAGGACAATATTATGTTGGCCCAAGAGTTAATCACCTGCATAAAATTTCCAGTGAGGGGAGGCAACATTGCCGTTAAAATCGACATGGAGAAAGCTTATGACAGACTGGACTGGCAATTCATGATCTGGGTCTTCAGAGCTTTCGGATTCTCGGAAACCTGGACCAACATCGTCTGGAGATCCATCAACAACTCCTGGTTCTCCACGGTCATCAACGGCCACGCAGAGGGATTTTTTAAATCCCACCGCGGCGTGAGACAGGGCGACCCCCTATCCTCCACTGTTTTCATTATTGCAGCGGATGCCCTGAGCAGGAACCTCAACAATATGGTCAACACCCCCAACTTCCAGCACTATCATACATCTAGTGGCTGCCCTATCATCACCCAACTAGCTTTCGCAGACGACTTACTCATCTTCTCCTCTGGGGATGAAGGCGCGGTGGAGGTGGTTCACAACACCCTGATGAGGTACTCCAGATGCTCCGGCCAGAAGATCAATCATTCCAAGAGCGTTATCTACGCCCACCACAACACCAACAGAGAGCACGCCAGCAACCTCTCCAACTTAACATCCTTTTCGGTTGCTAAGCCCCCGTTCACCTACCTCGGGTGCCCTTTAGTGTACGGGAAGTCCAACGTCAGCATCTTCCAGGAATTGACCACCAGAATCAGGAAGAAACTAGAAGGGTGGCATAATGCCACCTTATCCCCAGGTGGCAAGATGATCCTCATCAATCATGTGCTGTCCTCCATCCCCATCCACACACTAGCTGCGTGTTCACCGTCCATTAAGGTTCTTTCATCGATCGAACAGATCTTTTGTAATTTTTTCTGGGGGCATAGAAACGGCCTAGATAAGCATCACTGGGCCAGCTGGGAATCTATGGCTCACCCGACTGGGGAGGGGGGACTGGGATTCACCAAACTCACTCACATAGTTAAAGCATTCTCGATGAAACTGTGGTGGAACCTCCGCACGAGCAACAACTTATGGAGCAGGTTTTTGAAAGCTAGATACTTCAAACATATCCACCCCTCCATGCCCATTTCAAACTGCAGATCCTCAGCGGCCTGGCGTCGCATCCTCATCGGCCGCGACCTTGTCGAGCCGGAGATGAGACTCCAGCTGGGAGCAGGCGATTCTAACCCATTCCTTGAGCGATGGGTTGGAGACTGCATGATCCCGGGTCTTACCGAGACCCCAAGAGATTGTAGGATCAGTGACCTGTGGAAACCCACTACCGACGACTGGAACTGGGACCAGATTCGTGAGTGGTCCGGTAACGAAGCGGCGGATAGCATCCGCGAGCGGGGGTTACGCATCAGCGGCGGGGCGGACGTGTTAAGATGGACCCTCGAGACGTCAGGGGCATTCTCAGTGAGATCGGCGAGAACCGCGATCCGGGACGCCGGTCGGCAGTACCTCCCAATGGCCCACTACTGGCATTCCTGCATCCCCAAGAAGTGGTCCTTCCTATTGTGGAGAGTCCTCAGAAAGAAGCTGCCGACAGACGACATCCTTAACACCATCGGGATTAGCTTAGCATCAGCTTGCTCCTGCTGTTCCGATCGTCAGACGGAGACCATCGATCACATATTCCGACAAGGGGCGCTGCCGGACAGGACTTGGACGACCCTTAACCATCTTTTCAGCTTGGAGCAGGACGGCGGACGCTTCCACGATCTTCTGGCTTCCTGGGGTTCTGCTTTCCACGGCCACCAGATCGTCGCAGCGGCTGCCACATGGGTCATTTGGAAGAATCGCAACAAAGCGAGATACGAAGGTCACCAATACTCGGCGAACCAGCTCTTTCGGAAAATTGCCCGACAATGCCGTAAGCGGAGCACCCTGTGTTCCCACAGTTCGAGAGCATTTTGGTCGGTGCTACCCCTGTAGCCCCGGGCGTAGATTCGCCTTCTCCCCCCTTCTTTTTGTGGTATACCTGTATAGGCCTCGGCTTTTTGCGCCTTGTATACGGTTTTTGTGTGCGGTCTTTGTGCCGTCATTAATAAATTGAGGGGGTTTTCTTAATATATATATATATATATATATATATATATATATATATATATATATAATGTGGATCCTCATCAAATTAGATTTATCCTCGGTATCTACGCATTATTTCCATGACAATTATACCCTTAAGCCAATTTTCAAAATATGCCACTTTAATTTGGCTTAGTTATTTAGATAGTCCAACATAATTAATTTACATGTGTGGTCCCTATTATTGAATAATTCCAATATCTGACACTAGTGAAAATTAAGAAGTAGTTGGCTCACCTCCTATGGGCTTCAACGGCTTCTATCTCTTTTGCCATGCTCGTTGCTTCCTTCTGCAATTGCTGCAGTCAGGAAACTCAAAATCTCAGTAATTAATCCACGCTGCCTAGTTCTGTAACCAGTGGTGGAGTTCCAACCTGCAAGTTCTGTTCTGTCGGTCTCTTGTCGGTATTAGCACCTTTCACTTGTGTCATATAGCGGTCGACCGTCTTCTGCATGCTAAAGCATTCAAGAGATAAATTGATCGACCAAAAATTGATACTAAATTTAGGAAATAAGTAGCGTGCGTAAGAATGTAAACATTATAATTTGATGCCGATGAATACCAAGTAAATGTGGTTCATATATATGATAAGGATTAGGATGAGAATTATATACTGTCATCTGCTGTCTTATAATATTGATTATGTGGTTACTGCTTAAGTTAACATTGCAAACATATATAAAGTTGCCAGTTCAAGGTCATGCTTCAAAGTTTCAAATTATAAATATATAAAAAAAATTTCTTTAAACACTAATAAGAACTTATTTAAGGACATGAGATTACAAAAAGTTTAATTGAAGAATGGTGAGAGGTATACATATCTATTTGTTTATCTTTCAGTTTTCAGGTAATGTATCTCGACTCCAGTGATCCAAGAGTGAACCACAAAGATTGGGCGGTAAACAAAAAGCTATTAACCTGCGAAAACATTCATCAGATGTTGCAGGATTTTGCTATTGGAGGCAAGGAAACCATTGGTCCATTCCCATATATATTGATAAGTACAATGGAGAGTGATAGATTGATATCTGCAAGGAAATTATAATTGTGTCGTGTCGGACGCGTATTGAACACATCTTGACTACTCCAAAATACACGAGGACACATCCAAATAGGTGTTGTATCCCTGAAACATAGGATATGTGTGGCTAAAAATCAAACGCAAGGTTGAACTTTTATGTCAAAGTGGTATGCATAACTGCGGCAACACACTAAGGCCTCGTTTGGTTCGCGGAATCTTCGGGGTTACCAAAGGAATTGAGGAGGAAAGGAAAGTGATTTCCAATGAAGGAAAATAAGGGGGGAAAGTGATTCCATCCATCCAAGCAAGGAATCACTTTCCCACAATTAAGTATTCACTTTCCTTTCCAAATTCCTTGGCATTCCCAAACATCGGAAAGGAAAATCAATGGGAATCTTAATTTCCCTAAGGAAAGGAAATGTCAAGGAATTGATTTCCTTTCCCTTCCATTTCGTGAACCAAACGAGGCCTAAAGGATTCCTTAAAGTTGCAACATTGGGTTAGATATCAAGGTGTGCAGTGGGCCGGGCTGGGCCGGCCTGGACCCAGTTTTGAACGGGCCTGGGCCGGGTCGGGCTTAGCCCGGATGGAGGATCAGGCCAATTCGGGCCGGCCCAGGGTTTAAAAATTCAAACACAACCAGGACCCATGCACTACCAAAATACAGTCAATTAGCGACGGCACATTAACGACGGATTATTTCCGTCGGCGTTAGCGACGGATTTGCGACACATAACCGACGGAGTACCGACAACAAGCCGCTATATTTTTTATTTTATTTTAAGGGGGAGAAAATGTCGCACGTCCGTCGCTAGGGAGTCGGAAACATAGCGACGGACTATTGACGGGTTAGCGACGGACTAGTGATGGGTTAGTGACGGGTTAGCGATGGATAACATCAGTTTCCGACGGGCTAGTGACGGGTTAGCGACGGATAACATCAGTTTCCGACGGGCTAGTGACGGGTTAGCGACGGATAACATCAGTTTTCGACTACATGTCGACGGAATATCCGTCGCTAACTGGAGAATTGGAAATATTTTCAGTTAGCGACGGATCGTCGACGACCTGCCGACGGAATATTCTGCATGGCGACGACTTGTCCGTCGGCAAGGTTCTGGTGGCATGAACATGTACAGAATGTTAGCGTCGGATATTCCGTCAGGGATCCGTCGCCATGGTCGACGGATTAGCGTCGGAATATCCGTCGCCATAGTTCTGGAAATACAATGTTCGACGGATTAGCATCGGAATATCCGTCGCCATGGTACTTGAAATGCTTGACATTTCCAGAACAAGGTCGACAGATTATCCGTCAGGGATCCGTCGCTAATCCGTCCTTATTTAGTGACGGCGGTCGACGGAATAGTGACGGAACGATACCCGCTGATACACTGTTACGACGGTTTACCGACGGACTATCCGTCGCTAAGCGTCTATACAATTCTATACTAACTACTTGAATTCGACGACAGACCGTCGGCAATTCGTCGCTAATGCAACGAATAATGACGACGGAAAGCCGTTGCTATTCCGTCGCTTGACGACTACTTAGCGACGGATCTATATTAGCGACGAGCTGATTGTCTACGGATTTTTTGACCAATATCCGTCAGTAATCCGTCGCTAATACATAGTAGCGACGGATGGACGACGAATCTGGCCGTCGCTAAAGCCACATATTTTGGTAGTGATGGCCCTATCTTGGGCGGGCCGGGCTGAGGGCCGACCCATTTTTTTTTTAAAAATTTATATGCTATAAAATTGAAGAAATGCAAAATTGTAACATGCAAAATTTAAAGTCCAAGTTTATTTACATAATTTGAAAGTTAATAACACGCAATTAATGACTCAAACAAGATTTTATTGCTGACTCATACTTATATTACTAGTAGATAAGTTGCAATTAATGACTCATACAGGACTACTAGATATTCATACAAATTTTCAGATATCTGCGTAGCTTCCATGTACCATAGATATGGTTCCATTTGATTCGTTTCTTAAAATGCAAACATTCAATAAGAACTTTAGTGGAGTATCTTCTTTCTATATCGCCACTTGAGCGATCATTGTAAACTCCGCTGAAATGATCCCAAATGTTCGATTCTGATTCAAATCTTGTTGCGGTGCGTATTGAGGTTGCGGTGCGGGTTGCGGTTACTCGTCTTGTGGTTGCTGTAGTAGATGATCCTTATCCATGATATTAAATAGCCTCTTCACACTAGGTTGCTTGTAAATATTGTAAGAGAAAAAAATTGGTATGATTAATTTTGAAGATTTATAACCTATTTATATGAATGTTTGGTGCAAAATTACCCCTAATACCCTTAAAATGTAGTTGTTATAAGGATTTTTTTGGTCATTTTCAGCAAAATGTCCAAAACACCCTTGAAACGGTCAAAGACCATCCCTTAAAATGAGGGCATTTCGGTCTTCTTCCCAACCAATGGTAAAGAAAAATGGTCCAGACCAGGCCTTGGACCGGGTCGAACCAACCGGGTCTATCGGGTTTAACCAGACCGGACCCGTGGACAAACCGGTCTGGGCTTTCGAGTCGAAAAACCAAACCCGGCCCGGATCCGCGGAGTGCTCGAGCCGAGCCGGTCCGGGTCATTGACCGGGGTCGGGCCGCCAAGATCGAGTTTGACCGGGCCGAAAACCGGCGATCGGACCATCTAACACCTTGAGTTAGATATGCCACTGGCAACATACTTTAATCATTCATTTAGATGGCATGTGAATTTTACATGGGATCAATTAGGTATGCATGTTACTGCTGCTCAAGCGTTTCGCGTAGTTTATTGTTTTGCACACGCAGAAGCGACACACAAAGAATACCTTAACACTTACGGGTATAACCAAGTACAAATATAACCAAAAGCGACACACAAAGAATACCTTAACACTTACGGGTATAGCCAACTAGCCAAGTACAAATATAAGCAAAAGCGACGCACAAAGAATACCTTAACACAGACAAATATAACCAAGTGCAAACATAACCTAAGTAATATCAACAACAGTCAAGATTGGCCTACTTTATGGGGCAAGAAAAGAAATACTTTATTGAATTAATCAAAAGAACCTTACAAAAGATTACACATAAACCGCAATATGTGCAACCTCTCCTCACGAGATCTCCGATGAGCTCTCTGTTTGAGACTCACTAACGTCGACTTAGAAAACCCTAAGCAAACCATATAGCTCTTCATGAATAAATAACATCAAGCAACCTTCCAACCTTTTTTAAAGGCCAATAGATAGCCTTAAATATGACTCTCAACTTTAACATAAGTCAGGAGTCATATGGACCGTCTCGATGGCAACTTTAAATTTTAATCGTGCAAAAAATAGAGAAGTTCTAACTCGACGGTATACCGGCAGTGTATTGTAGTGAGCACCAAATTGTTCACGAAAGTTGTTGGAATAATTTTAGCACTTTTTAGCATATTGGCGGTATACCGCTAGAATAATATCATCGGTATGTCAGCCTGATACTGATTTGCTGATTTCCAGCATTGACACCATCATGACTCCTTTTGTGATTCATTGGCTCCTCGAATGACATCCATATCACTCTATAGTGAACACGAGACATATCCAACAATTTTTACCTTGGCGAGTAGTTCGTAAGCCACCTTATGAGAGAATTCTGATACTCCAGGCTCCTTTATCCTTAGCTCTGACTTCTGGATTTTTTCCCCACCTTCATAGTCTTTGGCTAGAACCAAGAAACTAACAACCATTAGAGCTTTGCTAAAACTGAGTATGACTCTAATACGATTCTGAACCAGAACCGTGAAACTGTCACGAGGAGGCCGAGATCTTCTCTATTTGAAGTACCTGAATAGAATCAAAGTGGATTTGAACTTCTACATTGGAAGCACCTTAGTTAGCATATCGGTTGGGTTCACCTTAGTGCCAATCTTCAACATATCAATATCCTTTATTATACTATTCTTGTATCTTGTGATACTACACGTCGATGTGTTTCATTCGAATGTGATATATTGAATACTTGGTGAGATATATCACATTTTTACTGCCACAAAATATATGAATTTGCATATTCTCGATCCCAACCCACTAACTTAGTCCTTTAACCACAAAGCCTCCTATAACGCCTCGTGTTTTGACTTTTGTAAACGTGTATATAATACAAAGCATGTAGTTGGTCTTCTTTTGTCCAAATCACCAGAGTAATTATCATCCACATTATCTTGCAATTGTTTCAACCCGTGCTCTATTTTCTTAAGCAACAGATTGAGATCTTTTTAGCAAGGTTTACAGTATCGATATATGAATCGGTATCGAACCCTTCCTATGAGTATCGATATCGGTGGTTTAGAATCAGAGTATTTTATTTTTTGGTATTGAAAAGCAAATAATTATTATAAATTTAATTTTTTTACATATTTCTGTATAATTTTAAGTATATGTGTTGTTTCTTAGTAGTTTTGAAATTAAATGAAACAATAGTCACCCTTGTTGATTGATTTAGCCGCGATAAAAAAAATTTTAGTTACGTATTTTTACAACTTTACTATGATTTTTCATCGTATTTTTATTCAAATTTTTTGTCGAATTGATTGGAAAAGAAATTCCCAAAGTCGGTATCGGTTAGTTTCAATAACGGTCAGTTTCATATTGGAAGACGCTAAATCATATCGGTATCCACTGTATCATATCGGAATCAGTTGATACTATAAACTATGCTTTTGAGTCCTGAAGATATCGGAATACCCATCTTACGGCCTCCCAATAAATTCTTTCTATATTTGAGATGAACATACTCACTAAACTAATCACATACGACATATTGGTATGGGTGCACATTATGCCATACGTCAAAGAACCCACTACACTCACATACGGAGCTCGAGGAATCTTTTCCTGCTCCTCTGATTTCTTCTTGGAGGATAACTTGAAATGATATGGCGATTACGGTGCTCACATGTCTGGAGTATTTCGTAATGAATCACTTCACACCTTTTCTATGTATTTTCGTTTGGATAGTCAAACCTTACCTGCCTTCAAGTCTCAACTAATTTCCATCCCAAGGATCTTCTTTTCTCTACCTAAGTCTTTCATGTCAAACTCTGGACTTAATGAAGCTTTAAGTGCATATATCTTTGTCATACTCTTAGAAGCAATCAACATATAGTCATCATACAAGAGGAGATATATTGGCGATACATCCTTGAGCCTCCTTAACTAGACGTAGATGTCATACTCGCATATGCGGAAGTTATTTTCCAACATATATGAATTGAAAGCTTGTATCTGTATCGCAGAGATTGCTTCAACCCATGTAGAAACACCTTGAGCTTACACATGTGATCCTCCTTATCACGCTCCATAAATTCTTTAAGTTGTCCCACGAAGATCTTCTCTTCCAACTCGCCATACAGAAAAGTCGTCTTGACATCCATATACTTTAACGTTTTCTCATGACTAGCCATCAGTGCCAACAATACACAAATATAAGTATGATTTGCTACGTGCAAGAACATCTCGTTGTGTTCTATCCCCTCCTTATGAGCATACTCTTTCGCGACTAAACACGACTTGTGTTGCTCATTCTTCTTCTTAATGAATACTCATTTGCATCCAATAGCCCTTTTGACCTTAGGTAGCTCGACCAGTTACACGTATATTTTTCAAAAGTGACTACATCTCCTCTCTTATGACAATTATCCAATGATCTCTGTCCTCTTGCCCTTATAATCACTCGAATTTCATAATTCTCTGACTAAAGCAAAATGCAACCATGTATCCAAAGTTGTATTGCACTGGTGCCCTATGTGTATGCCACGATCTTCTTAACGCTATTATTTGCAAGTCCTCATGGGGTTGGTCCTTATCATCCATCTCTGAAAACTACTTGTCCTCCTCCACAACGACATGCTATAATGTTTTTTTCGAAGTTCGTACGTGTATAAGTGCCAGAAACTCTACCAGTTGAAATGAGTGAAATATCTCAGATAATTTTATTGAGGGCTACTGCCTACTACTTATAGAGGGTCCAACCCCTCTTCATATTACATCTAACCGATGTGGGACTAAAGTCCCTTATTTACTCTCAACACTCCCCCTCAAGATGGGCGATAGATATTAATCATCCCCATCTTGTTACATAGCTTTGACAGACTCAATGAACTAAGACCCTTAGTCAGACAGTCTGCCACTTGTTCTTCTGAGCGAACATAGTCAATCTTCAGTATCCCTTGTTCCAGCTTTTCCTTGATGAAGAATCGATCGATCTCGATGTGCTTCGTTCTGTCGTGCTGAACCGGATTGTTCGCTATACTTATCGCAGCTTGACTATCGCTCAGAAGGTGCAATGGTGTCCCCTTGTCTAGCTTCAACTCTGTCAGCAGCGCCTTTACCCATAGCAATTCTGATACTCCTAGAGCCATTGCTCTGTATTCTGCTTCAGCTGTCGACCGTGCTACCACTGACTGTTTCTTGCTTCTCCATGAAACCAGGTTTCCTCCTACAAAAACACGGTACCCTGTGGTAGACCTTCTGTCGTCTATGCAGCTTGCCCAGTCTGCATCGCAGTATCCCTCAACATCTGTGCATCCATTCTTCTTGAACCACAGTCCTTTTTCCGGCGTCCCTTTTAGATATCTTAGGATCTGAAATACTGCATCCATATGACCCGTTCTTGGATCATGCATATAGCGGCTTACAACACTTACTGCAAATGAGATATCAGGGCGAGTATGTCCTAGATAAATCAGTCTGCCTACTAGCCTTTGATACCTTTCGCGATCAACAGGCTCTCCTGCTTCTGCTCCCATCTTGCACTTCTGGTCAATTGGAGTGACTGCTGCTCGGAATCCCAGCATTCCTGTCTCCTTCAGCAGATCTAGTGCATATTTTCTTTGTGAGAGAACAATTCCTTGTTCACCATCACACACCTCGATACCCAAAAAGTATCTCATCTCTCCCAGGTCCTTCACCTCAAACTCTTTGGCGAGTTTCGTCTTCAGCTTAGTGATCTCAACTACATCGTCACCTGTGATCACTATATCATCTACATATACAGCAAGTATAGTAATGTGGCCCCTTGCATGCTGGAGGAAGACAGTATGATCTGCATTTGTCTGATAGTACCCCATGCCAGTGACAGCCCTTCTGAATCTGTCAAACCAGGCTCGAGGAGATTGCTTCAGCTCGTACAACGACTTCTTCAGTTTGCACACTTTTCTATGTGACGTTCCTTCACCTGAATTTGACACAGAGTAGCACCCCGGAGGAGTCTCCATGTATACTTCTTCTTGTAGGTCTCCATGAAGAAATGCGTTCTTTACGTCTAACTGGTGTAGCTTCCACCCATAGTTTGCTGCAATGGAGACCAGTGTTCTTACGGTACTCATCTTCGCTACTGGGGCAAAAGTCTCATCATAGTCAATACTATATGTCTGGGTATAGCCTTTTGCAACCAGTCTCGCCTTGTATCGTTCAACTTTTCCTTCTGGTGTCTCCTTCACTGTGTAAACCCATTTACATCCCACAGCTTTCTTCCCTTCAGGTAATGGCACCAGCTCCCATGTCTTATTTTTCTCTAGTGCCCCAAGTTCTTCCATCATTGCGGCTTTCTATCTTGGGTCCTTCTTTGCTTCCTGCAAATTCTTAGGTAAAGAAGTGGAGTCTAACGAAGTGAGGAATGTTTGATAAGTCGGAAAAATATTAGAATAAGATAGGTAGTTGGCGATATCATGTCCATAATCTTTATAACGAATAGGAGCCTTTCCCGCATTAATGCGAGAAGACCTCCTTAAGGGAGCAATGGGTGGTGGAGAAAGCATACCATCCGAATCGGAGAGATCCGCTTCCGAATCCGAGCGATCCGGTGCGGGAGTAACATCTTCAGGAGTCGGGACAGGAGTAGACGAGGGACTTGGCACTATAGGCACAGGGTACGGCACAGTACTGGACCTCTGCTATCTTCTTCTGTAAACTTGGAGCTCCTTTTTCCTTGTCTGCTTCTCCCCCTGCGTAATGTACGTATTGTTTTCTTCATCCTCCGTATCAGTATCATTGATGCTTTCTCCCCCTTTCTGCCAGTTTGTCACAACAGGACAAGGTACCGATCCGATAACTACGTTTGGGCGTACTACCTCCCCTCACGTCTAACACCCGCTGTGTGAGGCGTGTTCCCAAACGCAGAACCTTCATCCGAACCATAATAAGGTTCCAGCTCTCTGAATGTAACGTCCATGCTTACAAACAGCTTTCGTTCAACCGGGCTCCAGCATACGTAACCCTTCTGTGTCCCGGTGTACCCAACAAAGACACACTTAACTGCTCGAGGATCCAGCTTACCAACACCAGGCCTGTTATCGTGGACGAAGCATACACAACCAAATACTTTCGGAGGAACGGTGTACGCAGTTGTCCCCGTGAGCATTTCCAAAGGCGTCTTCCAGTCCAGTAATTGAGAGGGCATCCTGTTGATGAGATAAGAGGCTGTCAAGACAGCCTGCCCCCACAAAAATTTAGGGACATTCATAGCCAGCATCATTGTCCGAGCCACCTCCAGCAGGTGCCTATTCTTTCGTTCGGCAACACCATTTTGAGCCGGTGTATAAGCACAAGAGGTTTGATGCAGTATACCATGAGAGGATAAATACGCAGCAAACCTCTTATGGGTATATTCCGTCCCATTATCCGACCGGAAACACTTAACACGAGCATTATACTGTGTCCGCACCCGTTGATGGAAGCTTTGAAATGCCTCAAAAATATCACTTTTATTCTTCAGCAGGTAGACCCACGTTACGCGGGTAGAGCAGTCAATGAAAGTAACAAACCATCTATAACCGTTAACACCGTTTGTAGGACAAGGGCCCCACACATCGGAATGAATCATATCAAAAGCAGCAGAACATCGATGCCCAGAACTCACATAGGAGCTTCTGGTATGTTTTTCCAACTCACAAGCATCACAAACTAACAACTCTTTATTTGCCTTTTGATATAAGGACGGATACAATCGACTAATAACGGGAAAAGAAGAATGTCCTACACGCTGATTGTGGAGGAGCAGCTCGGCTTCGACACTTCGACTTCGGACTTCCGGTTGTGCGTCTTCAACCAAAGATGCCAGTGCTCTATCCAGACCGTTCCTGTCCAAGTACCATAGACCCTTATGCCATGTGCCAGTGCCTAGTCGTCTTCCCGTTCCCTTCTCCTGAAAAGTTACCTTAGGAATATCAAAGGAAACAATACAGTTTAGATCAAGGATAATGGCGCTAATGGATATAAGATTGACAGGAAAGGAAGGAGCATGTAAGACATTAGATAGAGTGATGGAAGGAGTGCAATCAACAATGCCTTTACCCGTAACAGGCCTGGAGGTACCATCAGCAGTCTGAATGCTCTCTGGCGGCGTTAGAGTAGAGTATTCCCGAAACTCACCTCGGGAACCCGTGACATGGCAAGATGTCCCAGAGTCCATAATCCAAGCTGGCTGAGAGACAGATGCAAGAGCACGCGGAGGTATACCGGCACTGGTTTGGGAGAAGTAAGTGCAGTAATCTCCTGTAGTGGACGGCGCCCCAGGAATGACTTGTCGTTCACCAGAACCAAGCTTAGAGCCGCGCATCTTTTCGAGAACTTCTCTCTCAAATGGAGTGATATCTGCCAGCTGATTGTCCCCACCTTCATCCGCCAGATGCGCCTTGTTGTCTCCAGAGTAAGTGCCCCTTCCACCAATGTAGCTGCCTCGACCACCGCGACCACGGCCCCGACCATTCGAGGGAGTCCGTGTCGGTTTTGGGCAAAAGCGGATGTAATGCCCTGTGTCACCACAGTTGTGGCAAACGCCTCCCGTAGGAGGCTGTGTGAAAGTGGCAAGAGCAGATATGTCAACTCCGGCCTGCTCCCCCTGGGAGATACCCTTGGTAGGCATCAGCTTCAACCGTGCTTCTTCTTGTGCCATGGCAGCTATGGTGTCTTCTAATGTCGGCAGCGTCGGTTGTGCGAGAAGTACATTCCTCCGTTGCTCAAATGCAGGGTTGAGCCCCTTCAAAAACTTCATCATTCGTTGCCGCGAGATATAATCCAGAAATTTCTTGAAATGTTTTGCAAAAGCCGGTTCAACCTGAGCATCCTCCATGCCAAGAGGATCATAATGGTCAAGATCAGACCAGTACTTCTTCAACAAGGCAGCGTACTCAGAGATGGTACGATCGTCTTGGATTACCCGATCGAGCTCATCCTGCAGTTGGAAGACTCGCATGGGGTTACCCGAACCGGAGTACATGTCTTTCAATGTTCTCCAGATATCAGCAGCTCCCTCCATTGCTTCAACGTTACCCGACACTTGGTTGGTCAAAGAGGCTGTCAACCAACCAGCCACGACATTGTTGACAATGTCCCATACAGCAAACTCCTTCGAGGAGTGATCGACAGGGGCCTTGGTGTGGCCATCTACATAACCAACCAAGCCACGTCCCTTCAGCGTCCGCATCGCCTGCCGCGACCATTTCAAGTAGTTGGTCGTGCCTTCCAACTTCGTCTCCAGCTTGTCCAACTTCCCCATTTTGTACGGTGACGGATCCACATCAGTATGGGTCACGCGTGGGCTTGACTCCGGTAATCTCTTGGTCAGGAGATCCTCGACCAGGGCCTTCATTTCTTCTGCTGTCAACTTCCCATAGATGGAATCCATGACTTCTTCAACTGCAATCAGTGAGGTGTTGTTGTTTCCTGAGTCGTCTTCTTTTGAATCGTCTTCGTCTTAGTCAGCTATCGGGGGGGAAACAACAAAACGAGATCCCTCACTGATATGTCGTAGTTTATACGACCAACTAGAACAGCGTCATGATAACGCGTTCGGTCGGCTCAAGGATAACCAACGTAGTTGTGCCTCCTTGCATGAGACAAACCAGAGGTATACCAGCCGTGCAGAAACGATTGTAAAGACAACGTTTCTGAGATACGAAAATCTAAAGAGATTTCGTATTCGGAGTAGAGCTTCTAAAAAGAAGGTACTGATTCTCGAAGGCAACAACAGAGATCTTCTAAAGAGAAGGAAATCTGTTTTTTTTTTAATTTTTTTTAATTGTTTTCCAAAACAGCAGAAAACCCTAAAAAGGGCTGCTGTGTAGGGGGCGGGCGAGCAGCAGAAAACCCTAAAAAGGGCTGCTGTGTAGGGGGCGGGCGAGGGGGTTGGCGACGGGGGGGGGGGGGGGCGGGGGGGGGTCGGCGGGGGATGGGTGCAGGGGAGTCGGCGGGGGGTGGGTGCAGGGGGATCGGGGGGGTCGGCGACAGGGAGCAGGGGGCAGCGGGGAGGGAAGGCGGTGGCTGCGGGCAGGAAAAGGGCAGCGGGGAGGAGAGGCGGGGGCTGTGGCGACGGGAGCGGCGACGGCTAGGGTTAGGGAGAGAGAGAGAGAGAGGAGGGGGGCGGCTAGGGTTACCTGGCTCTGATACCAAGTTGAAATGAGTGAAATATCTCAGATAATTTTATTGAGGGCTACTGCCTACTACTTATAGAGGGTCCAACCCCTCTTCATATTACATCTAACCGATGTGGGACTAAAGTCCCATATTTACTCTCAACACTACCTCCACCAAGTCGTTACCGTCCAATGCTTCACTAGCCAACTTATACTTTTCTTCAATGTTTTTCAATATAGAAGCCTCATTGGAGATCATGTCATCCAGAAAACATGAACAGTCTTCGATTTTATTGGTTTTTCAGCTTGTAGTTTTTTTTAACTCCATGTTTGAATCCCACAAAAATTGTTTTGAAATTAACTCCAACTTGGTTATGTCCTTCTGATTCACGAGTGAATAGAAAGGACACTCAAACACCCGCAAAAAAAACATATTTGACCGGCTCTCCTCTTCGTAAATCACAATATCGATGGTTGTAGATGTGACTGATTAACAAAATAGCATACATGACTACCTGCATCTGCCTATAAGTCATCTGAAAAACTGGATTGTAATCGCATACTCATGGCTCTCACTAATAGTGTTATGTTGATACGGTTTGCTAACTCGTTCAGCTTTGGGCATCCTGAAATGGTCTATTGCCTCTGTATGTCTGTAGTAGTCCTGAAACTCCGTGGAGGTGTGCTCGCCTCCATTGTCTGCCCGCAAGAACTGCACCGTTCTCTCATTTTGCTTCTCCGTAGTTATCTTGCACTCTCGGAATCTGACAAACACTTCAGACTTGTGCTTAATAAAATAAATTCAAATCACCTACGAAAGTGTAGTAGTATTTGATACCTCCATTGGATTGAACTAGTGATGGCCCCCCATACGTCTGAGTGGGTATAATCGAGGACTCATTTAATCTTGTGCACTATCTGCTTAAAGCCAACTTTATATTGCTTACCATCATGCAGGACTTGTAGAATTTCAATTTGCACTCCTCTATGTTGTAATGCCCTGTCCCGTTCAGCTCAATCGGAGGAATCGAAACGCCAACGGCGTTCAGACTTAGCCATGCGACGGCCTGCTCGAAGTACTGCTCGGTCGAGGCAACTCCTCGTTCAGGTGGGTAGCTTCGGTGAACTTGACTCAGCTTGGCCTTTACACTAATAAAACGAAAGTTTTCAAATGTACAAGTAGGCTTAATAATAAAATAGACAAATCCACATAGCTAAAAAAATTAATCCCAACTTGGGTCAGACTGAGTTAGAACATAGAAAGGTCTCACGGTCGGCTTAGAAGTATTGCACAGCGTGCTTTCAAAATGATACTCGGTCCTTCGTTCCGTGGCTTGGAAGAAGAAAATTTAGTCGATGTTGCCACCAAGCTATGAACTTAGCCTAAGTCATAGGTGTCGCACGTATAAATGCTTGATAAAGCAAGCACGATCCCATCGTCCAAGGCTCGACATAGCCTTTACTCGTCCCACAGGTTAAGTTGTATCGCACGGCTTATGTCATAAGTCTAGGCACCCAAAGAACTTGGTTGTTCAAGTCGAATGCGTGCACGGCACGTTCCCACGGTGCAAGGCTTGACATAGCCTTTGCTCGTCAAGTTGTTGCACGATTAAGTTAGACAAAGTTATGCTGGGCTATCGAAATCATAACAAGCACTGTTCCACGTTTTCTGCGGTTGTCAAAGTCACATAGTCCCACGATCTGAAGGCTCGTCATACAAAGTATGACTTGGACAGTAGTGTCGCATAGAACACAAGTTGGTCTAAGGCACGAGCTACGGTTGGTTTAAGGATAAGTATGCCACGGTCTATGGCACGCAAAGGAACACGTTTGTTCAGGTCTATCTGGAAGGCTATAAATAGTCGTTCTCCGTATTTTAAAGAATGTAAAGTACACGCGACCGTTTGTCGCCGAGACCGGTCCCGTGGCTTGGGAGTCTCGTATGAAGAATGGAAAGCATGGACATGGATAAAGAAGTTTAAGGAAGAGAAAGCAAGTTGTATCACCTGTAGGCCTTGTATTTACGTCGAGTCTAGAAGTCATCATAGGTGCGTGGTCATGGACAACTTTTGCACAAGGGATAGTCTTCCTCGACATGATCGACGGAGCCTCGGAATCATGTCGTTCCCGGGGGAAGCGAGTTGGATAAAGTAGGATGCTGGATGTACCGCATAGGAGATTCGGGACTTCCACGGGCTAGCTACCCATTGGAGGATCACCGTCTATTCTCAGCCAAGTCCAAGATAGCTTGACATTGCTAGTGACCTTTCATATAGATAAGCTAGTGTGATGAGCGGCAATCCGCATGCACGATGTCGGTCTAAACAAGGAAAGTACGAGCACGTTACGAACTGACTTAAGATGGTGTGCACGGTTGCGACACCATTATGAAGCCTAAGATTTGTCTATAGCAAGGATACGTGCTTCGGCACGAATGTGACATCGTGTTTGAGTCGTCAACATAAGTTCCACAAGTCGGGATTGAGTCGTCTCGAGTTAAGTCAGAAAAGACCATAAGGCAAAGTTGGTTAAGTCGTATTAAAATTTGAGGCACGGCCTCGATGTTGGAAGCACGGACCAAGTCGATGACACAAAACAAGTCGTTACGTCCCAAAGTATGAGTCAGAAAGACAAGCATGAGTCAACACTCTGATATTGTGGGCACAAGGAGGGTCTAGAGGCACAACGATAAGCAAGTTATCAGTGCAATGGCACGGTGACGGTCTAGAGACATAAATAGGCCAGGAGTCTCTGTCCTAAAATCGATCCTAAGGAAAGAATAGAAAGACAATCATAAGGGATTATGTTGTACAAAGTAAATGAACGTGTTGGTTTTGTATGGGTGGACGAGGAGCTCACTCCACCAGTACAGTTGAGTACTGACACCCACACAGTTTTTATGTGCAGGCACAGGTAGAAACTTGTTGGCACGGAGCTCGCTTGGATGCGTCGAGGCACGGAGTTCCTTGGCGTCTCGAGGCGTGCATCCGCATGGAGTCTGAACTTATACGGAACATAATGTATGGACATCGCTTACCTGAAGCATCCGCTAGCTCGTCAATTGTATTGAGAGATGAGAGAGAGAGAGAGAGCTGAGTGATTGTAATCAGAGAGAAAAGTGAGCTTGAGTGATTGTAACTTGGCTTCGCGCATTTGTAATACTATTTTCATTATCAATAAAAGACTTTGATTTTGTTTCAATGCTTGTGTTGCCTCGTATATTCAATATTTCTGCTTGGGACTTCTGTGCGATGACCTCGTCGTAAGCTGTTGTAATCGGCCATTATGGAATCTGCCTTGTACGAGCACAACCTAGGCTCGTGCGGCATCACACCCTAGCTAGGATGATCGCTCTTACGGGAGCGGGGCGCGACACATGCCCTTTAGAAACTCCATTTTCTATAGCTCACATAGATCTCTCTCACTCGTGGCCTAAATGCAAATGTCGTAACCTTGCGATATCCTCCACCTCTTTCTATGTAATGACAGAAGCACCACAGTTATTGTTTTACTATCCAACTAATAGAAGTTCGATGACAATCTCTGCCCTTTCTTGACCACCATATTGCCTTTCACTACCTTCACTGAATCGACATGGCCAATGAGCCTACATCATGTTGCGTCCAAGGAGCTAGAGCAATGAGGTTCATTTTCAAATATGGAATGTGTCTCATGTTCACAAGTGTCCGTACCATCCCCATCGAACATCATGATATTGATGTTCCTTACGTCAATGGTTTTGTAAGATGTATTGTTCTCCATAAGAACAATACCATCTTATAGGTGCAGAACCATCCTCTATCCAGATATATGAGACGAGCACCCATAATCAAAAATCCATGTCTGATATACAATTTTTTTTCCTCTATGTACTGTAAGTACATCACATAATGGCGCCTAAGCTTCATGTAACATTTGCTTGACCTTGACCACTTGAACTGGCACACGTACCCTTCTTCTATAGCCAATGCTTACACTTCGAACATTGTTTCTTCATGTGTCATGACTATTTGCAAAAGAAACCAACATTGTTTTCTTATCAGAGTGATTTGGACTTCGCTCGACTATTCTTTCTTATATCTTTACTCTTCAACCTTCCCATTTCATTAGCGACCTATCCATATGACTCATCGATAGGATTTGGTCTCTTCATAATTTCATTACTAAGAAGAGTAGTACTTATCTCTTCCATCTCGAGTGTCTATTTTTTATATAAAATTATTTTCACCAAAAGGTCATAAGACCTTGGAAGCGCACGAAGGAATAAAAGTGGCTTGTCCTCCTCCTCTAACTTTACTTTGAGACACAGAAAATCACAAACAATCTTTTTGAATTTGTTCAGACGAATAAGAATTTGGGTCCCTTGACTCCTTTCCTCCATGCATAGACTATAGAATTGCTTTTTGAGACACAAATTGTTAGACAATGACTTTGTCATATAGAAGCTCTCGATCTTCAACTATAAACCGGCAGCATAAGTCTCTGTCATGACATTATACACAACCCCATTTGCCAGACAAAACTCAATCGTGCTTTGTCCCCTCTGATCTATATAGTCCCATGAATCCTTCGTCATATCTGAAGACCTTTTATCATTTTCCATGACAGCTTTAAAGAATCTCTCTTTCACAAGTAGAGCCTTAACTCTTCTCTGCAACAACAATAAGTTTCTTTTACTATTAAATTTCTCCACCTCAAATTTGGGTCTATTAACTTTGTTAATTCTTATCCTGATTTTTCAAAAATTCCTTTGGAACTTAGTGAACCAACGGTTTCAATAATCCTAATCTAGAAAGATAGAGAGTGGAGTAATATGTCATCACCTACCATTAATCTAGGTCAAATAGATTACCAGACAATTCCATGAGCTGCTTTATAAACCTATTATTGTGCATATGTGGAAGCGACAAAAATAATACCTTAACAAAGACGAATATAAGAAAGCACAAATATAACTATAACTGAAATATAGTAACAACAAGAACACTAGAAATTAACGTGATTCGGTCAAGATCGACATACTTCACGGAGCAATAGAAAAAATACTTTATTAAATCCACATATACCTAGTTGGGCGAGTCTACATTCTAGGGAGGGGAGGATTCAGGTACGTCGATTGCGGTTAAGGGAGATCTCAATCCACGAGATCGCAATCCACATATACCTGATTCAGTAGGCAGGCCAGTCTCAGGAATTTTGGAGGTGGCCACAGAGACTAGAGAAGTACCAACTAAATAGCTTCCTTTAAAGGCTTGTAATAAGTAGAGATAATTTAGCAAATACCCTTATTCCAAATGTTGAAACTAGCACATATCTCCGATATCTTTTTTAACTACCAAATGCCTCCATTTTTAGTATGGAATGGTAAAATTTAAGATATACTCCCACTTTAAAAAAAAAAATCTTATGTTTTACATAGGAGTGAGAGTATTTGCTAGATAAAAAAAATAGTGGAAGTATATACTAGTTTTAACATTTGGAATGGAGGTATTTGCTAAATTCTCCTAGGTCTACAGATGTGTAGGAGGGGGAGACGTCCACATATGCAACCACGGATGAGGATATGATGTTAGGGACAGATCATGGTTACAGTTGTTTCAACAAGACAACACTCGTCTTTCAAAAAAGAGAGCTCGAAGGAAGAAACAAGTATTTAGGCTCAGGTTGTAAAGCCTAGTGTGAGTGTTTGTGCTGGTGGTAGCGATGTAAGGCTGTTCAAATCTAATGTGTCTCTTTGAGCTGTTAGCTACGTCGAGATTTGAGTCCTATCATCCATTTTAAAAATAACTAATACAATTATCTTATATATATATATATATATATATATATATATATATATATATATATATATATATATATATATATATATAAGATAATTGTATTAATTATTTTTAAAATGGATGATAGGACTCAAATCTCGACGTAGCTAACAGCTCAAAGTATATATATATATATATATATATATACAGCCTTCTTCCTATACAGGAATAACTTACGGGACAAAGTTACCGGATAATTTTTAAAAAACAAATTCTTAGCGGAAAGGAAAGAAAGAAACATACGTCTCTCTTTCTCAACAAAAAAAAAAATCTAAATATTTCCTCAAACACAAATATAACAAATAAGTATCTTTCAAAACAAATCTATTTAAATATAAATTAATATTTACATCTAAATTTTTCCCTAAAAACAAATCTAATGTACAATCCATCTTTCAAATCAAATCTAAAAAACAATCTATCATTAAGCCTATCTTTAAAATACAAATCTACATTTAAAAATATTAATTTAATATTAGTATTAATGTTAATATTAATATTAATGTTAATATTAATGTTTATTTTAATATTAATATTAATATTAATGGATGTTAATGTTAATATTAATGTTTATTTTAATATTAATATTAATATTAATGGATGCTAATGTTAATATTAATATTAATGTTAATGTTAATGTTAATGTTAATATTAATTTTAATTTTAATGTTAAGTTTAATGTTAATCTTAGTATTAATTTTGATTTTTAATTTTAGTTATTAATATTAATATTAAAACTAAAATTATAAATATAATTAACACTAAAATTAACATTTAAATTAATAATAAACATTAAAATTAACACTAAAATTAACATTAAAATATTAATATTAAAATTAAAAATAAAACTAATATTTTTAAATAGATTTGTTTTGAAAGGTAGATTATTTTTTCAAACAAATATATCCTTTTTTAAAAAATAAAAATAAATTTATTTGTCTCTGTTTAAAAAAGATTATCTCTATTTTAAAAATTAAACTGATGGATAGAATTTGTTTATTTAAGATAAAAATATATTTGATTTTAAAAAGGGGGAGATTTAAAATTTCTACAAATTATAAATTTGGAAGATAAACGTGTATGTTTAGTGATTCCGTAACTTTGTCTCGTAAGTTAATCCCGTACAGAAAGCTTGCTATATTTTTTTTTTAAAGAAATGGGTACTTGTGGCGAACTCGCCTCCACTGAGGCTCGAACTCCCGACCACTTGGGCCGCATGCATCTCTCTTAACCACTAGGCTAGAGGTCATTTGCAGAAAGCTTGCTATATATATATATATATATATATATATATATATATATATATATATATATATATATATTAATTAAGATTTGTAGAAATTTAATTTAAATTTAATTATAATTTGTTGTAGATATATGTGAATAAAAGATGAGTATTCCGCTATGTGGAAGAAAAATAAAAAAGAGGATATACGGTTATGCGGAAAAAAAAAAAGGAGTTTAAAATTTTAATTTTTTGAAATTTTTTTAAAAAAGAAAATGGTTGATGAAATACACACAGCTTAGACTGCTGAAGATTGAATCGTTTTCAAGCACCTTTATATATATATATATATATATATATATATATATATATATATGGAAGCGGATCAAAAACCCCCCTTAGAAAACTCCCTAAAAAATCCCATCACTCTAATCCGTAATTTAATGTTAATATTAATGTTAATATTAATGTTAATGTTAATATTAATGTTAATATTAACATTAAATACTAAAATTAACATTAAAATTAATATTAACATTAAAATTAACATTAACATTAATATTAATATTAACATTAACATTAACATTAACATTAATATAAAAAAAAAAATTAATATTAACATTAATATTAACATTAATATTACGAATTAGAGTGAAGGAGGTTTTTAGGAGGTTTTCTAAGGGAGGCTTTTGATCCGCTCCCTATATATATACATATATGGTCCTATATATATATATACTAGTCATAAAAAAATATATATATATATATACTAGTCATAACCCGTGCCCATAGGGCATGGTTCATTTAAGGTATTCCCCCTCAAAATCTTGGACCCCGAATAGTTATGGAACTCTTAAAAAATATACGTGTTACTTCTCTCAAAAATCTAAATCTCTATTTTATGATAGATTTTTTTTAAATAGATTTATTTTTAAAGATAGATTTATTTTAAAGATAGATTATTTTTAAAAGATAGATTATTTTAAAAGATAGATTATTTCCATTAATATGAAAACTAATATTAAATTAATATTAAAACTAATATTTAAGATTAATAACACTAAAAATTATTTTAATATTAATATTGATATTAACATTAAATTTAATCTTAAAACTAACATTAAAATAATACCAAAAATAATTTTAATATTAACGTTAACATTAATATTGACATTAGCATTAATTTTAGTTAATATTAATATTAATATTAGTTTTAGTTTTAGTTTTAATTTGATTTTAAGTTAATTTTCAAAAAAATAATATATCATTTAAAAATAATGTATCTTTAAATTAATCTATCTTTAAAAAAAATAATATATTTTATAAAAATAATATATCTATAAAAAGAAATATATCTGTAAAAATAATCTATCTTTAAAAATAATATATCTCCAAGGAGAGATTTAGATTTTTTTTCAAGAGAGAATATGTGTGTTTTTTAGAATTTTCGTAACATACGCTACTCTCTCTCTATATATATACACTAATCTACATGTACGTGCTTTGTACATATTTTAATTAGAATATCATAAGGTCAGTTGTCGTCTTTTTGTCTTTTCCAGGTGATTGTTCATGTGTGCGTATTTTTTTTACAATGCCAAGGGATTCAAAGTACAAATTTTATTTTTTTATTTTTCTATTGAGAATAATAATCTTTGGAAAATGGTAAGGATAGAATTTTTTTTACCATTTGAACATGAAAAGTTATATGGAAAAAGAAAATTTGCATTCAAAATTTATTGTTTTGACTCTTAAACATAAATGACATGCAAGTTGACATAATAACATCATGTTTATAAAATACTCAAGGATATTTTAGGAATTCAAAAGTTTCACCACCAAGTTTTCTTATTATATAGTATAATAGATCATGTTTATAAAATATTCAAGGATATTTTAGAAATTCAAAAGTTTTACTACCAAGTTTTCTTATTATATAGTAGAATAGATATTTTTAAAGATGTAATTGTGTTACAGACTCCTAGTCGAAGGCCTAAAAAAACTCGGTCAAAATGTCACACTCCCAGCCCGAATGTCCGCACCTGCACCGCACTTGTATCGCACTCGTATCGCGCCGCACCTGCAATTGGCCTGCACACTGGTTGCCCTCACATCAATTCTTCCACAAAAAATTAAATGTGCTTCTCCCGTTGCTCAAACCTACAACCTCTAGGAGTATGTCTCACTCTAACCACTTGAGCTAGAAGTCAAATTCGTGGAAGTATATAATTGACGCCAAATATGAGACTTTCTATATAGTGAACATGAACGAGACTAAAAAAACAAAAAAAAACATGAACGAGACTGTACACACTACATTCTATCCTTTTGGCCCACTGTCTTCCAATTTTCACCATAAATGGTAGAAATAATAAGCTTGCGTGACTCGATCCACTGATCTTCCGCAACCAAACGAGAACTTTTGTGTCTCTCTCTGTTGACCACAAGGGTCGTTCAGATTCGACTTCTCTCTCTCTCTCTATTATATATATATATATATATATATTGTTGTAACTCATATGGCTCCTCACATTTCATCTCCTTGTAACCTACATGACCTTTGGCCCTTCATTTCTTCATAACCCCTAATCTATCTCCCTATATAAAGAGAGGTTGGGATAGCTTGTAAGATGCACTTGAGTGGTTGATAATATACGAGAAAGCTTCGTCTCCGTGTGTTTGAGTTTTTGCCTTACAACACGTTATCAGCATCTTGCTCGTGCAACGCCGGAGACCCGACGTACCGTTCGCCTCGACGTCCGCCGACCGTTGCCCCGCGTGCACCCAGTCGCTCGTCGCCGATCCCGCGTATCCGCAATCGTTTTCTCACTTCCTTCCACCATACGGTAAGAAAGGTAATTTTTTTTATACAAAAGTTGTTCTGTCATATACAAAAGTTTCTGTTTTCATCTAAAGGTTTGAAAACAATAGTTTGAAAGCAAAAGTTTTCATCTAATGTTTCTGTTTCTGTCATATACAAAATTTAGCTAGAATAAGAGTGGTACAATATTTTTTGATTATGTGATGCATGTGGAATGTTGTTTGTGAAGAATATAATTTTTTTTTGCATTACTGTTAATGCTGTTCTTTACCATGGTTACATGTTTTTTCCAAGATAATTATTTCTTCACATCGTTAGTGAGAACATCTTTAATATTGACTTATCCGTGGTTGGTCTTAACCAATACTTTTCAGTCCTGTTTGATTTTTCCTGCTACGGATTAATTTCAAGTACCTATATACACAATTTCCATGTTAGATTTTTAATAGTTGTGAAGCTTGTGTTATCTTTCTGGATAAGTTTACTTCATAATCTTTGTTTTATGTTTCATTTGAGCAAGTTTATTACACATCAGGTAGGAGTTCACGAAGTTTATCAAATATATGTTTCTGCTTCCTACTAAATCAAATATATTTTGTTACAAAAATATACTTTGGTAAAACACAATATTTTGTTCAAAATTTTTTTTAATCAAAATATACTTTGGCGTGTTTATCAAATAGCTTGTTGTATATATTTTGGTAAAAGATATTTTTCTGCAATTTTTTTCAACTGACAATTTCAGAATTATTTTTGTTTAAATAGTACTTATCCCAACAAAATATTTGTTAGTTTTTTTTTTTTTGAAAAAAAATAATTTTTTTTTCATGATTGATGAAGAATTTAGATGCTAACATTTTTTTTGGTGATGATGGATTTGGAGCGCCCCGGCGAGCGCCACAGTGCCATCTGCGTCCCGACAAGCATTTTTTTTATGTTATTCAGTGAATTATTGTTACAGATGTGCAGTAAAAATTGTATTCTTTTTCTCGCTATTTTTTTGGCGTCGCTTCAATAGACGTCGGAAAAATAGTTGATTTTTTTTTTGTGCCGCTTGCTTAGGCACCAATTCTTTTGTGTGCTGTTACTTGCTTATGTTGTACGTTTTTTTTGCATAATCACGAAAAAAAAAAACTTGAAAAATGGTTTTGGCTACATAAACAAATTCTGGCACTGCCAAATTTGGGCCTCCCAAAAATAACCTTTTTGGTTAATAATTTTTCAAAGGCAACGCTCATTTTGAGCACGCACTAAAATGTCACATATTTTGCACAGTTCGCAAATAGCGTGAATTTCTTGAAAAATGTTATTTATTCTTACATTTGAAAAAAAAAAATTTATGAAGTCTCTCCGAATAGGCTCACCTATTTGGGTATGATGTCAGAAAGAACTTGGGGCTTGGTTCTTAAGAGGTCCCTGGTGACACTCCTCCCTCATTTTCCCGCCTGGTCATATTCACGTAGAGCTACTGAAAGGGGTTGACCGAATATTATTTTTTGTTCAAATTGTATTTATAATTATGCATTTTTGCAAGAAACTTATTGACCTCTCTATATCGGCCCGTCGATCGATATAAGATAATTTTTTAAACAAAAAAAATCGTTTTTTTCAGAATCGTTGTTTTTTTTTACGATTGTTTGTTGTTGCTTATACAAACCAAATCCATATAAACCTGTCGTTTTATATGTTGACTGATCAAGATTTTTTCTCCTGTTGTAGAAAAATGTCGATCAAGATTAATTTTCCAATCCTTGAAGCCTCTGGCAAGAACTACTTGGACTGGACGCAAGACATCCAGAACCATCTAGATGCGCAGGGCCTCTTGGACGTCATCTATAACGAGGAAGAGCGTAAAGTGGAAGTCACTCGCTCAATGAACGCCAAAGCGATGATTCTATTCCGCAGGCATTTATCTGACGCCATGAAGTCGGAGTTCATTGAAATCTGCTCACCGAAGACGCTATGGGACTCTCTGAAAGAGCGCTTCGACCACCAGAAGACCATATGGCTACCTGAAGCACGTCATGACTGGTTGAACCTGCGCTTCCAAGACTTCAAGAGTGTAACTGATTACAACAATGAAGTCTGCAGGATTCGATCACTTCTCCAATACTGCGGTGAGATATTAACCGACAGTGATCTATTGGAGAAAACATACACCACATTTCCTTCCACTGACAACTTGCTCCAGAAGCAATACCGTCAGTCTAAGTTCACCAAGTTTTCCGAGCTCATCACCCAGCTTTTACTAGACGAGAAGAACAGTCTCATTTTAATGAGAAACAACAATTCGCGTCCTGCTGGAACAAAGGCAATTCCAATGCCTGATGCAAACGCTCTCCGTAGACCAAATCTACGGTGGAAACGAGACAAAGGCCAGTCGTCCCAGCCAAGGAACATAGGCGAGTTTAAGTCTCGCCATCCAAAGCGAGGTTCTAACAAGAACCAAGGACCTTTGACTCCTAGGCAGTCTCATGGTAAGAACCAACGGGCCAGTCGTCCCAAAGCGAGAGTGGAAGGCCAAGCGCCTACTCTCTGCTACAAATGTGGTGCTTATGGTCATATGCAACGGACTTGCAGGGCGACCCCCCAAGAAGTTAATAACTATCACAAGGGACGCCGAGCCGAAGCAAATCTGGTCAACGAGTGCGAAAATCTAAATCTTGAGACCCCCGATTTTGTAGCAGAAATGGAAGAATGAATCTCCATTATCTCTCTATATTTGATTTAAGTCATGAAACTTTTGGTGGTTTGTATTTTCTGTTTTCTCGATAAATTAAAGTTCTATTTCGAGCACTTTCCTCAAACGTGTGACAAACTTTAATTTTCTTTACTTATAGGCATGGACCACGGGGCAGTGGATTGTCTGGTTGATAGTGGAACGACTCACACTATCTTGAGAGATAAATCATACTTTATCTCCTATACGCCTAAAGTAACCTCAGTGACAACCATTTCGGGACCCTCAACCCTTGTTCAAGGTTTTGGCAATGCCGGTTTTTCGTTGTCCAATGGTACTCCCGTTGAAGTATCAGAGACCTTATATTCTCCAAGGTCCAGTCGTACCTTACTGAGTTTTAAGGATATTCGAGAAAACGGATTTCATGTTGAAACTGCTCGAGAATATGGCTTCGAGTATCTTTTCATTACCTCCACTCAGTACGGCCAAAAGCGTATCTTGGAGAAGTTGAAATGTCTTTCAAGTGGTTTGTATCTCACTACGATACAACACATCGAGAGTAATCTCATCATTCGCCGAGCGCCAGTTGATGAGAGGACTTTTATGCTATGGCATGACCGGCTGGGTCATCCGGGTCAAAATACGATGCTTCGCACTATGAATGCATCACATGGACATCCTCTTGGAGGAAAGAATTTCGTTATAAATCCGAAAAGCCTATGCCAAGCTTGCTCGATTGGGAAGACGAATCTCAAGCCACTCCATGTGAAACCTACGAGATTGGTTTCCCAATTCCTTGAGAGAATTCATGGAGATATTTGTGGACCAATCCAACCAACATGCGGACCATTTAAATACTTCATGTTTTGGTTGATGCATCGACTAGATGGTCACACGTAGTGTTGTTGTCCATCCGAAATGCAGCGTTTCCTAAACTCCTCGCCCAGATCATTAGGTTAAGGGCTCACCATCCGGATTATCCGATAAAGTCTATTAGACTTGATAATGCCGCAGAGTTTACATCGAAGACTTTCGATGACTATTGCATGACTTTGGGAATAAATCTTGAACATCATGTTGCGTATGTTCATACCCAAAATGGCCTAGCGGAAGCTTTTATAAAGCGACTGCAAGTGATAGCGAGGACCTTGGTTATGCGCACCAAACTCCCACTATCTGCATGGGGCTATGCAATTTTGCACGCTGCAAATTTGGTCCGTCTGAGGCCCATGGCCACCCAACCACTTTCCGCGTACCAGCTGGTTACTGGATGTGAGCCTGATATCTCACATTTACGCGTGTTTGGGTGCCTAGTCAATGTTTCAATTGAGCCGATAAGGCGTTCAAAATTTGGACCTCAGAAGCGACAGGGAATATATGTCGGTTATAACTCCCCGTCCATTATTCGCTATTTAGAGCCCTTGACAGACGATCTCTTTACCGCGAGATACGCGGATTATGACTTTGATGAGGCAATATTCCCGTCGTTAGGGGGAGAAATGCATGCTAACGTTGATGAGGAACGACGTGAATTAGCGTAGCATGTGCCCGCTTTTGCTCATCATGATCCCCCTCTGCACATAGTGATAAGGAAGTGCAGAGGATTCTAGGTCTGCAAGATATTGCAAATCAAATGCCAGACGCATTTAGCGACCTAGCAAAAGTCACGAGATCAATTATACCTGCTGCAAATGTGCCTGCAAGGATAGACGTCCCTGAGAGACGCCATTTTCCTGTGAAACATGTTGCTCCGGTCGAACCCGCCGAGCAAAGGACGCTGCCATCAGCCGTCCAGTCCGCCACTATTCCCAAGAAGAAGAGAAGACCGGTTGGTTCCAAAGATGTTCTGCCCCGGAAGCGGAGAAATCTTGTTAAAAGCGTTTGCCACATGAGATCATTAAGGATCACGGTGATGTATTAGAAGAACGCGTTCCAGATGAAACGCCTATTCCTAATCATGTCGATAACCTCGAAATATCCGTCGAGTATGCTAGCTTAGACGATATTTTAAAGCGAAACGAAACTGTCATCGATGATGTGTTCATATACTCAGTGGCCACTGACATTATGAACAATGATGACATGGAACCTCGTAGTGTTGCCGAGTGTCAACGACGAACGGACTGGTCACAATGGAAACAAGCAATCCAGGCTGAACTAGACTCCTTAGCGAAAAGAAGCGTGTTTGGACCTGTTGCTCCAACACCACCCAATGTTAAACCAGTTGGTCACAAATGGGTTTTCCTAAGGAAGCGTAATGAGAGAAATAAGATTGTGCGATACAAGGCTCGCCTTGTGGCGCAAGGCTTCTCACAACGCCCTGGAATTGATTACGAGGAGACGTATTCTCCCGTAATGGACATCATAACGTTCCGCTACTTAATCAGTTTAGTAGTTTCCGAAAAACTGAATATGCAGCTCATGGATGTGGTCACAGCCTATCTCTACGGGGATCTAGACACAGAGATATATATGAAAGTCCCTGAAGGACTAAAGATGCCTGAATCAAGTAGTTCCCGACCACGGAACGCGTTCTCGATTAGACTGAGGCGTTCGCTATATGGATTAAAACAATCCGGGCGAATGTGGTATAACCGCCTAAGCGAATACTTGATTGGTTTGGGATACGTTAATAACGAACTTTGCCCATGCGTGTTCATAAAGAAATCCACTTCAGGATACGCAATCATCGCGGTCTATGTAGATGACATGAATCTCATAGGAACCGAAAAAGACTTGTCAGAAACTGCTGATATCCTGAAGAGGGAATTCGAGATGAAGGATCTTGGGAAGACACGGTTTTGCCTCGGCCTGCAGATCGAACACCGTAAAGATGGAATTCTTGTCCATCAAGCAAACTACACCCAAAAGGTGTTGAGACGCTTTAGTCATTTTGACGTTAAGCCGTCCGCTACTCCCATGATCGTCCGCTCTCTAGACATTACTAAGGACCCATTCCGTCCAAAGGAGGACGACGAAGAGATATTGAGTCCTGAGTGCTCTTATCTAGGTGCAATAGACGCTTTATTGTACTTGGCCCAATGTACTAGACCGGACATCTCGTTTGCTGTGAATTGTCTAGCTCGACACAGCACCGCGCCAACACGCCGCCATTGGAATGGCATAAAAGACATTTTCCGCTACCTTAAGGGTACTACGGACTTGGGCTTATTCTATCCCTACGCGGTTTTGAGTGAGTCCAACGCTCTTGGCACTCGAAGCAACGCGACCCTTGTTGGCTACGCTGATGCGGGATACTTATCTGATCCGCACAAGGGGCGTTCCCAATCTGGTTATGTCTTTACCATTGGGAACACGGCGATTTCTTGGAGGTCTCGCAAACAGACCTTAGTGGCTACTTCAACGAACCACTCTGAGCTACTCGCGCTCTCTGAGGCGACTAGAGTGTGTGTATGGCTTCGAGCTGTTATTGGCCATATTCGAAGTACATGTGATCTTCCATATGACCCAGATGAACCTGTTGTCGTCTATGAGGACAATACCGCTGTTATTGATCAAGCGAAACATGGTTACATCAAAGGGGATGCTACCAAGCACATATCGCCCAAGTTGTTCTTTACACATGAACAACAAGCGCTTCAGAAGATTGAAGTGCAACACATTGGATCGGAGAATAACCGTGCAGACTTGTTCACCAAGTCACTGCCAAAACACTCGTTCCAGAAACATGTCAGAGCGATTGGACTTATGAAGCTTTCAGAGCTAGCCTAAGTGAAACATGTTTCCCGCACCCTGTTGTGTGCATGTGAGGGGGAGCGTCCCAACGAGCTCCCCCAAAACGTCCTGTTGTGCGTATATCCCGCGCCCTGTCGAGTGCGAGTGAAAAGGGGAGCATCCTGATGTATGCTTGTGTACTCTTTTTTCCTTAGACCAAGTTTTTTCCCATTGGGTTTTCCTTGGCAAGGTTTTTAACGAGACACATTTCAAATCTCTTATTCACTAAGGACTATTGTGATCAGGGAGAGTATCCAGTGTATACTTCTAAACCATTGTGTACTCTTTTGTCCTTCGATCAGCGGTTTTTTCCCACTGGGTTTTCCCTGACAAGGTTTTGACGAGGCATTTTGCAATGGTTAAGTTACCCCCATCACACTGACCTGTTCTTTTGTCCTTCGACCAAAGTTTTTCCCACTGGATTTTCTTTGGCAAGGTTTTGACGAGGCACAAGTAGATGGTCAAATTTGAAGATGCAAGCTACAGACAGACGAAGAAACTCAGAGATGTTTACAAGCAGAATTTCTGGAGAGCTAAGGGGGAGTGTTGTAACTCATATGGCTCCTCACATTTCATCTCCTTGTAACCTACATGACCTTTGGCCCTTCATTTCTTCATAACCCCCAACCTATCTCCCTATATAAAGAGAGGTTGGGATAGCTTGTAAGATGCACTTGAGTGGTTGATAATATACGAGAAAGCTTCGTCTCCGTGTGTTTGAGTTTTTGCCTTACAACATATATATATATATATATATATATATATATATATATATATATATATATATATAGGAAGGATAGGCATCCCCATAATTTTGCATCCCATGTTCACATCCGTTGGATGTGCTTTAAGTCATCTAATCTTAACCATTGGTAAATCAACGGTTAAGATTAGATGACTTAAAGCACCATCCAACGGTGCAAATAGGGGGAATGCATGGGGATGCAAAAAATGTGGGAATCTTGATCCTTCCTCATATATATATATATATATATATATATATATATATATATATATATATATACACTAGTCACCTTCACGTGCGTTGCTCGTATAAAAAATCAATGATAATATTAACAAAGTATATAAAATTTAAATTATATTAGAATATTTTAAATATAATTCTAATACATTTTAATATGATTTGTTATGATTAATTTTTAAATTATGGATGTGTTTTAATTAGATAATATTATGTAGTTAGTTTAAACATAATTTTAATTTTAAATATATTTTAGTATTGGGTTGTTTTTAATTTTTTTACGTTAAGAGAGGGTTCGGTTATCCACACAGAAGATGAAAAAAGGTAGTTAATTTAAAATTTTATTTTTTTTTAAAAGAAAATGGTTGATGATTTACATGGCTTAGACGGCTCAAGAATAAGCCGTTTGAAGCCCCTTTATAATAGTAGAGATATATTTCTCTCTCTCTCTCTCTCTCTCTCTATATATATATATATATATATATATATGCTGATTTTATATATATATATATATATATATATATGCTCCAAAATCAGCCGGCTGATTTTGAATTATAGAACAACCTTATGTTTTATGAATTAGATTGAAATTTAGTGGTTGAGATTAAAATGTGTAGACTCTACCACATTTTTAAGTCATTTAATCTCAACCATGCAATTCCAATCTAACGTGTATCTATAATACAAAACCAGCCGGTTGGTTCTAGAGCACTCTTTATATATATATATATATATATATATATATATATATTATGGCTCTAGACGTGTGGTCGGCAGGGAGTGGCATAGCCACATAGAGCCGAGGGGGCGCAGTTGCGCCCCCTCAAATTTTGATTTTTTGTTTATATTTTTTTGAATTATATATATATATATATATATATATATATATTATGGGCATAGAAAAGACCATCATGATGTTACAACAACACTGTAATGTCAGATCGGTGAAGTAATATACTTAGGGAACAACTCAACTAATCATAGCAGTATACGTACTTTCAAGAACATGTCTAGTATGAATAAATCCTAAAGTCTAAGGAAGCTTCTAAATATATTTTTTAGATTTACCTTAGTAGACATAGAACAAAAGGGAATTAGTAAAGCAGTATATACATCACTAAAAAATGTTCATAAGATATATTTCTATATTGACAACACTCAACAATTTATCACAATCTTTTATATATATAATGTTTTTCTATCACACATTTATATATATAATGTGAATGCCCCCTAACTCACTTACAAAGAAAAATCTGTCATTAGGGATGGCAATTTTTTTGAAATTGTCCGACGGAGAGCCTTTTTCCGGGGCGTTTGGGAATTTAAAATGGAGACATGGACGGAGATGTGGACACGTACACGTTACGCGCGCCGAACCAAACCGAGCCGGACGACGGCGACGACACGCACGTGTAGCCCACATGATTAGTCCACAACAACTCACAAGTGAGTAAGTGAGAGAAACTAATATAAAGACGAGTATAAGAACTCCTAGTCAACGTGGGACTAAAAAGGAGAAGTTTGTTTTTTCAATGAGAATAATACAACAAATATATGATATTTTTGAAACTATAAATGTATTTATTATAAAAAAATTAGTAATAAGTGTCGTGCCCTCTAGACGAAAATTCTCGTTACGTCAATGTCGGCAGGTGGAGACATACTGCATTCTGGCCAGGCGGATGCGATCCCACGGGAAAGCGGATTACTCATTCCAATTATAGAAAAGTTGATGAGGAGATTAAAGATGTTACTTCTCGCTTGGCCGGGTGGGTTATCAAAATCTCATGGCTCTAGATGTGGTGGGCAGCTGCATGTTGGCCGGCTGGATTCAATCTCACGGAAAAGCGGATTACTCATTCCAATTATAGTAGTTGATAAAAGAATGTTACGTCTCGTGACCGTGTGGGTTTACGGGTGGTCCTAACAGGTTGATAAGGAGACTAAAGATGTTAACGAGTACAACATACCAAAGAGTAAAGTAAAACAAAATTATCATCCCCAACGTACTAAAACAAAAGTACAAAATATTTTCTTTTGGTACGAAAATAAAATCTCAAATAATTCCATGTCCAATATTTTAAAAAATGGTAATTATGAACGCTCTAACACGGTGAATTCACATATCTTACGTCTCGCTGTTCTAGCCACTTAGCTACCTGGTCTTCAAACAAAGCACTCAAGAAAATCACAAGTAATAAAAGCCCTAATATGATGCAGTTCTTAAACAAAACATGGAATTACCGACACGAGAGATCTGATTAATATTTCATCAAAAAATAACTGACAGTACTAGTATTCAATATTCTAATCAAATACCTATTTTCCCCTAACTATAACTTTCGAGAATATCTTATAGGAAATGGTTATATACCTCCAAAATATGTTATTCCCCAACTCCCCTCCCCCTCCCACCCCCATTTGTTTCGGTAAATAAGAGAGTGTTACTTGGCGGAGGAACATGGAGGGATAAAATTTTTGGAGGTACATATAGCGTCACTCTAATTAATAACGCTCTTTATTCTATTTTCCCATACATCCCACTATATTTCTTACATGAGCAACAAAATTTAACCAAGATATAGAAAAACATATTTATGTAAGCATAGTTCATCAGTCATCTGAAGTAAAACAAAAAATAAAAGAAAAATCAAGAAAGAAAAAAAGGTATACTCTCCCCCTCTTCATTCCTCTTCATTTCTTTGATTAACACAAGAAAGAAGAATGGATTGGAAGAGCACAAGTCATGAAAACGAGACATAAAAATCATGTAATATATATATATATATATATATATATATATATATATATATATATATATATATATATATATATATATATATATGAACTACCTGGAGCTGGAGAATTCATAGAGCTTGCCCCTTGGAGAGAAGACTATGAGGCCAACATCAGCATCACAGAGCACAGACAGCTCAAAGGCCTTCTTCAGCAGACCATTCTTCCTCTTGGAGAAGGTCACCTGCCTACTTGACTCGTTCTCTATTCTCTTCACCTCTGTCTTCCCTCTCACCATTCCCTCTCTCTCTCTCTCTCTCTCTCTCTCTCTCTCAGAATGAACGAACGAATGATTGGGAACAAAGAAGGGGTAGTAGCTAGCTATAAAGAGAAAGGAAGCAGAAGAAAGAATAAATATAGTACAAGGACAGCACTTTCGGAGGAATAGAGAAAAGAAAAAAAACACCACAAATGGCAAAGATCTTCAATTCTCCATAGAAAAGGAAAGTTCTAAAAAAGAAAAGGTAAGTTCCAAAAAAGTTAAAATAGCAAAGTTACTTGTTGATGTGGGTGAGAATTATTCGATTTTCCGCAGAAAATCGAACCAAACCGAATAGATTTAAGAGATTCGATTCAGTATTAAAAAAAAAGCTTTTGTTTCAATTGTGAAAATACTAAAATTCTTACTTGATTTCAGTTTCAATTTTTGACTTTTGTATCCAAATCGAATAAAACTTGTACATTTATTAAATACTCTCAATTTTATATATATTTTATGATAAAAATATGTATATTTTTGTGTATAATTTAAAATTAATAATTTTATGTATGTGTTTTAAAATCCAATTTTGATAATTTGACAATTAGTCTAATTTTGGATCGCAATTTTGAAATACAACAAATATATGTATAAAAATTATAATTTTTAATACAATTTAACAACAATTTTAACTTTGGGTCCTACCATAAGTCAAACCGAATTAACTAATTTTACTATCAGTTCAGTTCGATTTTGATTATGCCTAATTTTGAAACGTAATAAACCGAACGTTCACTACTTGCAGGGGCTTTATTTTTTTGTTTCAAATCCCTTTAAAATATTGTATTTTCTATAAAGTTAAGTTCTCTTGTATTTGCTTTAAAGTCCCTTATATAATAAGAAACAATGTGGAGGCTTCATGCTCCATGACCCGTGATTTGGATTCTCTACTCTGCAAGAGACTATATAGAACTATGCAGTTCATGACCCTTGGTGGATATTGGATTGGGCCACCACCGTGCGGGCCAAAAAGAGTTTTTCTAATAGATTTATAGGAAATGGATACGATTCATTTGATCCTAATTAACAAGAAAATAGTATTATAAAAACAATTTTATTTTTTTTGGATAAGACAATTATATCCAACTGTATTAATCTCAGCTGTGAAGACTTCTACAATGTTCTTTCGAGATGATGCAATTTGTGTGACCAAACTTTGGGGTAAGAACATAAAATAATTTTCTTCTAATTTTCTTCCTCGAGTCTTCTGTACCTTCCAAGTGTCCATAACAATGGAAAAACTTCAAAGTCAAAGAGAATGGAAATGTCCAACATAAAATGATCGTCCTTCCGTTCTAGTCTTCTCCTCGTAATCTTATTGCTTCTTTTTATCCTCCCTGCACAAATATAATAACTCAAGTTCGACCAAGATGGGAACGAAAGAGCAGAAGCATTTTTTTTCTACCATTGCTGCAACAAGAACACGCTCAGGCTTGTTTAGCTCGCGGAAAGGAAAGGAAAATAAATTAATTCTTTGCTCTCTCTTTTTTTCGAAAAATTATAATTTTCAGTAAAAAAAATTTCGATGTTTGAAAATTTAAGGAAATTAGAAGAAAAGGTTAATCATTAGAATGGAAAAGTGGCTTCATGAGTAGAGTATTTTCTTCCCATTTTAATTTTTTTATAAATTATTTATATTTCTTGATATCTAAACACAGAATATATATATATATATATATATATATATATATATATATATATATATATATATATATATGTTATTTGGCTTTCAAAAATTTTGGGTGATGCCATCTCCCATTATGTGGCATCTGAGATGGCAAGTGACATGGCAGCTGACATGTTATGTTTTAACCCAAAAAATTAATTACCCAAATTTTTATTATTAATGTTAATGCTAATACTAATTTTAATTTAATGTTAATATTAATATTAATTTTAATTTTAATATTAATGTTAAATGTTAATTAATGTTAATGTTAATATTAATATTCATGTTAATTTGATATTAATTTTAATTTTAATATTAATTTTAATTTTAATATTATTGCCAATTTTAATTTAAGGTTAATATTAACTTTAATATTAATGTTAAAGTTAATATTAATTTTAATTTTAATTTTAATATTAATATTAATGCTAATGTTAATTTTAATATTAATGTTCATGTTAATTTGATATTAATATAATTTTAATATGAAAATTAATTTTAATATTAATTTTAATGTTTGATTTTGTTATGTCAACTGTCATGTCACCAGCCATGACATATATCATATAATGAAAAATATTATTATCCAAAAATTTTATGAGTCAAATAGTATTTTAATATTTTTAATATTATAATGTTGGGAACCAAATGTGGCTTTACAGATACTAGACTTTCCTAGAGAAAAAAAAAAGTACGGAGGACTAATACAAAAATTAAGAAATATTTAAGGCACGTGCAAAAAAAAAAAATCTCAATTATGTAGATAGTGACTTAATGGAGGAAGAGTCAAGACCAGTAATAGTAAAGAATCTACGTAGATGACGGGCGTGGCATGAGGTCAGTGGTCGTCCGTACAATGTTAGGGAGATGATCCGTACAGTTAGCGAACCAGGTTTAGGCACGTGGTGAGTCCACGTTGGTTAGGGGAGGGCTTTGGAGACCGAGTCATGCGGACATGAGATTGATTAGAATCTAGTTTTGAGTGTGTTTAAAGAGTTCCGTGCCGGGAGGGGATTTTGTTTCCCTCTCAATTTCCATATTTGGATTAATTTAACTCCTTGACCTCATCCACCAAGTCTTCGTACAGGAACTCATTTGTCTTTTAATATTGAGAGTAACAAGTGACAACTACGATTATTTAGAGCATCATTAGTTTTCGAACTCTCCAGTATAATTTAGGAACTCGTTTGGTTACCGGAATTTGAGCTTGGGAAAGAAAAATGATTTCTTTTTATGTTTGGGAGCCAAAGAAAAGTTGTTGGAAAGAAAAAATGATTTCCAAGAGGTAGGAAAATAGGGGAGAAAGTGGTTCCTCCCATTTATCTAAGGAATCACTTTCCCTCCAACTTTTCCGCATTTATTACAAAAAGTTTTGACCAAAATATCCATGTTCATAATATTATTTACCATTTTTATCCATAATATCTTTTAGACAAAAATATTTCTAAGTAATAATTATTTTTATTAGCACGAGGGTATTTTTGAAAAATTGACTTGATTTTGTTTCCTTTCCTTACAAACACCAAACACTATATTGAAAATTAAAGATATATTCCGGCTATAATTCAGATCTTTCCAAACACGGGAAAGGAAAGTTTATAGGAATTATAATTTCCTAAAGGAAAGGAAATACCAAGGAATCAGTTTCTTTTCCTTTCCATTCCGCGAACCAAACGAGGCCTAATAGTAGAAAATGATAAAGTAAGGTCCGGTCTCCAATGTTGTGTGGTCAAAAAAATGAATGTGAAAAAAAATATAAAATCTAGAATTTAAAAAATTGGGATCCAAACTGAGACTTACTATTCTATAAAATAATTTTCTACAATCTAGAATTTAGAAATTAGGAGACCAAACCCTTAACACATATGGGTGGGATGGAACCTAAATTGTAAAAATTAAAAATAGGGATAAAACTTACTATTCTACAAAATAAACTTTAAATTTCTGAATGAAAAAATTACTAAGGACGCTCTTATAACAACAGTTGGTAGGAAAACGCTCTTATAACAACAGTTGGTAGGAAAACGTTTATTTCACATCACAAAGTATCAAAAGAGAACAATTGTTGCTCATCTACACTAATTCACAATAGAGCTTGTTAGTAAATATGCATAAATTTACTGTAGTGATATATACTTTATAAAAGTTATGCTGGACGGTCAAAATTTTGTAAATTTTAATTTAATAATATTGTACGCAATAACATATAAAGAAGGAGGAGGAAAAAATGTCATTAATACTAAAAAAAAATACCATTTCTAATAATGTTTTTTTCTCTCTAATTTTTTTTTAGTTAGCGTGAAAAAAAACTCCATTAGTACTGACATATAAAAAAAAGATCATTTCGAGTGACATTTTATAGAAAAATGCTATTAATAATGGCATTTCACTCTCAATTTATATCAACAATCATCCAAAAACATGTCATTACATATGGCATTTTTGGAGGGTAAAGTGCATTTAAACCCTCCTTAGATGTGACAAAAATACAATTAAAGACTCATAGTTTGAAAGGAACCCTCTTTTTTTATTTTTTTATTTTGCTCAATTCAGCCCTCCGCTGTTAACAACCGTTAAAAATCGTCTAAAAAGACGATTTTGTCCCTCACCTCCCCCCCTCTCTCCGGTGGTGGGTCGGTGGACGAGGACTGGCCGACGGAGGGGCTAGCTGGCGGAGAGAGGAGGAGGGGGGGGGGGGGGGGGGGGGGGGGGGGGGCTGGCCGGCGAAGGGAGGAGGGAGGGGCGGGTCGGGGGTGGGCTGGCGGAGGGAGGAGGGGGGGGGGGGGGGGGGGTGGGTCGGGGGGCGGGGCTGGCCGACGGAGGGGCTGGCCGGCAGTTGGGGGGGGGGGGGGGGGAAGGGTAGTTTAGGTTTTTTTTTTTTTTTTTTAATAAAAAAAAGTCATTAGCGACCATTTCTAACGGCTAATAGACGGTAGGGGCATTTTTTCTCACGCGGACAATCTATGGAGCTGCAGACTGCTTAAGTTTTCTAAAATGTCTTATTTTGCTAACGAGACAAATCTAAGGAGGGTTTAAATGCACTTTACCCCATTTTTGGATGGTGTTAATAAATGAATTTGGTATAACACATTTTTGGATTGTGGTTAGAATTACATATGACAGTTTAACTGTTGGATTGTGTTAGTAAATAAATTTGGTAGAACCATGGAACAAGTTGAATTATATGGTTAAAAAATGCCATTACATATATGACGTTTTAAACTGTTTGTGGCATGAATAATGTGGTTAAAAAAGAACAACTGGATCACATATAACAAAAAATATTTAGATGTGTTAATAATGTGGTCTGAAAGAATAGCCATCACATCTGGCATTTTTAGTATGTACACGTCATTAATATTGGCATTTTTATGTTAACGTTAAAAACCGTCATTGGTATTGAGGTTTTGTATCCTTGTACAAAATTTTGATCGTCTTATACAATTTCTAAAAAAATAAAACTGCTACAGGAATTTTTCTGGTAAATATGACTACATTGAGAAGAGCTGGCATAATTAATTATTGTTTTAAAACAATTTCGGCCAATAAAGATGGTAGGCACCGATGACTCTTTATACTCCGTGAAGTGGGAACACAATTCTACATCACAAGTTCTGCTAGCATATATAGTATAGTTTAAAAAAAATGGTTAGCACGAATTGTAAATACATTTATCTTTTTTATTTAAAAGATATGACAAACATTAACGTATGCAGTAATTACCTTTTGATTTGCAAGGTTAAAGTTATATTGTTATACTCAACAGAGGATATGTTGAGAATTATGATGCAAATTATACTGATCGATGGGACCCACATACAACAGAGGGAGGACATAATATGAAACATAATATAATGGACAACTGATCTCATTCCTATAAATTGACCAATTATATCATCCACTTGATCTTCGGTTGCATCATTCCCAATAACTAGGATATTTTCAGATGATGAAGACGAAGTCATAATATTCGGTACCTTTAGAAATATTAATACTTTAGTCCTGATTTCTAATTAGGTCATGTTTGGTTCACATAATTGCGATATTGTGAAAACATTATTTATTTATTTTTTATATTTGGAATGCCAATAAAAAGGGAGGGGAAAAATAATTTCCAAATAAATAAAAACTATGAAAAAATGGTTCCTCCCATCTAATAAAGGATTTATTTTTCTATTCTAAGAATTCAGTTTTTTTTTTTTCCACTTATTTGTTTTTTTTCAAACATCAAGAAAATAAAAATCGGTAGAAATTATAATTTTCTAAAAGAAAGAAAAGAACAATGAATTGATTTCATTTCCTTTCATTTCCGCAAACCAACTATCCTTATTTATAAATAAATATCTAAATAACTTCTTGATGATCGATCTCAAGTTTTTTTTTTTATATATAGTTTTAAAACTGAAAACCGGATTGCTGAACCAGAATAAACTGACGCAAAAATAAAACGGAATAATGCTCACTCCTGTCGTATATTGAGGGGACCAAATACTTTGAATATTTTATATCAGCATATATCTTTCTATACAGTTCCTTTTCTCTTTTATACCCCATTTTTGGTATTGATCAAGGTTTCCTCCTCTTTTTGGCAGAGATTCTCGGTGACCACAAAACTTTGAGTGGAACTCGATGTGCATTGAATTGCGTTGTAATGTCATCCACAACACAAGGTTTCTCTTTCTAGAAAACTATGCCCTAAACTACTTAACAACTACTTAGCTGATGCCGATAAAAAGACTCGTCCGCGGAGTCCCGGTAAAGTTCCATCCTGTCTGTATCATCGGATCGAAAGATCCGTGTGGGATCAGTGCACGTTCGTTCGATCCAACGGTCGAGAACAATAAAACTTTCGCAAGGTTATGCGGACAGAACTTCCGATCCGGATCCCTACTTAAATATTTAATCTGACATGGTTTGGTAGGTGTGGTGAGCTATATTCTCGTATCTTTCATACAAAGTACTGCAATCTGAGGAAACATAGTAATTTGAGATGCAAGTTTATAGAAGTTTAAAGTTTAACTAATCAAACCGCGAAGAATTCAAAAAGATCTTTGTTTCTTGGCTTCTAGTCCAGAAGAAGCCATCCAGTGGGTTACTGGCTTTGCAGAACAACAATGCTGTGTGAAGTGCTTTCCTCTTCCTACGGTTCAGGCCTCTGACTTAGTTGCAAGCATTCCATTGAATGATCATCATAGGGCATCTTTTGCTTCGCAGATTTGGAGGAGTGAGCTGGCCCAAACAAGGTTTTTCCAAATCCAAATTCTTGATTTGGGTTGGAATCCAGAATTTGGTAAAGCAACAAAAAAAATCCCATTCCAAATTCCCACAACCAAACAACCACTTAGTTGAAAGATTTGCGGATAAAATTTACTGTAAAGTGACATGAACAGTAAATTTTGTATATCACAATTTCTTATTTTAACATTTTCAATTCGCACATTTGGTTGAATTTTTTTACTTCCTCTCTACTTTAAAACTTTCCAAATCAAACAACAAAAGAGTACATTTTTCAACTCACTTCAACAACCATCCAAACACCAATTTTTGAATTTTTCACTTATAACATTCACTTCTTCATAGCATCTAAACGAAGAAATTTTCATTGCGTCCCAATTTTTCACTGCGTCCCAACTCGTCGTACTTCAAAACAGTGCATATGCAAAGCATCAATTTCCAATTTTTTCACTTTGTCGCACTTCGTTGCACTTTGTCGAACCAAACAGTCCCTAAGTTTCCTATATTATATTCTTATGGATTGTTACTGACACATACTTACTGGAATTGCAAAAAATTATTATCTGAAGAAATAAATACATTTACCCCTATGTTTCATGAGTATTACAGGAACTACTCATATTTCAAAAATAATTACATGGAATACCCTTCTGCTTTATGTTTTATTTCTAAAATATGGGTGGTTAGTGTTATAAAATAGCAAATATAAAATATAAGGGTGGTCCGTCTAATTAGTTTCAAAACCGGGGTGGTCTCTGTAACAAGCCTGAAACAGAGGCTAGTTAACGTAAATTGTCCCTATCTTAAACACAATTTAAATAATAAAGGTTAATTATAGGAGCACTACAAAACTTACTCGAGGCTAGCCTAGTATCGGGGCTAGCCCAGTTTTGAGGAGCATTTACTCAAGACATCCAAAAACTTACTAGGGGCTATCCATACCCCCCTCCCCCCAAATCCCTAGCCCCAAACCGAAACATTCTAACTTATACTCTCTCCCTCTCTTCAAAATCCATTCCCTCCTTCTCCACCTCCTCTAATTGAAAATTCTAAACTTCTTCCTTCTCCACCTCCCCCCAATTCCAGTCATCAATCGATGGCATCCAAAGCTTCTTCACAATCAAGGTACAAATCTTGTTCCCAATCTTCATTCTCCAACTTCTTCAACTCTAATTTTATATTTATATTTCTTTATTTTATTTTATAAGTCTTTTTTAATCCTTGTTAATGTCCAAATATCATAGTGTAGTAACATAAAATAGGTTTAGGATAAACTCTGGACGAATTTTTAAGTTTTGAACGCATTTTAGGGTTTTGAAGCAAGGTATTCCATCACAGTCGCAGTTGGGAAGAGTTAGGATTGTCGATTTTTTTTACAATCTTGTATGTTGTCAGGACTGATACTATTGTTGGGAAAGAAGCGCGGAAACCTTTTCCCAAACCGGAGAGTACCTGCGAGAGGACCGAACGATACAACGCACGAACCCAAAAACAATCACACAAAACAATCCACGCAGACACAGAGAATTTTTGACGTAGAAAACCCTTGCGGGAAAAACCACGAGACGATCGGAGTCCAACCCTGAGAAGCCTCCACTAATGGAATAGAAGAATTACACCCTCTACAAACTCCTCCCGATCCAAATCGGATCCCCACAACACTTAGAAGCAAGAACAACGATTACAAGGTTACGAAGAACGAGAACGACGAGTAGAGATTACCCGAATCCGATTCTCCTTCGAAAAACACCTTCAATCCTTCGTCTTCTCTCCCAAAGTTGCAATGGCACTCTTGCCTCCTTCCTCTCTCTTTTCTTCAATGTTCTCCGATGAATAGGGTTAGGAATAACCTAATATTAACTCCCCTAATCCGCAGCAAAATCTGGACCATCAGATATGATCCAACGGTGAGAAATCACCCTGAATTTCTGCTCAGCCCCGACGACACAGAGTTCGGCCAGAACTCTGTGTCGGGCAAACAGAACCTACCAGCAACATTCTGAAATGGCCAGACCGAGTTCGGCCAGAACTCAGCCTGGGACCGAGTTCGGCCCGAACTCGGTAGCCCAGTTCCAGAACCTCTCCTTTGGAGCAGCAGCAGCAGTAGAAACTCCTCGTTGCCTACTTCCCGAGCTTCTTCGACATCGAACGGCGCTCGTCGCACTCCGGGATCTTCTCCACATAGGTTGGGAACCCCACCCACTCTAACAAATCTCCCCCTTCACAACTATGGGGAGGATATCGTCATCCCGACGATCTGCCTGCAGTACTTAAACTTCTCGCTTGGTAGAATCTTCGTGAACATATCAGCTCCGTTGTCATCTGTATGAACCTTCTCAAGCTCCGCGTCCTTCTTCTCAATCACATCCCGTATCCAATGATACCGAGTCTCGATTTATTTGGACCGACTATGAAACGTCTGATTCTTCATAAGGTGAATAGCACTCTGACTGTCGCAAAGCAAAGTATACTGCTCTTGCTTCAGTCCCATTTCCTGCAGCAGCTTCTTCATCCACAGCAACTCCTTGCAAGCCTCCGTCGCCGCAATGTACTCTGCCTCTGTCGTCGACAAGGCAACACACTTCTGTAACCGCGACTGCCACGACACCGCTCCTCCCGCAAACATCATCACGTAGCCCGAAGTCGATCGTCTCGTGTCTACATCTCCAGCCATATCAGCGTTGGTATACCCAACCAGCTTTGGCTCGTCACCACCAAAGGAAAGTCTCCAACCAGCAGTGCCCTGAAGATATCGTAGAATTCACTTGACCGCACTCCAATGTACTCTTCCAGGATTTGAAAGATACCTGCTAACCGTACCAACTGCATGAGCAATATCTGGCCTCGTACACACCATGGCATACATAAGGCTTTCCACAGCTGAGGCATATGGAACCCGCTCCATATCTTTCTTTTCGTCCTCGGTAGATGGACACTGCTCCTCAGTGAGCTTAAAGTGAGCCGCAAGAGGGGAACTCACTTTCTTCGACCCGTCCATCCCGAAACGCTGAAGTACCCGGTGAATGTACTTCGTTTGGGACAAGTGTAGCAGCTTGGACTCTCTCTCTCGGCTGATCTCCATCCCAAGAATAGTCTTCACTGCGCCCAAATCCTTCATAGAGAAGGCCGTGCCCAGTTGGCGCTTCAGCTCCGCTATTCTAGTGGCATTCCGACCCACTAATAGCATATCATCAACATAGAGCAATAAATTGATGAAATCATCCTCGACAAAATACCTCACAAATGTACAATGGTCCGACGTCGTCCGTGCATAACCATGCTCTCCCATAAATGATTCGAACTTCTTGTACCACTGCCTCGGAGCCTGCTTCAGACCATACAAGCTCTTCCTCAACCGGCAGACCAAATGTGACTTGCCCTTCTCACAGAATCCTTCCGGCTGCTCCATGTATAACTCCTCCTCAAGATCACCATAGAGGAATGCCGTCTTCACATCCATCTGCTCGACCTCCAAGTCAAGACTGGCTGCTAATGCTAGCACCACCCGAATAGACGAATGCTTGACGACAGGCGAAAAGATCTCATCATAATCCATGCCTTTCTGCTGACCGCAGCCTTTGACTACCAGCCTCGCTTTATATCGAGGGCGAGTAGCATCATCCGTCTGCTTCACTCTAAACACCCATCGATTCTTCAAAGCCTTCTTGCCCTTTGGCAACAGTACTAGCTCATAAGTAGAATTGGTGTGCAAGAAACTCATCTCCTCCTGCATAGCCTCCATCCACTCCTGCCTGTGTTCGTCTTCCATAGCCTCTGCAAAACTTTCGGGCTCTCCCCCGTCAGTCAATAGCATATACTCATCTGGTGAGTATCTCGTAGATGATCGACGATCCTTGTCACTCCTTCGCAGTGGAGCCACTGGTGCTGGCTGTATACCAACAGCCTCCTCCCCTTCAAGAACTGCCTCTCCGACATGCTCATCCTCCTGAGGGATACCCTGACCACCATCAGCAGGCTGATGATCAAGGTTGGGAGCTACTCCATGTACTGGCTCCCCCATAACTGGATCCTCTGCGATGTCCTCTGAAAACTGCTCGAAGCGAAATAACTCTAACTCAGGCAATTCCTCAGCCTCAGAAGGCGTCTCGAAATCCTGAGTGTTGGTCATGGTCTGATCCTCGACGAACACCACGTCCCTGCTTCTGTAGAGCTTTTTTCCTACCGGGTCGTAGAGTCTATAGCCAAACTCATCCCGACCGTAGCCGACAAAGATGCATCGCCTCATTTTCGGCTCAAGTTTGGTCCTCTCGTCCTTCGGTACATGCACGAAGGCCTTATAGCCAAACACTCGCAGGTGATTGTATGACGGCTCTTTGCCGTACCATACTTTGTCAGGCACATCACCCTGCAAAGGAGCACTAGGGGACAAATTAATAACATAAGCAGCTGTGAGAAGAGCCTCACCCCAGTAACTGCCCGACAAGTTTGCTTCTGACAGCAAACATCGCACCCTCTCCATCAGTGTCCTGTTCATGCGCTCCGCTACACCATTGAGCTGAGGTGTCTTGGGCGGAGTCTTCTGGTGTCGTATCCCTTGCTCTTTGCAATACGTATCAAAGGGACCGATGTATTCGCCGCCATTGTCGGACCGAACACACAACAACTTCTTGCCCGTCTTCCTTTCAACAGAGGCCTGAAACTCCTTGAAAGTAGGCAGCACCTGATCCTTGGTCTTTAAGGCATAGACCCAAACCTTCCTGGAATAGTCATCAATAAAGGTTACAAAGTAAGAAGCACTACCAAGAGATTTTACCTTCATAGGATCGCAGACATCCGAGTGAATCAACTCGAGCAACGCCGGCTTCCTCGAACTTGGGTGACTTTGGAAAGACACCCTATTTTGCTTCCCAGCTAAACAGTGCGTGCACTTCTCCAACTTTGTAGACTTGAGCCCCAGAATCACCTTCCTGTTCACCAAGTAGCTCATCCCCTTCTCGCTGATATGGCCGAGCCGCCTGTGCCATAACTCGGTAGACGCATCACTGACTGCGTTCACCTCCTGTGCCCCCTGTGCGCTCCCCTCCATATAGTAGAGACCGGACTTCTTGCTTTCTCTGGAAATTACTATCGAACCCCTAGAAAGCTTCCACTGACTGTTCCCGAAGAGACTGAAGAATCCCTCGTCATCCAACCTTCCAACCGACACCAGGTTGAAACAGATATCAGGGACATGACGAACATCCTTGAGAACAAAAACCACACCCGTCTTCGTTCTCAAATGCACATATACAACGGCAACCGCCTTCGACACATCTCCATTGCCCATCTTCAACACTCCACAGTCGCCTGTAGTGTAAGTGGCAAACAGTGCCCTGTTGTAAGATACATGTGCTGAAGCCCCTGAGTCCACCAGCCAAGAATTGTCATCGCAGGCGAGGTTTGTAATGACCTCATCACCTACGATGATCACATCGCCTCCATGTATCGAGGCCACCGCTGTAGTGTTTTCTTCTTGCTTCCCCTTGTCGCCCTTCTTTTCTCTCTTCCAAGCGAAACAGTTCCACTTGATATGGCCCTTCTTGCAACAATGGTAACACTCTGAGTCCTCATAACGACCCTTGGACTTCCCCCTGCTCTTGTCTCTACCACCACCTGGACCCCTGCTTTTGCCCCTTCCGCGGCTCTCTGAAACCAATGCCTCTGAGTGATGGGATATAGATGAAGTGCCCTGAGAACGTCTCCGCATCTCTTCATTCAGCACCCCGCTCTTGGCAAACTCCAGACTGACCATGCCCTCTGGAGCAGAAGCGATCATAGATACTCGTACGGTCTCCCACGAGTCTGGCAAAGTACACAGCAGCCACAGTCCCTGAACTTCATCGTCGAACTTGACTCCCATAGAAGATAGCTGGTCAACCACGCCTTGGAACTCACTCAAGTGGTCCGAAATAGACGCCCCATCTTTGTACCGCAGACCCATCATCGTCCGGATCAAGAACAACTTGTTTACCCTGGTCTTCTTCGCATACAAGGATTCCATCTTATCCCACAACGTCTTTGCGTGCTCAATATTGGCAACGTGATTGTACACGTTCTCGTCCACAAACTGCCGTATGTACCCACACACTTGTATATACTCGAATGTCCAGTCCTCCTCGGATTTATCACTGGGCTTCTCGAATGCAAACACGGGTAGATGCAGCTTCTTGACAAACAGCAAATCCTTCATCTTGCTCCGCCAATAATGATAGTTTGTGCCATTATGATTCACCATGCGCACCGGCTTCGCGTCCATCTCTCCTCTATGGTTTCTGTCAACTCCTGACACCCTTCTGAATTCCAGAGCCAGGCTCTGATACCACTCTGTTGGGAAAGAAGCGCGGAAACCTTTTCCCAAACCGGAGAGTACCTACGAGAGGACCGAACGATACAACGCACGAACCCAAAAACAATCACACAAAACAATCCACGCAGACACAGAGAATTTTTGACGTGGAAAACCCTTGCAGGAAAAACCACGGGACGATCGGAGTCCAACCCTGAGAAGCCTCCACTAATGGAATAGAAGAATTACACCCTCTACAAACTCCTCCCGATCCAAATCGGATCCCCACAACACTTAGAAGCAAGAACAACGATTACAAGGTTACGAAGAACGAGAACGACGAGTAGAGATTACCCGAATCCGATTCTCCTTCGAAAAATACCTTCAATCCTCCGTCTTCTCTCCCAAAGTTGCAATGCACTCTTGCCTCCTTCCTCTCTCTTTTCTTCAATGTTCTCCGATGAATAGGGTTAGGAATAACCTAATATTAACTCCCCTAATCCGCAGCAAAATCTGGACCATCAGATATGATCCAACGGTGAGAAATCACCCTGAATTTCCGTTCAGCCCCGACGACACAGAGTTCGGCCAGAACTCTGTGTCGGGCAAACAGAACCTGCCAGCAATATTCTGGAATGGCCAGACCGAGTTCGGCCAGAACTCGGCCTGGGACCGAGTTCGGCCCGAACTCGGTGGCCCAGTTCCAGAACCTCCCCTTTGGGGCAGCAGCAGCAGTAGAAACTCCTCGTTGCCTACTTTCCGAGCTTCTTTGACATCGAACGGCGCTCGTCGCACTTCGGGATCTTCCCCACATAGGTTGGGAACCCCACCCACTCCATCAACTATAGGCTTGACCTTTATTCCAAGGTGTAACCTATGAAGTATATTCTTTGTTAGAACTCCATACTATCAATTTAATCATCCTTAAATCCAAATTCCTCTACCTTGTCCTAAATTGGATCCGAAACCTCTAAATCAGATTTTATGAAATCCTTGAACTTGTTCAAATCATGCTCCTCGTATTACTCAAATCTAATACCACTATGTCATACAAGAACTTATTCTCTATTATAAAATCAACCTTCGTATTTCTTTCAATGTACACCTTCAAATATTATCCTTCTTAAATTTTAAAATTTCCACAAAATCTCTAAATTTTTTTTTTCCTATAGCTCAAAATCCTTGTGTTCTCTCTGTTCCTAGTCATCCTCTTACCAATATCTTGTTCAATTTCGTATCATCATCGCATACAGTTAAAATCTCTTCTCCATTACTAAATTCCTAAATTTAGCATCATAGCCTTAAAGCGAAATATCTCAAGAATCAATGACCTAAAATTATCCAAGTTCTCAAAAATATTTCGATCTTGGATATACTTGTAAGTCCTAAACTATATCCACGAATATTAATGTTCTAGCCATTAATGTATATTCTAATGTCCTTCTTACTCGAAATCCTCCTACGTTCTTTCCAAGTAATTCATTCTCAAAATAATTCTCTAGTATAATCGTTTCTAAGCTGATACTACTGATCTCTTCTTGTTTCTAATTTTAGTTATATATTCTTCCAGAACCTTATCTAAATATCCAATATTTTATATTCCTACTAAGATCACCACATGGTAACAAATTACGTCCCCTTCAAGCTAGATGACAACCATACTTCCTCGGCCTTCTCAAGGTGAAGAGAGACGAGAATTCAAAAAATGTGTAGCCGACAGAATTCAAAAGATCTCAACCTTTATATACGAGATTGGCCAATCATTCTCTTCTCAACCAAAATGGTATATAAGTTCAATTTCTACCTTCTAGTTCTCTTTGGGGTCCATAAACTCATCCTAATGCAAGAATATGGTTCGATAACGGACAGATGTTTCAAAGTCAGGATGAATAAAAGCAAGTAGGAATAGACTCGAAAAGTTTCAAAATAATACTCCCAGGGGTCATCCCTGGAATTTATCAAGAGTTCCTAATATGTGACTGAGTACCAAAATTCTAAAATATTCCATGACTCAAATCTTAATCCTAGGGTAGGCTCGCAGTAGTACAGATAAGCTCAAGTAATACCACGACTTCGCATTAATAGCAAAGACTGACCTGCATGGGCCACCCCAAAAATGTGTCATGATCCGCACCCGAATATTTGGGCACGAGTATGTGGGCCGGCCACGTCCAGCCTATGTCGCAGTATCGACGGTAGAGCACTGTCAAGTACCCAATAACTATAGACAACATCTAGATGATCCATAATAATAAATGTACTCAAATCACATCACATACAGCTAAGAAAAATATGAACTAGAAAAGATAATAACAACACTGAAAGAGACAGAATCTACAAATAAATATACAAGACTAGAATGTAACGGAGGCAAATACAATAATAAAACAAAATCAAACTACCAAGGCCTAGAACTCCCGTGAGACAACTCGCGATGAATAGAATATCGAGATCCGTCTCTGCTAGCATCATCATGTGGTCCAAAATATGGGACATAACAACTCCTAAAAATATTGGTTATCCAGTCAGGATTGGAGCGAAGCACATAATGTAACTGCCTATTTTCAAAAATGAGGATAATTTTTTTTCTTTCATTTTTTATATTCTAATATTTTGTGAATATTTATTTATTAATATTGTATTTTAGGGATTAGTTTGGTCGGTTTTGAGTTTCGTCTAGTTTTGACTTATGTTAGTGGTCCGGGTAGCTTAGACTCTAGTCGGAGCCCAAAGATTAGCTAGGCATGGCCCATAAATTTGACTTATTAGGCTAGTGCATTTAGACTAATCCTACATGACAAGTGTAGTCATTTAGAGTTTAGAACTTTGACCAATTTGACCTCAATTCTTTGTATGACTTAAATGAACCAAAGGGGAACCATTAGGGACAACTTGGACATTTTTCATTGACCCAAATGGGATTTACATGACAGCTAAGAGAGGGGGAGGCCTCCATCATTCATTTTTCATAGTAGCCTCTATCATCTTCCATTTGGTGTTCTTCTCCAACTTGAGAGCAAACCCATTTATTTTCTACCTCAAATCTACTCATTCTTTCACCAATTCCTCTCATTCTTGCAAGAAGAAGGAGTCTACAAGGACCGTGGAGCCAAGATAAAGGAGGGGTGTCCATTTGCTAGAGGAGTTCGTGTCGGATTCATGTCCTTTGGTTTGTTCAATAGAAAACCACTCCTAATAGATCTCTCTCTCTCTTTCTAAACCCTCTCTATTTCATATTTTCTTTGCATATTTATCAGTTTTGAATCCATAGGAACCATCCTCATGAATGAACCACCCTTAGGATTGATTCAGAGGCTCTTTTGAGTCCTCAATAGGAAATTAGGAGTGGTTTGGTGTCACCCATGGAGAAATTCCGAGGGTGGCCTACCAAGTGTTTGTGTTTATACCCAATAGGCTATTTAGACTTCTAATTTTAGTTTTGATTATTTTAGAGGGTAGTTTAGACATGGTTAAGGTGTCCCATATGGCTTTCACATGTTTTCCTACATAGGTGTATATGTGTTTTGGCCTACAAGTCATATATATAGGTAGCTATGTGATATTGATATATATTGAATATGTGGGCTATTTTCATGTGATATTTCTATGTGGTTATGTGGGTGGATGTGTCTTGGTGTGATGTGAGTGTCACTACCACATTTTAGCTTGAGGGTAATTTTGAACTTTTGTAAAAGTTTATTATTTAATAATAGGATTTATGATTTATGGGAATTTTTTCATTAATTTAATACTATTTAAAATTGGTGAATTATAATTTTGATGTGTTAGCTAGTGAACCCTAGAACTGTTGAGCCTAGAGACTAACCATGACCATGGGGACCTAACCATGTGATTAGAATGACTATCTACAACTTTTTAGGCTAAGGATATTTTGGTCATTTTGTGACTTTTAAATTATTTAGAATTTTGATTAATTGGTGAATTTTAGATTATTTTAATAATATTTAAATTCATGTATTATAATTTTGGTCATTTTTCATATTTTAATATTTTGGGAAAATTTTATATTTTTAATATTGTTTTTATTGGATTTGTTTAGTCGGGTTTGAGTTTCGTCTCGTTTTGACTTGTATTGTGACCCGGATAGCTTAAACTCTAGATGGAACCCAATATTAAGTTAAGCATGGCCCACAAAACCCAAATTTAAGTTAGTTAGTTAGACTAATTTTTATCATGTTAGAATGGTTAAGTTAGAGACTCAAAACTAGATCATTTTGACCCCAAACTTGAACCTAGTCTAGACTTAACCATATGAGACTAGAGAGGGACAGTTATGACATTTCCCATTAGCCCTAATGGACTCTTTTTGGCAGCCACCTTTAGGGAAGAATGATTCATTTTATTCATTACAATCTTGCCTATTTTATTTTTCTTTTGTTCTTCCCTAATTTTAGAGAGCCTTCCCTTTGATTTGATCTCCAAATCAAATCATTCCTTCACCAAATCTTCCCTCAATCATTCCCATTCTCCAAGAGAAGGGTGCTACCAAGGATTGGAAGAGAAGTGCATGGAGGAGTGTCCACTTTGAGGGATTTTCGTATCGGAGCCGTGTCCTAAAGGATTTTATTGGGATTCTACTCCCAATAGGTAAAACCCATCCTCTAAATCGATTTTCTTTGCATATAAATTAGTTTTGAATCCGTAGGATCCATCCCCATACATGTACCCCATTTAGATTCAAATTTGAGGCCATTTGGAGCTCTCTTGGGGATTTTAGATATGTGTCTTGTGTCCTACTTGATAGATCCTTAGGACACCATGTGTATGTATGTATGATAATAGTTTAAATAGATATTTAAATTCAGTTTTAGAATAGTTAGAGAGTGGATTGATCTTAGTTAGGATGGTTAGAATGAGTTTCATTTGGATACCTATGTTGGTATCCAAGTATCTTGGTCCAAAATAACTTAAATTCGTCATAATATTCATCCATGTTTTTATTAACCAAAGCAACTTAGAAATGTCATAACTTTTAGCTTAGAACTCCGTTTAATCTCCTTTTTTTAAAAGAAGCGTATCGAAGTTAGCTTTCCAAATATATATTTTAATAAGCCAAAATCGTTCTAGAACTTTTTGTAAAATTATTTGAGTGTCAGCTGTCCGAAAGACAAATGCGTTTCGGTATTTTCGCGATTCCGGGAGCTTTCGGACACGAAAATGCGATCTGTTTGAAGTTTCAGAAAGCTAACACGAAGGGCTACAACATACTTTAATCCTAGAATTTAGTGAAGGCCCAATTGGTACAGTATTGGTTTTAAGTAGAAGAGTGACTATACGACATAGATATTTTGTGTAACCTATGAGCCTATGTAGTATGGATATTAAATGAATGTAGAGTATGTAATACATGATATGTTAGATGAATGAAATGATATATATATGATATGTATCCTCTTTACATTAATGTATATATATGGTTGAATGCAAGCATGTAGGAATACAATCAATGTAATGTATATATGTAAGCAATGCATAAATGCGTGAATGAAAGAATGATATACAATGTATGCATGAAAGTATATAATGAATGCTAGATATGAATGCAAGGTATACATGTAATGATAGATATGAATGCATAATGTATACATAATGTAATACAATATATAATGATAGCATGTATGGTAATGTAAAATATATGATGCAAGCATGTATATGTCCTCTGTTTTTCCTTTTTCTTACATTTTTTTCTTCCCTTCCCTTTCCATTTCAGTTTTTTTTTTTTCCTTTTTTCCCTCTTCTATTTTTACATGGTTGTATACAATGTATATAATGTATAGATGCATGTAAGTATGTAATGTGCATGAATGAATGCAAGTATGCATATATGATATATATATGTAGACATGTATGCAATAAATATATGTATACATGATATGTATGTATGTATATATGCAATATAAGCATGTATGAATGTATACATGTATGTTGTGTATCCATGTATGTATGTGTGGATACATGAATCAAGTATGTATATAGTGATAACATGAATGTATAAATGCATGAATGAATGTCATATATGAATAAATGAATGAATCAAAGGTATAAGTAAAATATAGTGCATTGTAATGAATGTGCATGAATGTATATATCTATGTGACTATGTAAATATGCATGATGTAACATATGCCTATATATATAAATATGTATGTAATATAGATATGCATGTATGTATGAAGGTATGTATTTATATATAATATCTATTTTATATTATGTATTGTTGTGGTTCACATTACCTTGTGATTGTGTGAGTGCTAGCCTAGGCTTGGTTAGGCCTAGTGAGACTTGTTAGACTTGTTTGGGCTAGGACTTGACCTAGTTGACCGAGTTTGACTAGTGTGGTTGACTAGAGTTGACCAAGTGTTGACTTTAGTCTAGTTTGACCTAGAAAGCATGTAGATGCATTGTAGCAGTCTATTTTACTATTTTGGACATGTAGTGACTTGTACTATTCTATAGGAGCCAGACACCACTCCTCGGACAGTATATTCTCTTCAGATATTCAGGATACCAGGTGAGTACATTCTCTGATCATTCACTACCAGAATAAGTCATTTTAGCGACGCCTAAAGACGTCGTTAAAACGACAATTTTCGTCGCTAAAAATATTTAGCGACGAAATTACCGACGTTTTGGGCTGGTCGCGGAAATGTAAGTCGCTGATCTTCAAAATGTCGCCAAACGTCTCTAGTACCGACGTGTACCGACGTATTTATACGTCGGTATATTATCGACGACTACCGTCGTATCGTCGGTAGTTTAGCGACGTGTACCGACGTATACATACGTCGGTATATTACCGACGTCTACCGTCGTATCGTCGGTGGAGTAGCGACGTGTTTAAAGTCGCTACACGTCGGTAAAATCCTGGGATGATTACCGACGTTTACCGTCGTTTAAAATGTCAGTAAATGTCGGTAATTTCTGGGATGATTACCGACGTGCATCGACGTTTACCGACGTCCTCCGACGTATAAGGACGTCGGTAAACGTCGGTATCCTGAAAAATATTGCAGATTTACCGACGTTTACCGACGCATAGGCGCGTCGGTAAACGTCGCTAAATCTGCAAAAAAATAAAAAAATAAAATACAGAATGTACATTTCTTCCTGCAGTTTAAAAATATAACCATTTCTCACTGTAGAATAGGATCCAAACAATCACAGAATGTCCATTTCTCACTGTACACAGGTTTCGGTCCCTATAACCAAGTCTACAACAATCACACAATGTCCAGTTCTCAGAATGTCCATTTCTCACTGTACACTGGTTTCAATCCCTATAACCAAGTCTACAACAATCACACAACAACAAGTATCTAAATAACCAAGTCTATACCAAATAACAAAGTCTACAACCAAATAACCAAGTCTACACCAAATAACCAAGTCTACACCCAAATAACCAAAGTCTACAACCAAATAACCAAGTCTACACCAAATAACCAAGTCTACACCCAAATAACCAAAGTCTACAACCAAATAACCAAAGTCTACATACAACCAACAAATAGAATAGGATCCAAACATCCAAATCTACACAACCAACAAATATCCAAGTCACAAACAAAGAATGAAACAAACACAAACAAACAGTCCTAACTAGGACTACTAGAATCTGGTGCACCAGGGGCACCGTCGCGACGAAGGGATAAGAACAACTCATACTCCTCAAGTGAAATCGATACCGATGGAGCAGGCAGTGACGTCGGTGGAGTCGGTATCGAAGAAGAAAGTGGTGGAGGCGGCGGAGTCGACGACGATGAAGGCGCACCCGGAGGACCAGCACGCTCCAACGCTGTAAGTCGCTGGTGGTATGAATCCATGATAGATAACATTCTATCACTGCTCTGGACCATCGAATCCTGCGTCAATCTCAGCCTCTCGTTCATGGTCACCTGTCCTGTCTGCAGCTCCGTCATCGTGCGCTCTAACCCTCCAACGGTGCGCTCTGTCCTCTCAGTCATCTCCATGAGGTCCATTATGCCGTGGTCAAGCGCATCCAATCGTGCTAGCAGCACAGGATCGTCCGTAGGGTGCTGAGACTGCTCTTCGATCCGTCGTAGCAGGTCGTCACGGAGAGACTCCATCATCTGGTGGACTCGGGCAGACTTCTGGGACGGCCGTGGACCATGCACCCTAGCAGGAGATGTCCTAGAGGACTGGGTCACAACTAGGGCGCCATAGGATCCCGTACCGTAGTACATACCCCTATGGAGTCCACCAGCGGCGGCAATCCACAGCTCATCCGCCGACGGAGCTTGAGTGGGCTGCGAGGAAGTACCGGCCTCTCCTGCATCAGGTGCACTAGCAGCCGCCCGTTCCCGCAGCCTCTGATACTCGGCCTAGAAAGTATGGATAGTACTCTATAATTTCTAATTTCTAATTAATGTACTTATTATTACTAACTACATGAATATTTATTTGCATCATATTTACTAAGTTATAATAAAATTGACACGAAGTATTATATTAAGATAACGTATTGTAATACTTACATAGGTCTGCTCGGCCCTCTCGTCAATAAGGTCTTCGTCCTTCCGTTGGGTGGCCAGGAAGACGGTCACCATGTCGGCGTTACCGACCTTCCTTACCTGTAATTAAATATATTATCTTAGTAATAATTTATCGATTTTGTATTAAAATAATATTTCTAAAAGAGGAAGACATACCAGACGACGGAAATGTTTCGTCATCGGAATCGACCCACCGCACCACTTCGAGGCATGTTGCTTAGCCGCCTTGGCCTTCTCCGACTTCTCCTTGTACCTTGGCTCGTCGAATCGAGCCTTCATCACATTCCACTGATCCGGGGTGATCTAACCTTGGATTGGCTTTTCGGTACGATCACGATCCTTCTGATCATTGATAGTGTCGCAGATCAGCTTGGCAGCGACGGCAGGAAACATCCCCTCGATAAGCTCGGCCCGGTGCGGTGGATAGAAAAACATATCCTAGAAGAGCGCAAACCAAATATTTATCAGTTATATATAATATACAAAAATTATATGATTCATATTAAAAGCAAATATATTTTAACCTTGAAGCGCGCAAACCAGAAGGCCTTCCTCTCGTCTGGAGCATCAGAGTAGTTAATCCAAGCACCACCATAATTATGCCTCAGCATGTGGCCTAAACGTCTCTGTACCTCTGGGGGACGATATCTATACAAACATATTATATTCATAAAAAAGTTAATTTATGATAAAAACAGAAAGAAAAAAATTATAAACCAAAACACCTACTTTGTACCGTCGGCCCAGATCTCCGTCCTCCTCTCCTCCGGAGGTGCGTACGCATCATCTGCATGATGCTGGTCGACCGTCGGCGCCGCCGCCTCGGCCGTCGCCGCAGCCTCCGCCATCTGCTCATCCGTCTCCATCGTCGTATCAGCAGCAGAAACGCTAGACGGGCGAGCACTCTCAACAGGCTTGGAACTACTCGTCCCAGGAGATATGCCACATGACATCGTTCCAGCAGGCCCAGCTACTGTCCGATATGAAGGAGTAATCGACGACGAGGATCCAGAGCCGGTACCATTATGAGGTACCGAAGGAAAACTCCGTCCTCTAGCAGTACCTGTAGGAAGTACCGGAGGATCATGACGTCGTCGTCCCCCTCGCAACGCTCCGCGACGACCTGGCATACCTGATAACAGAATATGATAATACAATAAATAATAGAGACTAGAAATATGAAAGTACAACAAATAATAGAGACTAGAAATATGAAAGTATAATAAATAATAGAGACTAGAAATATGAAAGTACAACAAAGATAAGATAATAACCAAGACAACATATGATGATACATTCTACAATAAACATCTAAGTCCAGATAATATATTCTAGAAGAAACATCTAAGTTCAGATAAGTATATCTCTCTTAATCATCTTCAGAATAATCATCTTGTTCGTCTTCCTCGACCTCATCTTCCTCTTCCTCCTCATATTCACTTTCATCTTCGCCTTCGTCGGCTTCGTCTTCCTCTTCGGATAATTCTACATCTTCTACATTATGTGTCGTGTAATACGTAACTTCCGTGGAGTCCACATCGACAATATTGGTTACAAGAGGTAGCTCGTCCTCCTGGTAAGCTTTTTCGTCAACATCAAAAGTATCTCTAGCTTTAGTCTTGCATACTGCCCACCAGTCAGACTTCGTTGCTCCCCGTCTCGGATAAGCTGTGAAGTACACGAGCTGAGCCTGAGTTGCTAGGACAAACGGTTCGTAGCCTTGATATCTACGCTTGTAGTTTATATCCACAAGACCATGCTTGTCAATTTTCCAACCTTGATTTTCAATCGGATCGAACCATTCACACTTGAACAACACGATCTTTGCAGGTTCTCTGCCATTATTATATGACAACTCCACAATCTCTCGCAAGATGCCAAAGAAATCATTTCCTGGATCGACGTCTTTGTAGTTCGAAGACTTGATACACAAACTGTCACGCCCAAGAACCAGAATACTGTAGAGCAGGGGCAGACATAGCCAGCTACGTATGATGAAATAGAATCCATCTCACCATACGGTCACGGCTGTCTAGATATATGAGGGTCTATCTACAAGCCATCGGTCTCTTATGGTCAATAACAAGCCTAGTGTCTCAATCATAAGCAAGTAAGTAAATGTTACAAGATGTATGATCATTAAATATACAATAGTAAGGCGTCCCAAACATTACATATTCAGCTGATCATGAAGCTAGTCGTTACAAAATGTTAGGACTAGCAAGAGTTTAGTCATACATGATCAACCCTAGGATCTGTCAATCATGTTACAGCCCGTAGGCAGACAGTAAGTAAAATGTACATGAGCTAACACTTGCTCGACGGCTAAACGCCTCAAAAGAATAATTTTTACAATAGAGTGGGAGAGCAAAAATAAACCCACTCTTTGCCCTGGTTACGCCTGGTGTTCACCATCGGGCTGGAAAACCGGTAGATCCTCTGGAGTTGCTCCGGTATCTGGCCATACAAAACCAGCTGGGTCAGACCCCAGAAAGAGCAAGTGCCACAAAGGAAGCTTCACTTAGGAACTAAAACCAGCAATTAGCATAAGAATATAATTGTATAGTAAAAGACAGTAATTAAAGAAAAGCATAACGGGTAATATACGATGAGATAACCATAGGACTATTCAGATAACCAGGTTACAACCCGTAAATCAAACAAGGACCGAGGTTGTAATCCTTTATCTGAACAGAACTTGGCTTCTTCCACCATTTATCGGTAAAATAAATACAGGCATTCAGGTCATGCAGTAATCTGGAACAGGATCAGGACAAGACTAGACTGGTTAGACTCCATCCAATCATTTCACGGCCAAGCAAGAATTACGGCTTGATACTTTAACTAGCTAGGGTTATCACCGGCATAGTTACTAGCAAGATGCAGTGAGATTAATCCTCAGCCACAAGCCCTGCAGACCATCCAGGTTACCCAGGTCAAAAATTAGGGGTTGAATTCAGGTGGGTACATCGTCCAGGAAACGCATGTATCCTTAGGTGACTTAGAGGGTGCAACACATAACAGTGTGCTGGAAATGTGCCCTACTCGACGGCAGGCTACAGATCCCAAGCGCGCCCAGGTAACGGGATTGCCTGTAGCTGGGAGATCTCTTTATGACTAATGTATTAATCTAGTTATTAGCCTTAGTCCATTTTAGTAGGTACTCCTGACCGTGGTACTCAGGAGTCCCCTCCTAGACATGATACAATACAGGACTGGATTATTTGTACAAGCACAATCGCCTACGGTGTCCAGGTTATTATACAGGTCATGTCATGTCAGGTAGCCGTTGCAACAGCTTATCAAGATATATTATGTCAAGTTTACTGGTCAAGAGTGCGCCACGACGGGCCACTATCAGGTCATGTCAGGTCATCATGTCAAGAGTGTGCCACATCGGACCACTATCAAGAATTATCATGTCAAGTTATCATGTCAAGTTTACTGGTCAAGAGTGCACCACGACGGGCCACTATCAGGTCATGTCATGTTTACTGGTCAGGAGTGCACCACTACGGGTCACTGTCGTGTTCGAGGTACATGTGCAGGACAGTATAGTGCAAGCATTCAATCAGGAGACTCAAGTTATGCTAAGGGTACAAGACACAAGTCACTAACAAGGATCAAATAATAATAGAGAAATAATAATAATAATAATTAAATAGCAAGGCAAGGCACAGGGAGGAGCCCTGCGGCTCAGGGTCACTAGAACTTAAGTTACACAGGGGGTTACAAGACGTGGGCAAATAATAGTAAAATAGCAGAACCCAGGACTATAGGAGAACCATGCGGCTCAGGCCTATGCGGTCAGGAATGATCTCATACGGCTGGAAGGAGAACAGCCCATGCGGCTGAATTGGGTCAGACGCATGCGGCTGATAAAGGAAAGCCTATGTGGCTAAGGACAGGGGCAGGAACTATGCGGCTAAAGATATCAGTCCCCATGCGGCCAGCGGGAAGAGAGGGCACATGCGACTGAGTCGGAGCATTCCATACGGCTAGAAAGATTGGCGCTATGCGGTCACAAGGAGAACAACGCCATGCGTCTCACGGGGGAAGGGCTCTCATGCGGCTGGAACGGACTTGAGTTGGCTGGGAATGAACTTCTCATGCGGCTGGACTGGAAAGCTCAGTCATGCGGTTAAGTAAGAAGGACTACATACGGCTGGAAGGAATACTTGCCGCATGAAGGTTCATACGGTCAAGTGCTGCCATGCGGCTAGGGGTTCATGCGGTCAGCACTATTCTTCTTCTCCACTTGTCCGAGAAGAAGAACCAAGGAATTCAGGGTTCCGAGGCTCATAATTTCTTCACCCCAAGTCCAAATCTAGACTTCCTTAGGTCAAAACGGGGCAGAATGAAATGCTCTACAACATAGAACCATCAAAACTCAGAAATAACAAGATTAAGTAGGTCAAAACCCCAGATTTCCGAAAATAAAATAAATTTAGATCTACAAGAATCTAGCCATGGAAAGTAAAAATGCCAAGTACTAAAGTATGTTAAAATGCTGTAAGGAAGAGAATAAAGTAATAAAATTGGAGATCCTCCATGAAGCAAGTTGCACTTGCCTAGACCTCTCTCTCCCTCTCTCTGGTAGGTGAAGGAGTTAATGGAGGAAAGAAGAGAGTAATGAAGAGAGAGAAGAAAGAATGGGTTAATAAATGGTAGTGGTGGTGGTAGGTAGGTGGTTCACCCTTGGTTCATAATAAACCAAAGAAAACCAAGCCTAGCCAAACCCAAACCAAGAATAGACCAAGCCAAGAAGAAAAAGCTAAGCCAGGAATCATGCAATACAAGATAAAATACGTACACGTATTCTAAAATACGTAATACGAACCACAGGCATTACACAAACAACTGTTTTTCGTGGAATCAAGATCCAGGAAGCTGTCTCTGATCGGAGCATTTGTCGACTTGAACCGAAAGCCATTGACACAGTAACTTGGCCATATTTTAACAAAAGTAATTGGTCCCTTGGCAAGAGTTCTAATTAATTCAATCTCGGGTGAAATTAGACGATCGACCTGAATATCAAAGAAGCGATAATAAGTTATTTATTGCGCAGTTGCATTAGAAGAGGCCAGTAATTATTGAGCTACTTACATATTCGCTCAACCAAGAAGGAAAATGACGTCTCATTTCTTGTTCTAATGCTTCGTCTGTTAGGTAGGGTCTAACCAGCCTCAACTCATCATTATATGTGCTGGAAAACAATGAAGCAACCGCCGATTAGTACAATAATATTAGCTTATACTATTATATTGAGATGACGTAAACTCATCATCCTGAGTTACTTACCCCTCTAGCTTCTCCACTTCATCCTCGTCGTAATTAAGTAATACATATAACTGAGCAGCCCTTAGCTCTTTGTCATTTAAATATCTTTTCTTCATTTTCCCCGAAGGCTTTCCGGACGTATTGAATACTTTCAGTATTCCATCATTAAATTCTTAATATCCGTCGTCGTTTCTCAGAGTCCTCGTTCTATTCGTAGCAACATGAGGTTTGAAATAGGAGGAGCAAAAATTTGTAATCTCCTCGAGAATATAGGCTTCACAAATAGAACCCTCGACCCGAGCCTTATTTTTACCTTTCTTTTTAGGTGATTCAAATGTCGCTCGAACGGGTACATCCATCGATATTCGACGGGTCCACCAACACGTGCCTCGTAGGAAAAATGAATCGACAAATGCTCCATAGAGTCGAAGAATCCAGGAGGAAACACCCTCTCTAGCTTGCACAGTGTTACCGCAATGTCCTTCTCTTGCTTTTCTAGACGATCAACGAGCAATTTCTTAGAACAAAGGTCCCTGAAGAATATGCTAAGCTCCGTCAATGGATCCCAAACTTCCTGCGGTAAGAATTCCCAAAATACAATCGAAATTAATCGCTCCATGAATACGTGACAATCATGGCTCTTCATACCTGTCAGTTTGTTCTCCTTGAGGTCGACGCATCTTCTCAAGTTCGAAACATACCCATCTGGAAATTTCAGACCTTGAATCCACCTACAAAGCCTCACTTTATCCTCCTTCTCCAGTGAGAAAATTGCCTTAGGCTGCTTCAACTTTCCATTCCCGTCCTCTATCAAATGTAATACAGGACGTCTACATATTTCTTCCAAGTCCAATCTAGCCTTTGGATTGTCTTTCGTCTTCCCCTTTACGTCCATTACAGTATTAATTATGTTGTCAAATACATTCTTTTCGATATGCATGACATCAAGGTTATGTCTAATCAGATTGGTGCTCCAATATGGAAGATCCCAGAATATACTCCTCTTCGTCCAGTTATGAGTGCGACCAAATCCGTCACACTTGTAGTCTGTAGCAGGCTGCTCAATAGCTCTTGGTAAATCTTTTACCTCTTCCCATATCGTGTATTCGGGCCACCTTGGCGGGGGATTAGCCTTCTCCACAACGCCAGCACGAAAAGCATTCCTGTTCCTCCGGTACGGATGATCCTTCGGCAGGAATTGTCGATGACAATCGAAGAAGCACGATTTGCCTCCGTGTTTCAAACGAAAAGCCTTAGTACTGTCCATATAATACGGACATGAAAGACGACCATGCGTGCTCCATCCAGATAACATTCCATAGGCTGAAAAGTCGTTGATGGTCCACATAAGTGCTGCCCGCATCTGAAAATTTTGTTTTCTAGATACATCGTACGTGTTGGAACCTACTTCCCACAGCTGATTCAACTCATCAATCAACGGCTGTAAATACACATCGATGTTCCTTTTCGGATTGTTCGGACCTGGGATAATAACGGTAAGAAACATATACGGAGTCTTCATGCACATCCAAGGCGGTAGATTGTACGGGATGACGCTACAGGCCAACACGAATACTGGGATCCCGAAAGTCTGAATGGGGTAAAACCGTCGGAGCAGAGACCCAATCTGACATTACGCAGATCAGAAGCAAAATCTGGATACTCTCGATCAAAGTGCTTCCATGCTTCTCCATCAGATGGGTGATCCAACACTCCTTCGGTATGTTCCCGCTTATGCCAACTCATGTTTTCTGCAGTTTCCTTCACCATAAACAACCGTTGCAACTGCGGCGTCAACGACAAATAGTGCATCAAAGAGGTAGGCTTTCTGGCACCGACAGACTTTCCTCTACCATATGCCTTGTAGCGATCGATACCACAAAATCTGTAGGCATCTTTATCCTTGTCGTCTTTGTAGTACAACATGCACCCGTTGCGACAGGCATCAATTTTTTCATCTCCCATCCAGAGCGATCTAACCATCCTCTTAGACCGGTAGAAGTCTTTAGGCAATTTCGCACCCTCAGGCAATATTTCTATAAGCAACTCCATAAGACGGTTGTAGCAATCTTGCGACATGTTAAAATCAGACTTGATGCTCAACAATCTTGTAACCACCTCCAACGGTGAATGATCCTCATAACCAGGATATAATAGAGTCATTGCATTCTCCAGCAACTCCATGAACTGTACAGCATCGGGGTTCGGTGCCTCCTCAGGTGCATCATGATCATCCGGATCGAAACTAGGCCCGGCCGTGTCGAAAACCATGTTCACTAACCCATCGTCGTAAGGAGCATTATTGTGGACATCCACATAAGGCTCATACTCCGATGCTAAAGACACAAGTTCTCCGTGCTTGCTCCACTGATAGTAATTCGGCATGAAACCCTTCGAGTATAAATGATACGTGACATCCACTTCTGGATGATATTTCAAGTTGCGACATCTCACACACAGACACTTAATTTTGGTACCATCCAGGTACTGAGGGAACGCCTTGGCAAACTGTAGAAACTGGTGTACACCCTCTATGAATTCATCCCACACACCGCATATGTCATCAAGATGACGGTTGTACATCCACGTACGATTTCGCAGATAGTAATTCAGCTCCATAATTCTATAAGATAGATACATCAAGGTAGTGAATGATATGAAGTGTCAAAGCTTTGAAATAGTAGCTCAACCGAGGGATAGAATTAATTGGAGGAAGTTACTGGGGAAAGTGAAGACCGACATAAACTGATGACGCACGAAAATGAGGGTATCAAAGCTGGAACAAGTCAAGTTGTGCTTTAGAAAAAGAACTCTTGCAAGCTCTTTGTTCACAAAGCAAGCTATAAATAGAGAATACAGAACAAATAACGAGTTCGTAACTCAAGTATAGAGCATACAAGAGTCGTAAACTCGAGAGATATTCTGCATTCGTTATATCTTGCTTTGTGCACAAAGAGCTTAACAAGAATAGAACATATCCAAAATACAACTTTACTTGTTACAACTTTGATCCCCAAATTCTTGTTTGTCAGTTCATGCGGTCTACACTTTCCGCAGTATATGTACACATGACATTTTACGTTAAATGGTCAGAGATTATCGGTCATCTTCTTTTCGTATTGCTAACTTTTGTTTTGCGTATTTGTGCGTACGGTGGTCAGAGATTATCGCGGCGGTATATCACCCGTGTCTACAATATTTCATATAGGCTGAGTTGTATAAGTCAAGTTTTAGGATATTAGTCTATATATTATGTATAGTCCAACCGAGTCAACTCTAAGCTAAACTAGTCCAACTTGGTCAAATTAGCCATTTCTAAGTTGTATAAGTCAAGTTTTAGGATATTAGTCTATATATACTAGTCTAAACTCTCCTTCCTCTCCAAATACCTGGTACTAGTTAACCCTCCCCCTTTCTCCCACTATACACACACATACATATACATGATGTATACAACCACACCATAGTTCCCAGGTTCTTTTAACCTAACTTTCCAGTTGGTACTAACCTCAATAGAACAAACACTCTTACAGCTCAAAATACTAACACATGCTCACGCCTTACTCTTGAGCGATGTCATTTTATTCTTTTCTTCTTCTTCTTAGGATTTTTGAGTATTGGATCTTAAGACATATATAGCTAGAACTTACGAAGAATGGAGTACCATACTTCAACAAATAGATATTGACTAATTGGTTCATATACTTAAAATCTCTGGCCATTGGGGATATTGGTAAACTAATATACCTAGATTACCCAAAAGTACACTTGTGAACTAGGATAAAATAATTAGTTGTGTACTAAACGTCTCTAAGTGTAGGAATGTTGCAAGGTGAAACAATGTATCAAACACTATATCGAAACCCAAACCCAATATACAAATCCAAATTAATACGAAAATACACAAGTGTAAGTAGGGGATTAAGTGTACAGAGGTGAAATACATATATATGCATGCTTGGGGGTGTCCATGTGTCCAACAAATGGACACAAAGTGTCCAAAACCTCACGAACACACTGTATCAGTGAACACATGGTCGTAATGTGTCTCCGTGTCCATTTTGGACACGAAAAACACCTCAATTAGGGTTAGGGTTTACCTTCAGTCTCCTCGCGGTGGTGGAGGAGGAGGAGGAGGACAAGTTCGGTGGTGGAGGAGGAGAATCTCGCGGTGGAGGAGGAGAAGGGGCTCGCGGTGGTGGAGGAAGAGGAGGAGGAGGACAAGTTCGGTGGTGGAGGAGGAGGATCTCGTGGTGGAGGAGGAGAAGGGGCTCGCAGTGGAGGATGAGGAGGAGGAGAAGGGGCTCGCCGGAGGGAGGAGAAGGGGCTCGCGGTGGAGGAGGAGGATGAGCGGCGCCGGAGGGAAGGGGTCGGGCTGTCGTCGAGGTCGGGGGAAGAGGGACGGGAACAAAAAATTTGGTGAGAAGGAAAAATGAAAAATCGAACCGAGGAAACCCTATTAGCAGTAAGTTAGCGACGTCTGTAAATACGTCGCAAAGCGTCGACTTTCCTTTAATATTCGGCGACGCCATAAGCTTTGCGACGCTAACCGTCGCTGAACTAATGAAACTGGCAACGTTTTTCGACAAATCAACGACGTTGATTTTTATTACACTAAAGGTAGTCGCAATATGTCGCTGTTTGTCGCTATCAGCGACGTATTGTGACGCTTACTTTTGGCGTTGCTAATTCCAGAAATATTAGCGACGTTTTAAGTTGGCGTTGCTAATTTCGTCGCTGATATGACTTATTTTGGTAGTGATTTCATAACTTGCTTAGGATTATATTCCTGCTCTAGATTACCTTATTTGGTGCTGTCACGATATTATCACAGATTGGTACTATATGGATCCCTACATGAGATGTTATCCCCCTCGATCGGGAGCATCGGATACTTCATGTCATGTATTTCATGTACATCATGTATTCTTCGCTCCCATGTTATTCATGTTTCTCATGTGATTCATGCTCGTTCATGCATGCTCGTGTACTCTCATGTGCTCTCATATTCGGTCATATTTCTCATGTATAAATTATGTGCGTAACATAACTTGTCTGGATCCTTGTATATTGATTGGGGTATGGGGGAGTATAAATAGTCATGTGAACAATTCCAAAGTAGTATAACCATGTGCACCTCTTTAGAATATTCATGTGCAATTCTAGCCATTCATATGTCGACTTTGTACTCTACATCACTAGTCACTGATAGTTCTCTACTTATAGTAGATATTTCCATTACAGTTCTTTCTTTTACATCATGTACATTCTTTCAGTTTCATGTATCGTACTCTCTTGTATGTTTATATCTTCTAACCTGTTATGATCTACGTGAGATGTATTATGCTCGCTCCTGTCCTGACTGGACCTGTTGAAAATATTACAGAGGACGAGGATGGCTATGGTGTCTACCTATTATGGTGCAGCTATAAACAACACTTGTGACTTGGACCCACTTGCAGTAGAGGATCTGCCACCAGTGGTTTAGACTGCTAGCTTAGACTCTTACCTTGCCTTTCTCATTGATACAATATTGTATATATTAGGAGTTTGTTTTATCTGGATGTTTATGGAGATGTTATCATAGACACCTAGACTTCTTTCTATTGTATCTCTTGTGTGGATTCGTTTATATCTATCTATCTATCTTATCGTTTTCTGTCTTAGATGTGATTGAGACTGTATTCTGTTATATCACCTCCATTCAGAGTGTATATACTGTACAGGTACCTTATATATTGTTAGATGATTGACCTAGGACAGTATTCTACCGTCGACACTGCGGCGTAGGCTGGATGTACCTACTTCTCGTGCCCTTACTCTAGGGTGCGGGTCGTGACACATTTTTAGTGGTAGCCCATGCAGATCGAGTTTATGTAGTGGTATTCGAACTAGAGTATCACTACAGCCTGCAGTAGGATTAGGATATATTTTTGAAGTTACTCAATCACAGTTAGGATTCCTTGAGAGATTCCTGGGACGACCCTTGAGAATCTTATTTAAACTTCAATTTGAAATCCTTTCCCTTGTTTTGTTCGCTCTCACTCCTTGATTATTGAATTTCAATTTTATGGATCGTTGTTGATTTTGATTTTCCTATCGAGATGAATTTTTATGGCCTGAGTTACGATATTTTCTGATAACATATGTTGACGGGAATAACAGGGACGGTAAAACGTCTACTTGATTATGGAACCTGTAGTTTATCGCAGCCATATTAGCTGGCATGGCAGAAACATAGAGACCTGACTACGGATGTACGTATCTTGGTTATGAGATTTGAAATTTCTTGCAGCTATAATAGTCGACATAGCGAGAATTCCAGACGACATGATTATAGAGGTGCATACCCCAGTTATGAATCTATCGTTTATCGCAGCCTTGCTTACTGGCATGGCGAGGACCCTGCGTAACATAATTTTGGACAGACATATATGATTATCAGATTGTATCTTGAGAAGGTTTTTAAACATATCATCTCTATCGTACCCTTCTGTTGTTATAAAATTGTATTCCATCATCAAATAACTTAGGAGTAGGGATATTTTAGTTTATAGAGCTTATTCTTATGTAATTCTTTCATAGTGTAATGATATGATAACTTGTATAGTGTCTGTACCCTAGAGGTGATAGTTAGCATTAGTATTAGAATAATAATACATTATGGATAATTCCCCTGTTATTTATAATACCTACCAGTTTCCATATAGGATGTTAGTATGCCTTACAGCCTTGATGATTTGTTATTATTTTTTTTCCTTATCCTTCCCAGTAGGACACCCATGACCAGAGCCTGTCCTTGAGTGTAGTTGTAGTTTCACCTAAGACTGAGAGGTCTATATATATAGATAGATTGCAGATGATATTGGCATATAGGATATGGGTTGGTTGGTATCTATAGGCCATTGTTGTATAGGGTTATAGACATGTTGTTTAGCCTATAGTTGGTTCAGTTTTCTATTTTAGTTAAGTTCTCTTTGTGTTGAGTTCAGTCATGTTTGATCAACCTTTATAGGCAGTATGCAGACCCTTCACTAGATACCCTGTCCCCTTGGTTCAGACTTGTACAAGTTGTTCACTGCACTCACCATTTCATTACCTACCATATTGCATCATAGATTTCACTGGACTATTGTTCAGACCCCAATTATTGACCCCTTATCATATTCTGCATATCTGGAAAGTTAGTATCATGCATATTAGAGGTCTGTACACATCCCTACTTTCTGTACATGGTGACATGTTGCATCTCTTAACATTTTACTTTACTTGATAGCCTTGCAATACCCTTCAGTATAACCTGCAGTACTTGCCCTACAGTGAAGTTTAAACTTTTCTTGGGCATGGTTGTTCAGTCCATTTAGGACAGTTGTATACATTGGGGATATAATGTGGGTTGTTAATAAGAGTTCTCCCTTAATCATTTGTTGTCCCTCTTTCATTGTATTAGATACAGATGATACCTGTTTAGCCCATCTGTCCAGATACATGTCCAAACCTTTCCCTTTCATTGATGGTTCAGTCTTCCAAGAGCCTCTACCTGAGCATTAGTTCAATTTTCCTTATGTATGTGTCCTATATATCATTGTCCTACATGTGATTGTTCTGTATCTTCATAAGCAGCCATGCTACACCACTGTTCTGTCCCAATACACCCTACAGTATCTGACCCCTTCATTGGAGTGATAGGCATGTGGTAGGGAGTGTGTGTTGTTAGACTTTGAGTAGAGTTTGAGGTGATGAGAGTTAAATATATATAGCTTGTATATATGAATGTATTTTGATTTGGCATGTAGCCTGCACTCATTTGCAGTATACTGCCTATTGTATTCCCTGCACACCAGTTGGTTCACTTCTTTTAGACCACTGTCCTGCATGTAGTTAGTAGGTGTTCAGTCCAGACAGAGAGAAGAGGCCCATGTTTGATCTAAAGGCATGTTTCAGTCACCATGTAGGTTTTCTTTCACTTTAACTTTACAAGTGGACCCTAATGTCCTGTCCTTTTGCTTATAAATTCAGTCTCCTTAGCATCATTTCCTTTTGCCTACATTGATGTTTCAGACCATTTATCCTTAGCCTAATTTCTAAGCATTTGTTTCAGTCCCTTATAAGTTTAATCTACTTTAACCCTTTGATGATCAGTTATATATATATATATATATATATATATATATATATATATATATATATATATATATATATATATATATATATATATAGATGATATACTTAGGATATATGTGATGGGTTGTTGTTCTTGAGCTTATATATATGTGGTACTTGGGATTTGTGTGCTTAGATTATAGGTAATTAGTTAGGGGTGACTTGATGGGATTTGGGAAGTTAAGAGTTAGTTTATTATAGAGTTTTTCTTTTGCTAAATTCTAGTTGCCAACACCTAGATAGCTAGCATAGGTGAAATCCTAAGAAGTTGACTAGTTGTTAACCAGTAGTTGACCATTGACTATGTTGACTTAGTTTGACTGGAGATTGGATTAGAAGTAGGTTGATTGTTGTTTGTTGATCATGTTTGATTATTTAGTAACTTGAGACATTGTTTGTGTTTAAGTCGAAAATATGGTTTTTTGAGGATCTCCGACTCGTGGTACCATACGTTTTGGTGGAGGTGGGAAGCTTAGCCCGCACTTCATCGGACCTTTCGTGATTAGGGGAGAGTCGGTGACGTGGCATACAGGCTAGACTTGCCACCTGCACTAGTGGGTGACCACAACGTATTTCACGTATCACAGTTGAGGCGGTATATGGCTGACCCTAGCCATGTACTTGACCATTCGGAGATTGAGTTGGGACCTACTCTTAGTTATCCAGAGCAGCCAGTGGAGATTCTGGATCGCCGAGAGAAGGTACCGAGAAACTAGGTGATACCCTTGGTACGCGTCGCATGGAGGCATCATTCCCCAGGAGAATCTACCTGGGAGCGGGAGGATGAGATGCGCGAGCGATACCCATATCTTTTTGGACCTTGAGGTATGATTGCATATCCTTCTCATCAGTTTAGTTTCGCCTTTTAATTTTGAGGACGAATTATTTTAAGGAGAGATTTGTCACTACCACATTTTAGCTTGAGGGTAATTTTGAACTTTATAAAAGTTTATTATTTAATAAGATTTATGATTTATGGGAATTTTTTTATTAATTTAATACTATTTAAAATTGGTGAATTATAATTTTGATATGTTAGCTAGTGAACCCTAGAACTGTTGAGCCTAGAGACTAACCATGACCATGAAGACCTAACCATGTGATTAGAATGACTATTTACAACTTTTAGGCTAAGGGTATTTTGGTCATTTTGTGACTTTTGAATTATTTAGAATTTTGTAATGATGAATTTTAGATTATTTTAATAATTTTAAATTGATATATTATAATTTTGGTCATTTTTCATATTTTGGGAAAATTTATATTTTAATATTGTTTTATTGGATTTATTTAGTCGGGTTTGAGTTTCGTCTCGTTCCGACTTGTTTTGTGACCCGGGTAGCTTAAACTCTAGATGGAATCCAATATTAAGTTAAGCATGGCCCACAAAACCCAAAATTTAAGTTAGTTAGTTAGACTAATTTTTATCTGTTAGAATGGTTAAGTTAGAGACTCAAAACTATAAATTAGATAGGACTAACTATATCTAACATCTATGTATCCTAGATATCCTAACATCTATCTCTAACATATATATATATATATATATAATATATATATATATATATATATATATTAAAATATATATATATATATATATATAAAGAAAATATATATATATATATATATATATATTTTTTATAAAGAAAAATATATATAGATATATATATATAATATTATATATATATATATATATATATATATATATATATATATATATAATATATATATATAAAAAAAAAAATATATAATATATATGTAATAATATTTTTTTTATTAATATAGATATATATATATAATATAAATATATATATTATAATATATATATATATAATATTAATATAATATATATATATATAAAAAAAATATATATATATATATATATAGATAATATATATATATAATTATTATATATAAACTAAATACTAACATACTAACTAAGACACTAACTCTACAATCTAAGATACACTAACAAGGATGCTACATACCTTAACTTAGTCACTAACTTACCCTTACCTCACATACTAACATCTAACTATCTAACAAATACCAATCATCTACTACTACCCACACTCTCACACACACAAGCATTATGGAAAGGGCAGCCTTGTGCTGCCTTTGGCAGCTACTGCTGTTGTGCACAGCTATTGCTGCTACAGTGCTATGCAGCCATGCTGCTGCTATATGCACAACATGCTGTTGCCTGCAGTTGCTGCTGCTATGGCTACTGTGCACAGTCAGTCCGCCCTCTCTTCTCTTCTCTTTACTTCCCTTACACTCTCTAATCACAAACACACCCACACTCTAACTCCATATCATAAATACACATACTAACCTTATTATCCCTAACACTCACACAAGACTCAAACACAACTCACTCAACTACCACTTACCCTCTCACACAAACCACAACATAACTCATTTCATTCATCTAACTATCATGCATTACATACACTACATTATTTAATATCCATGCTACATAGGCTCATAGGTTACACAAATGTCTATATCGTATAGTCACTCTTCTACTTAAATCAATACTGTACCAATTGGGCCTTCACTAAATTCTAGGATTAAGTATGTTGTAGCCCTTCGTGTTAGCTTTTCGAAACTTCAAACAGATCGTATTTTCGTGGCTGGAAGCTCCCGGAATCGCGAAAACACCGAAACACATTTGTCTTTCAGACAGCTGACACTCAAATAATTTTACAAAAAATTCTAGAACGATTTTGGCTTATTAAAATATATGTTTGGAAAGCTAACTTCGATACGCTTCTTTTAAAAAAACAAAAGATTAAACGGAGTTCTAAGCTAAAAGTTATGACATTTCTAAGTTGCTTTGGTTAATAAAAAACGTAGATGAATATTATGACGAATTTGAGTTGTTTTGGACCAAGATACTTGGATACCAACATAGGTATCCAAATGAAACTCATTATAATCATCCTAACTAAGATCAATCCACTCTCTAACTATTCTAAAACTGAATTTAAATATCTATTTAAACTATTATCATACATACATACACATGGGGTATCCTAATTTGGGATCTATCAAGTAGGACACAAGACACATATCTAAAATCCCCAAGAGAGCTCCAAATGGCCTCAAATTTGAATCTAAATGGGGTACATACATGGGGATGGATCCTACAGATTCAAAACTAATTTATATGCAAAGGAAATCGTTTAGAAGATGGGTTTTACATATTGGGAGTGGAATCCCAATGAAATCCTTTAGGACACGGCTCCGATACGAAGATCCCTCAAAGTAGACACTCCTCCTTGCACTTCTCTTCCAATCCTTGGTAGCACCCTTCACTTGGAGAATGGAATGATTGAGGGAAGATTTAGTGAAGGAATGATTTGATTTGGAGATCAAATCAAAGGGAAGGCTCTCTAAAATTAGGGAAGAACAAAAGAAAAATAAAAGAGACAAGATTGTAATGAATGAAATGAATCATTCTCCCCTAAAGGTGGCTGCCATAAAGAGTCCATTAGGACTAATGGGAAATGTCTTAATTGTCCCTCTCTAGTCTCATATGGTTAAGTCTAGACTAGGTTCAAGTTTGGGGTCTATATCCTAATACTAGATGGTAGTGTTAGATATCTTAGGATAGGAGATAAGGTAGTACCAAGATACAAGGTGGTATCTTAGGATAACTTAGATAGTATCCTAGATGGACAATAGCAAGGTAATGGAAATTATTTATAGTCTAAGGGTAAGGTATTAGTAAGGTATTGGGGGTATTACCTAAGATAGACTAAGGTAATGGATTTACCTACTAGGTAAGGGAGTTTACCTAGATACTAAGTTTTTGAGGTTAAGATATTGGTTAACTAATAGCTTAGGGTAGTTAGTTAGTTACTAGATATCTAAGTATGGATATTGGATGTTAAGGTATGGTTACCTAGACTAAGGTATTGGACTTCCAACCAAGATATTGGCATTGGGATACCAATAGGGATAAGGTATATGATATCTTGGTAGGTAATGGTTAGGATTAAGATATCTTGGTAGGTAATGTTTAGGATTAGAATATCTTGGTAGCTAATGGTTAGGAATAGAGTACTTGGCCTAGTTTGACCAAGGTTGAATATTTTGACTGAAAGTCACGTAGAGTCAACATCTGACTTATATAGATTAGGAGTTGACTAGAGTTGACCAGTGACCAAAGTCAACTGTAGGTCAACCTTTTGACCTAGTTAACCTATTTTGACTCAGTTTGACTTAGTTTTACCTAGTATGACTTAACTTGACTTAGTTTGACCTAGTTTGACTGAGTTTGACCTAGATTACATAGTATACACGAGAAAATCATGTCTAACACTGTTAAACCCTATTTAACTCATGTATATCTCATCTTTAGGTCTGTGACTTCACTTTGAGCCATGATTCACAGTCGACATTTTCCAATGGATCTTAGGCGAGTACATTCTCTGATAATATTCTGTTTATGATATCGTCTATGTTTCTTGTATTTAGTGTGGATAGCCTTTTTCTTGACACATTGTTCATACGGATTGGTATTTGTTTGGATTCCGTTATGAGATGTTATTTCTTGTATTCCTTGGTATATCTTGTGCGAGCCTTGTCCTTGTTCCTTGTGCATTGTATAGACACAATGCGAAGGCTAGCTACCTTCTCAGAGAATCCTGTCATAATGTGTCATGGTTGTATCCATTATACTGGTCGGGAGCATAGATATGTGATCAATATCTCCTTGTATCAGTCTTGAACCTTGAACAGTGAATCATACACTGTACGTATGATTAACTAGGCCAAATCTTGTATCATGTTCCTAAGTCGATCACATGTTGAAACTAGTGCTAACTTACGTAGATAGTAGTTTTTGATTCCTGTACATGGTATACACTATTCTCTTCCTCTTACATTCATTTACAGTCTTGATATGCCTTACCATGATTCATGTACGTATTACTTTTGTTTTGTATATTCTCTCTATTTACTGCTACATATTCTTTATCGTCTAACTAGAACTGTATTGGAGATTTGTGCTCGTTCCATCCTGACTGGATATGTTATCAAAATTTTACAGATTATGACGAGGACGAGTGTCCTACCTACTATGGTCCTCATGACGTAGTAGGCATAGACCGGGGAACCCTAGTCCAGCAGGGGTAGTTCCAGCCGATGAGGC